>JAEIGQ010000258.1:0-405369 GCA_018904275.1 Lordiphosa clarofinis
ACATTATATATATTCTTGATCAGCATCAATAGCCGAGTCGATATAGACATGTCCGTCTGTCCGTCCGTTCGTCTGTATGAACACCTAGATCTCAGAGATGGTAAGAAATAGAGGTTTGTCATGTACGGGACAAATACTTCTTTTATCTGCAGGCAGATCAAGTTTGTTTCAAATTTTGGCCACGTTCCTCCCGCCCCCGCAATTTGGAAAAAACGTTATATCTCCTACAGTTTTAAAGATAAACGATTCGTACTTTCCAGAGATAGTTAGTAATTAGCATAATGAATCGATTTGCCGAAGAAATGATAAAGATCGGATGTGCGGTTCTTAAGTTATGAGTAAAAATGTGAAAATAGCCGAGTTAAAAAAGTGTTGCATACTTTTCAGACGTTCGCCCTAAGTAACGCAGTAACACTGTTAAACATGTTTTTTCATGAGTAACGGGTATATCGAAGTCGGTAAGAGCCGACTTTAACTTGCGCTCTCGTTTTAGTTGACGTCACAAAACCAAAAGATCATTTTTTTATTTCTTGAAATTCAGGTAATTCAATAAAAAGGCAATTGGCCAAAGAGATTTCCTTACACTTACTTTCTGCATAACGAAAAAAATTTTGATAAATAAGTCTGAAAGACTTTGGCCCAACCAAAACTCTAAAACATCCAAAAATAACATCTTCTTTGAGAGATCGACTCGTCACATATATCCATTAAAAATGTACCGAAAATGGACCATTTGACATGCAAGTTGACAACAGAAGTGAAATTGATGGCTCTAAGATAAACAAAAAGGCACAGCCCTAACAAATCTTATCAAAGTTTGTTGACGGAACTACAAGTTCGAGTTGCTTCGATTCAAATACGCATTTCAACTTACTAACCAAGCCTTGGTAAGTAAAATTATGAATTTTCAACGCCGACAGCTTCAGTACGAGGAGTCACAATGACCGCCATTATGACCTTGTTACGCTCATTGAGCTCATGCGTTCGCTCAATGTCTCTTGGGATTTGGTAAAAAACTTTTTGCTTTTATAAAAATTTCATCAAACCTCAATTCCCAGGGAGAGTTCCAAAATACGTTTAACCATCCGTACGTCCATTTGAAAACATAATTTAATTGTCATGTTCGAACTCTTAAGGCATTGTGCAATGACCTTCTGAGTTCTTCATACAAGTATAGCCTACTTATGTTGCCGCAGTGCCCATAATGTGTCATTAGGGAAACTTTTTCTACAACGGGCCAACTTTTCCAACGATTTTCTTGTTCGTTCATTTGAGGTTTATCAAAGTGACGAATTGGTAAGAAAATGAAATTAAATTAAAATGGAACTGATGGCAAAGTTTATCAAAACCAAAAGCACACGAGGCCTGCTTAGCGAATGAAGGGTGGACCCTTCCATGGCTTCAAGCAAGGACCAGTGGAAACTTTTCAAACATGTTTCGGAAAGGGCTAATTTGATCAATGCCCAATGGCAAGTCTGTGCTTGACAAAAAGAGACGTCAAAATTCAATTTTTTTGTGGGCGTGAGTGTATATTAAAGCAACATTGATAAGCAAAAATGATTGATGGACTTATTATGGAATTTCCCAAAATAGCAATTATGTATCTTTGTTTGTAATAATTTTAAATCGAATTGTATAATGTGGGCATCCAGCTGATGATTTTCTGAAAATGAAGAAGACTCCTTAAAAGATTTAAGTTACAACGGAAAATTAATTTAGAGAAAATTAACTGGGAATACACATGTTGATATTAAACAAAAACTGCAAACAGCACATATCTGTTGTGACAAAACCAAGATACTACGAGGAACTTGACCGAAAAATTAGCGACTCCATCGACTGGTGGAATCTTGTAAAGGAACTGCGGGGTCAATCTACAGTGTCATGTCATGGAAGCGACATTGACCCATCAGAATATGATGAAGATACTGGCCATGAGGAATTCCAAGCTAGCATCCTGTTCCCAATTCTTAAGAAAGGAAACGCTAATTTGCCAGAGTACTATCGAGTCATATCTTCTATGAACGCGTTTGTGAAGAGAATGATGGGAGTTCTGAATCAGTGGCTGACATATTGGGTGCATGCAATGGATAAGATGAACGAGTTCCAGGCTAGGTCTTAGAGCGAAATACTCAACAGTGGATAACCTCTACAATCTGACAGAAGCTGTGCAACTAAAGTTTGAGAAAACGGATACGAAAACGATTGCGTGGAAAGGAGAAGCAATGTCTAAGGAGTTCACCACCAAGGCAAGAGTCAGACAGGAATATCAACCTTAGGGTGCAGCTCTATGCTGAGACGAGATAACACAACGGAGTCGTTTGAAAAAACGTATTTTAAAAACTTCAGACTGGCAATAAAAACTGACGGTTCTAATAGGGCTTCGCAGCGGTTATGCCTAAATTCCCGTAGAATTTTGCAAAAGTGAGCTTTAGAAGAAAAAATAGTTTTTCATTTGATAGTCTAATGATTTAAAGGGCACCCCAAGAGATACAGTGGACTTTCGAAAAAATTGATACGGAAACTTCAGTATTTCTGGTTAGTTTTCAGTTTATTCGGGCCCAGCCAAGCAATAATGAAAGATCCCTAATCGTTTTTCTACAGAATGTCTCTAAAAATTCACTTTCCAAACTCGCACCTTAACGTCTTCTATCAAAAATTTGGGTTTGGAAAATTATGAATATTAAGCACAGGTCTCAAGGCAACTGCGGCTTTATTGATTATTTTCATGGTCTTATCCGAGAGTCGAAGAATCGCGTGCAGGCGCAAAAAGTGAAGGACTTTATTTTGAAAGTGTTTAAAATAAAAATTGATTAATTTTGCAAAAAAATTGATATATTAGAAATATTTTACGCCTGAGCTTATTAAAACCATTTACTTTAAGTCAGAAAAAACAGTCACAGCGGTATCTGAAGAAAACAAAATTTTTGTATATTTTCACAAAAAAACTCATGAAAAATACACTTAATGCCCGATTTCTGTGGCTTTTATTAACTTGAAAAGTGTATTATAATTTGCCCAGAAGTTTGCAACGAATAGAAGAAATCATCTCCGACCACATAAAGTATATATATTCTTGATCAGCATCAACAGTAGACTGGCCCTTAAAAATAGATTTCAAAATACCGGGCGGAAAAAGATTCGTTTTGGTAACAATAGATATGAAAAAAATTTTGGCAGCGATCGGACTTCATTTAGTGGACGCGCTCTCGCCCCAAAAACCAAAAATTTTAATTATACTGCCAATATATGGGATGAGATTCGGATTAAATCTCTAAAAATTAAAAATAAAAATTTAAGTGGTTTTTCTCTTTAAATCCTTTAAGGGGAATACCATAGCTACATTTGACATATTTTTGTTGGATATTTTGGGCGTAAACTTGGTCAGAATAATATCAAATCGGCCAATTTTACAAAAAAATTGGCAGCGATCGGACTTCATTTAGTAGACGCGCGCTCGCTCTCAAAATCGAACATTTAAAATATATGGAAAATGAGGGGGATGAGTTTCGAATTTAATCTCTAAAAATTCCAAAAATATTTGTTTGCGTTAATTCTTTTTAAATCCTTTTAGGGGAATATCATAGCAACATTTAAAATATAAATGTGTCTTATTTTAAGCGTAATCTTGGCCAGAATCATATCATGAGGGCCAATTTTAAAAAATTTTGTTTGGTATTTTTTTCGAAAAATTGTTAATATATATGAGATTTTAATTTTTGCTTTTACCCGGGCGGCAAAACTATCGTTTTGGTCCCAATAGATAAAATAACGAGAAGGCCAAGCTAACTTCGTCTTCGCCGAAGTTCTTATACCCTTGCAAATGATTTAGTAAATCAGAGTTTACGAACGTCAGCATTAAAACAAACCATTTTTCTAAATAAAACCCACTTTTCGACCCAAAACTTCCAAATCTGTGTAAAAGCGTATAAAACTAATAATTGCTGAAGCGGGAGGCGTTTACATTAAAAACAAAAAAGTTTTTCTCACAAAGACCCACTTTTCGACCGATAGTTCCTATGGCAGCTATAAGATATAGTCATCCGATCCGGTCGGCAGACAGACAGACGGACAGACAGACGGACGGACAAAGCTCAATCGACTCAGCTCGTCGCCCTGATCAAGAATATATTTAGTTTATAGGGTCGGAAATGAATATTTCTATGCGTTGCAAACTTCTGGGCAAAATTATAATACCCTTTGCAAGGGTATAAAAAGTTTGGCTGCGATCGGACTAAATTTATTGGACGCGCTCTCGCCCCAAAAACCAAAAATTTTAATTATACTGCCAATATATGGGATGAGATTCGGATTAAATCTCTAAAAATTAAAAAAAAAAATTTAAGTGGTTTTTCTCTTTAAATCCTTTAAGGGGATACCATAGCAACATTTGACATATTTTTGTTGGATATTTTGGGCGTAAAGTTGGTCAGAATCATATCAAATCGGCCAATTTTCGGATTTTAATCTCTAAAATTTTTAAATTTTTTTTAAGTGTTATTTCTCTTTAAATACTTTAAGCGAAACATGTGTGTGCTTTAACGACCTTTATGATAATCAAACCATCAATATTATGCTGGCTCAAGGTCTCGTTATGCTTGCGCATAACTCCAAAAAGGAGGAACACATCACACCACAAGTGAAGCTAGTTGGTCATACAGCCTGTTTCAATGGTATCTCTACCATATCATCAGTGACCTTCGCTTGCTTGTACTGGCCCCATCGACTCCCACTCCATGCCAGCGCTGCCATAATCGTTTGGGAATTCCTAAACGACATGATAGCAAAAAACCGGCAGATTGAAACAGGCTGTATGACCAACTAGCTTCACTTGTGGTGTGATGTGTTCCTCCTTTTTGGAGTTATGCGAAAGCATAACGAGACCTTGAGCCAGCATAATATTGATGGTTTGTTTAAGCGAAATATTATAGCAACATTTTGAATATTAATGTTAGATATTTTGAGAATAAATTTGGTAAGAATCATATCTAAAAGCACACTTTTCTCATTTTTTATGATTTTCTTAATGTTTTTTTTTTAAGATAAAATAATATATACGAGATATGCTCTAAATATCCGACATTTACATTTAAAATGTAACTATGGTATTCTTCTAAAAGAATGTAAAGCGAAATAACACATAAAAAGTTTTTATTAAAAATTTTAGATATTAAACCCGAAACTCACCCCAAATTTTGCGCATATATTTCAAATATTCGATTTTGAGGGCGAGTGCGCTTCCACCAACTGAAGTCCGATCGCTGTTAAACTTTTTTATACCCGTTACTCGTAGAGTAAAAAGGGTATACTAAAGTCGTGCAAATGTATGTAACAGGCAGATGGAATCATTTCCGACCATATAAAGTATATATATTCTTGATCAGCATCAACAGCCGAGTCGATATAGACATGTCCGTCTGTCCGTCCGTCTGTATGAACACCTAGATCTCAGAGGTGGTAAGAGATAGAGGTTTGACATGTATGGGACAAATGTTTCTTATAGCTGCAGGCAGATCAAGTTTATTTTCAATTTTGGCCACGCCCCCTCCCGCCCCCGAAATTTGAAATAAAAACGTTATATTTCCTACAGTTTTTAAGATAAACAATTTGTACCTGGAGATAGTTAGTAATTAGCAAGATGTAGCGATTTGCCGAAGAAATGATAAAGATCGGATGAGCGGTTCTCAAGCTATGAGCAAAAAAGTAAACCACCCTTCCCCTACCCCCTCCCACCATATTACAACTAACACCGCACAATCTTAAAGAGAGAGAGAGAAAGAGAGAGAGTAAGAGTGAGACAGAGAGAGAGAGAGAGAGTAAGAGAGAGACTTAGAGATGAGCGCAGCACCAACATTGCATTCAGCTTCTACTCTGGTACAGAGTATGTTATAGTCGGGCTTGACCGACTTTCTCACTTGTTTTTTTTTAATTTCGGCGGTTTCTTTCATCATTTCAACCATCGTAAATATTTGTATCACAAAGAAAAATAAAACGTTTTTTTTGAAAATTTGTAGTAGTTTTAGACCCACAAGATATTTAGCTATAAGCAACTTCAACAAAAAAACAAGTAAGACCATTGCAGTCGAGTTAGCTCGACTTCAACATACCCTGTACAATTGACAAACACACACATACACAAACAAACACACACGCACACATACACACAAACGCGCCCTCACACACGCGGGCGCAAGCAGCAAACGTAATGCGTAAAAAGCAAAGCGTGGGGGGAGGGGGGGTGCAAAAATTGTTTCGTTAATAACTTCTGTGTTTTTGCTCAGATTTCAATGTGCTTTTCAGAATAGATAGAATATAGACCTAAGATAATATATATTAAGCGATGTTGTAACTTTAAAATTGTGGCTCTGACAGTTTTTTGCGGTTTAGGGGGGGGGGGGGGGAAATTTTGCAAATCTGAAACAAACTTGATCTGCGTACGGCCTATACCTATCTCTATCTCTTATAGTCTCTGAGATCTATGCGTTCATGCAGACAGACGGACAGACGGACGGACGGACAGACGGACGGACGGACAGACGGACAGACGGACATGGCTAAATCGACTCGGCTGTTGATGCTGATCAAGAATATATATACTTTATAGGGTCGGAAATGTTTCCTTCTCCCTGTTACATACATTTGCACAACTTCATGATCCCCTTTTACCCATTTTCAATGGGTACAGGGTATAAAAAACAGAGGCCAGCTAACTTCGGCTCGACCGAATTTTATATACCCTTGGAGCTTGATATATGCCTGGCAGTTTGTATGGCAGCTATACTATATAGTGGTCCGATTTCGACAAATCTTGTTGAAAGTATGTAAAATCATTGAAAACTTATAAATACGAGCGTGGGGAGTGATAATATTGAAAACAAAAAAGTTTTTCTCACTAAGACTTTTTTTTAGACCTAACTTTTGTATGGCAGCTATACTATATAGTTGTCCGATTTCGACAAGCCTTGGTGAAATTGTGTGAAATCATTAAAAACTTATATATACGAGCGTTGGAAGAGATAGCACTACAAACAAAAAAGTTTTTCTCACTAAAACTAGTTTTTCGACCGATCGTTCCTATGACAGCTATATGCTATAGTCATCCGATCCGGCCGGTTCCGACAAATGTGCAGCGTATTTGTACCAAATGACTTCGTGCAAAGTTTGGTTAAGATAGCTTTAAAACTGACGGGGGAGATAGCATAGAAACAGACGGACGGACAGACGGACATTGCTATATCAACTCAGCTCGTCATGCTGATCAAGAATATATATACTTTATGTGGTCGGAGATGCTTCCTTCTATGCGTTACAAACATCCGGACAATTTTAATATACCCTCTCCAAGGGTATAGAAACAACCACTATTTTACAAAGGTATGATTCTAAAAATACTACAAACGATACTACATACAATCAAACAATTCATATTGGCAAATAAGTTATCTCTATTTATATAAAAGAAAGTGTCCTGGCTGACTGACTGACTGATTGGCAATCATCGCAGAACCCAAACGGTAAGAGATAGAGGGCTGTAATTTTCACAGGAGTTTCTGTTGGTGGTGCAAGTGCGTACTAAGACGGGGTTTTGGAAAATTCCGCGCGGAAAAGTCGGAAAAGCGTCGGAAAAGTTTGTTTGGGAAAAATGTTATTTTTCACCCGATTGACTTGAATCTTGGTTTGTAAGCTTAGTACGTGAAATAATTCGACCCGTGTTTTCCCGATTTTGGAAAATCCGCCCACGAGGAAAATGGCGGGAAAATTCTGCATAAAAAAAAATATTTTTTTTATCCGATTGGCTTGAAACTCGGTTTAAAAGGAAAGTAGGTGAAATGAATTGAAATGTAATTTTCCGAAGTTGGAAAATTTGACCGAACGGTCGGAAAATTCCCGGAAAATTCTGCATAAAAATAACTATATTTTCATCCCATTGGTTTCATTGAAACTCGGTTTGTAAGGATAAAATACGAAATAATTTGAAATGTGATTTTTTAATGTCGGAAAATCCACCCACGAGGAAAATGCCCGGAAAATTCTGCATGCAAAATAACTATTTTCCATCCGATTGTCTTGAAACCCGGTCTGAAAGGTCAAAATCGGAATTAATTTTTGTTTTTATATTCCGATGTTGGAAATACCGCCGGGAATTGGATGTAAAGTGTGTGGAATGTAGCGGGAATTGGGAGCGATGTGGGTGGGATGTTTGCGGGAAATTGGCGTGAAGTGTGTGAGATGTGGGTGGAATGTGGGCGGGTTGGGGGCGGTAGGTGGGCGGGAAATTGGCGGGAAGTGGGTGGGATTTGGGCGGGAAGTGGACGGCGGAAAGAGGGTGGGAAGTGGGTGGTATGTGGAAGGGAAATGGGCGGGAAGCGGGTGGTATGTGGGCGGGAAGTCGGTGGGATGTGGGTGGTATGTGGGCGGGAAGTGGGTGGGATGTGGGTGGTATGTGGGCGGGAAATTGGCGTGAAGTGGGGGGATGAGGGTGGAATGTGAGTGGAATGTGAGCGGGATGTGGGCGGTAAGTGGGCGGGAAATTGGCGGGAAGTGGGTGAGATGTGGGTGGGAAGTGGACGGCGGAAAGAGGGTGGGAGTGCGTGGTATGTGGGTGGGATGTGGTCGGGAAACGGCGGGAAGTGGGTGGTATGTGGGCGGGAAGTGGGTGGGATGTGGGTGGTAAGTGAGTGTGCGTTGTTGTTCTATTGAAGGAGCAGCGAAGCGCGACGGTTTATTTGCTAGTCTATATATATAAAAAAAGTTCAACCTGACTGACTGACTGACTGGTGACCGTCGCACAGCCTAAACCATAAAAGATAGGAAGATGATATTTTTACATAAGTTTACTAAGAACGAATTTTGGAAAGTTCTGTCGGCAAATGTGGAAAATTCGCGGAAAACTGTTGCATGAAACTTTTTTTGCTTTTCATCCGATCAAGTTCAAACTCATTTTCAAAGATCCATATGAAAATTCGACAACAGCTGCACAGAGGGAAAAAACGTGTTGAGAAAAAAAGTTGCCGTCAACTTAAAATGAGAACAGAACGATCTCAAAATTTTTGAGAACAAATGTTCTAAATGTTCTTGGAATGAGTAAAGTTGTTCTCAAACGAATAATATTTACTTTAAACAACAACAACACCGGCTTTCAGCAGAGAGATATACAAGAGAGACAGCGAGTTGGTTCTCTTTTTGCTCTCTCTCTCTTGTCTGCTCAGCAAAGCATAAGTAGCCCTATTGACGGGCATCTGCAAACTGTTCAATGGCTGAATTGTCAAGTCAGTCATTCCATACGTTGAGTGCATAAGGTACCGGGCTCAAATCCCAGTAAAGCCCGAACAAATTTTTCTGTGTTTTTCTGGAAACTTAAATGAAACGAGTCAGGTGAAGTTGGTCGTTGAAGCGATGTTTCTGATTCCTATGGCACAGTGGGTGGGTGGAGAAGCAGCAGCGCCCATATCCAGAGTTGCCTTGCCTCTCTTCACTTCCAATCAAAAGAGGTATGTCCTCGTTCCCTATTCCACCCAAAAGTGAGATATCCGCCCACACCTGGTCCCAAGTGCAATCAAATTTTTTTGGTGAGTTTAAAATGTTCTTGAATACGGAACAATATAAACTCAAATCTTGTTCTCAAAAATGGAACAATGTCAACTCAATTTGAGCTTTTGCGTTCTCAATAAATTGTTCTCGAAGTGAGAACATTGCACTACATGTGAGAAATCCCGTTCATGCATACTTTTTGATAACGTTTGTGCTCGTTTTGTTTTAGTTTTTTCCCTCTGTGTGCATACCAATCTTCCGGAAAATTCACCCCGCTGGGTGGAAAGTGGGTGGTCAAGGTTGTATGGGCGAAACTTTAGTTGCCAGCGATTAGCGCCAAACTCATTTTCAAATTTACACATAACAAAACATAAGTTGTAAGCATAGTACGCGAAATAGAGATTTTGGAGAATCCGCACACGAGGAAATTGGCCGGAAAATTCTGAATCCAAAAAATTTTTTATCATACGATTGGCTTGAAACTCGGTTTGTAAGTATAGAATACGAAATAGTTTAAAATGTTATATTCCGAAGTTGGAAAATTTGACCTGACGGTCGAACAATTCCCGGAAAATTTTGCATGAAAAACACTATTTTTCATCCGATTGGCTTGAAACTCGGTTTGTAAGGTGAAAATGAGAATTTATTTTGTTTTTAATTTTCCGATGTTGGAAATATCTCCGGGATGCTCACTGTGAAGTGAATGGGATGTGGGTGGAAAGTTGTTTTGGAAGTGGGTGGTAAGTGGATGTAAAGTGGGTGAAGTGTGGCAGAAAGTGGGAGGGATGTGGGTGGGATGTTAATGGGAAGTGGGCGGGAAGTGGACGGGAAGATGGCGGGTAGTGTGTGGTATTTGGGTGGCAAGGGGGTGGAATTTGAAAGTTTATGTAGGTGTGATGTAGGTGGGAAGTGGGCGGGAAGTGGGATGTGGGCAAGTGGTGGGATGTAAATGAGAAGTGGGTGGTATGTGGGTAGAATGTGGCGGTAAGTGGGAGGGATGTGGGTGGCAAGTGGGTGGAATGTGGGTGGGATGTGGGTGGGATGTGGGCGCATAGTGGGTGGGATGTGGGTGGGATGGAAATGGGAGGTGGATGGGATGTGGGTGGAATGTGGCGGTAAGTGGGAGGGATGTGGGTGGGATGTGGGCCTGAAGTGGGTGGTAAGTGGGTGTGCGTTGGTTATATACTGTTGAAGGCGCAGCGAAGCGTGACGGGCTATTTGCTAGCATTAAATAAAGTTAGTTACCTATAAAACTCTGTAACTAAACTGGCCAAAGCAGTGGCGCCATCTATTACTCAGTTTGGTAAATTACTCTGCCTTAATTGCCGCTCGTAGCTAGGCTCGAAATTCATCTTACACAACTCGTTGCAGACGTTTTCTACCAAGTATATATCTGCCATATGTAGCTTAGTTTTGAATAAAAGTTTCCAAAAACTGTAATAAATTTATTAAGCTTTCTGTTAGGGTTTTTAGTAACATTCCATGTCCTGCTTTCGGCTTTCATATTGCGCAGAGAGATGCTTTAAAGTGCAGTGGGATGACTTGCTTATAATAAAGTCTGAGAGATACGAGTCTGGCTTTTAGCATAACAATGGAGAGCCCGCAGGGCTGCCCTGCCATGTTAATGGGAGGGGTTGGTGACGCCGCCTTCTGTACGTCCAGAATTTGCATATTTTGTATGTCACATTTTCATTTATTGGCTCAAAATCCTGCAGCGTTCATTTAACACATGGCCAGGACACGGCATACAGTCGGCGCTCTTTGGCGCATAAATTAAATTTTCAATGCAATTCGTGCGCTCGTCCATCCGACGGTGCATTCACAATGTTGCGTTATTTTAATGGCATCGATTTCTGTGACCGCCAACGACTTTGTATGCAGATGCGCTTTGTATTTCTTCTCTTTGCTTTGGTTGATATTAAAAAAATAACTCGAAAGCAAAAGCAAAATGTTTTGTTTAAAAATTCATAAATGTGCACCCAAATGCAAATTCAATACGGCATTTACCACAGAAATTAAGCAAAAAAACGTGGACTGATCTGAGCTTTGCAGTACCTTTTAAAGGGATTTGTTCGCCGGACACTTTCGCTGCATATAAAAATTCTGCTTGGGAAATCATTTTTTTGCTTTTGGCGTAAGCAAAATGTCAAAGCCAATAAAAAGGAATATAAAATCGCCATAAAAAGTGCGCCGCGAGAGGCCTTTCGAATTTCCTGAAGGTGCGTGCCCTCACCAAATCAAATCAATAGCCCGCGCCCCCGCTTCTGTACGATGGCCAAGTGTCCGGTCTGTGCTCTTGGCTCGGCTTTTATGATCCATTTTACAGCAAACACGCGTGCCCAATATACAACGTCCAACATGCCGTATACGCAATATTTCAATTACATTCTGGCTCTTAATTATTTTTACCGATTGAGCTGGCAATAATTTTTTAATAATATCAGCAATTCCACTTACCCACAATTAAGGATTAAGAGCATAACCCAGTTTTACAATTAACTTTCTTACGTACATACATGGTTGGCATCCGACCACCCTGGCTTTGGCTGCCTGGCTTGCATCTACACAGAAAATTCAGAAAAGTACTTAAAACGACTTTTGGGGCAGTGGCCATTTGGTTGCACATGTCGCACACAAACGTGGAGAGTTTTGGAGAGTGCTTATCACAGCTGTCGAGGTAAGCAATGAGTTTATGAGTTGGCACGTCGCATCTCGGTTCAACCATAACTTTCAATAAATTAAAAAAAAAACAAGCCAGAAAGTCTGTCAAGCCCGACTATAATATACTCTGTACCACCAAAGCTTATGCAAATCGGAACAATTTAAGTCAGAACTGGTAAAACACCAATAAAAAGTGTGCAGTGCTGCCTACTAAGTACAATCAATGAAAAACTCCCTAGAGAAAATTTGAAATTTCCTAATCGCTGCAAGATTGAAGTTAAATTTAGGAGGTTCAACCAGGTCTGTGCAGACCTTTTGCAAATTAAAGTGAGTTTATCCTTTTGATGTTAGACTGTTAGAGACTAATCCGCCTGTGACTTACTAGAAGCGGGTATTAAGAAAACAATGAACACGAAATCAGACCAATTATGTGTTTGCACTCAGTTTTATTCGTGTTTTCAAAAAAAAGTCACAAACGGTTCAAGCAGGTCTGTGCATTTTTCGATTGAAACTAGGTCTGCCTTGGTTGTCTGAAGAACGTTTATGTAGAGCGTTAAAAGAGTAGATACATTTTTTTTGCTTGAACTTGAATTTAATAAAATCATTTTGAATACAAAAGGCTGACGAATAAGTGGGACCCTACCATTTCGATTGTCTTTGTCAGGCAATTTAGGACGATTTAGGAGGACAAAAAAATTTACATCAGCATCAAGTTTCGATGATTATGTGTTCCGCCTGAAGAAATCGAAATTTATCGGAAAAAAAGGAATCAAATGGAAGAAAGGTCGGTACTGATAAAGAGACCGATTCGGCTTCTCATACTGAGACATCTTCATAGAAGCCGAGGATCGCTAATAACACCCGAGATACTGACTACTTATGCACAAAAACTAACCGGAAGGCCCAGGAGATTTGCCTGACCAGACTCCACGAAGGTGAACGAAACCTGTAACAAAAAATGAAATATTCGCCTTTTTGGTTTTTTTTTCTTTTTCTGCCTGTCCTTAAGTTGCGGGTCCGCTACGGAACCCCGTCTTCAGGTCAACGATGTCTGCGTACCGATATAAAACCATGGAGAATGAGTCCTAGAGAGAAACTTTGCTCAGTCGACACCGGTTCTGTCAGAAATTTGTCTGCTGTTCGCTGTCACTTACACTCTTTGGATACATTTGGGAATATCGCCCAGAATATATCGTGGAAACCTGCCAAACAAGGAATAAAAATCTGATCGATGTGCGACGTCAATTCCAAATACCCACTGAAAGGATAATATATGTTGGAAAGCAGACAAATGAAGAGCGTGCGATAAATCGAGGAGAGAACATTGTTCTGAAGCAGAGATTAAAACCGAAACGGAGAACGGTTTGGGTTACGGTCACTGTTTTGGCCGATGGTCTTTTCGGCTATGGTTGTATTATGGTTGTGGAAAATCGGTTAGGGTACTGGTTACAATAACGGGTATTAGTATAAAATATCACTTTGACAAATCATACAGACAAAATCGTGAATTTATTATAAGTTCTACTTCTGAAAACCAACGCTCATCACTTATTTGTTTGGGTGGTACTGCTAGCAAAACTTTTGATAATTTAAAAAGATCTAGAAATTTTGTTTTAAATAAGATGTCAGATTGTTTTTAATTAAAACTGTTTCCGATCAAGTTTGCTTTTGGGCTGTTTTCCCCTGATAATTCAATCAAATTACAGTTGGCTATTATTTGATTGTGCACATTTAATAACAATATAATACAGTTATTTTTCTGCTCGGCAGATAAAGACACTTTATATCTCGGATCAAGAAATATTGCACTCATGAGACTAAAGTTTGGTCACTGCTGAGATGTTTTCGATTTCAAATTAACATTAAATACAGATAAAATAAAATTTACCAAAGACTTAAGTTGATGCAACTTTTTTTAGTACTTAAACTGTAACAAATTCGCCAACCCACACCTCAGGATACAGAAAAAATCTGAATTAGCTGATGCCAAATGTGAGCCGGAGTCGTACAATTTTAGATCGGCTAAACTAGCCAGCGTCCATTGTAATATCATATATGAATAAGGAAAGATGCGAAAGGGTAAAGATTTTGGTTTGCTGCGCTCACTCTTTCTAGTTCTCTCTCTTTTCTTTGTGCCCATCAGCAATAGTGAGGCGCAATGTATTCACGTAAAATGTTCATTGTGCGTGCTTCAAATAAATTAATTTTAGACCCGGCCATGCATAACTAAGTGTCAGAGAAAAAAAAAGACATATTTTTCTGTCCTCTCCATTTGGCTTGGCCTGTTCTAGACCAGAGCCGGACAGCCTTAGCTACCAGGGACCTAAGTCACTCATGTTTTTATGCAATCGCGAGCCGATCTTATGGTTGTGTGAATCGGTGAACACTGAATTGCTTCTAAAACGGCTGTAGTCTGAAGAGAGCTCTCTTGCTTACTAACGCAAGCACACTTCTTTGTCCTCTACACTATCCTGGCACTGATTTGCGTTTATCGAAATTTTTACTAGAAGAGAAAACCCGAAATGAACCCGTATATTTGTTTCTGTTTCGATACTGATAACCGTTTACTGTAATAAAGGTTTCATATTTAGAAGGGTTTTTCTTTCGGTTACGGTTTTTATGTTCTGAAATTGATCGAACGGTTCTGCACAGGAAAAAAGTGCATAGTTTTATTTAATGTAAATATATTAATTTCTATTATGCCAGTTTTCATATTAAATTTAAATATAAATGACTTTTAAATAAAAACATATATATTGAATATTTTTTTCAACTAAAAATCAAAGGTTATCGTAGTAGATAAAATGTATTATGTTATATATATGCAATATATTATATAAATTAAATATTTGTCATATTTAATATTAGATTTTACCATACTTTTAAAAATTCCAATGGCTTATATGAGATATATTACATTTACCTATAAAAAGTTCTTAATTTAATGTTGCACATAATTAACAATTATCTGTGTTTTTAACTGAGACTTGCTGCACCGTCACGCGAGCACTGAATAGTCGTGTAGGCTAAGAAGCCGGCATTTGTGTTATGAAGCCAGAAGTCCTGAGTTTGAATTCCACAAAGGGAAAATAAAACAAAAACTGTTTCAGACTTAAAAAGTGATTGTTTTATTAGTGACCTTTTTAATTGAAAACCGTAGAACTTTTTTAAGCAGGCTCTAGGTCATTAAGTTATGATAATGTCCATAACTTGTCTAAGACACGACTCGCACAACAGTACAAAGGAGGCTGGTTGACGGTATAGCTAATTCATGAATACCAATTCAATCTTCAGCTGTCTTCGTCTGTCTTTGGTGTGTTGGCAGAAGGTACCTCATGACAGAACTGCTATGACCGCTTGGGAATCCCAAAGGCCGGCTAGTAGCAAAATCCAAAATCAGCATCAAACGCCAAAATCACTAAGGCCTTTGAGTGTGTGTGTGCATCCCGTATCAGCCCTTTTGAGAAGAGAAATATGTTTTTATCTATATATATAAAAAAGTTCAACCTGACTGACTGACTGACTGACTGACTGACTGACTGGTGACCGTCGTACAGCCTAAGCCATAAAAGATAGGAAGATGAGATTTTCACAGTAGTTTTATCTTATGCTGAAAGTGAGTACTAAGAAAGGATTTTGGAAAATTCTGCCGGGAAGTGTGGAAAATTCGCGGAAAACTTTTGTATGAAACTTTTTTGTTTTTCATCCGATCAAGTTCAAACTCATTTTCAAAGCTCTATATGAAAATTCGACAACAACTGCATACCAATCTTCCGGAAAATTCACACCGCTGGGTGGAAAGTGGGTGGTCAAGGTTGTATGGGCGAAACTTTAGTTGCCAGCGATTGGCGCCAAACTTATTTTCAAAATAACACATAACAAAACATAAGTTGTAAGCATAGTACGCGAAATAGAGATTTTGGAAAATCCGCACAAGAGGAAAATGGCCGGAAAATTCTAAATCCAAAAAAGTTTTTATCATACGATTGGCTTGAAACTCGGTTTGTAAGGACAAAATACGAAATAATTTGTAATGTGATTTTTCAATGTCGGTTTTTTTGTTTTCAATGTCCCAAGAGGAAAATGGCCGGAAAATTCTGCATGCAAAAACTATTTTCATACGATTAGCTTGAAACTCGGATTGTAAGGTCAAAATGAGAATTTATTTTGTTTTTAATTTTCCGATGTTGGAACTATCGCCGGGATGCTCACTGTGAAGTGAATGGGATGTGGGTGGAAAGTTGTTTTGGAAGTGGGTGGTAAGTGGATGTAAAGTGGGTGAAATGTGGCAGGAAGTGGGAGGGATGTGGGTGGGATGCGGGAGGGATGTGGGTGGGATGTTAATGGGAAGTGGGCGGGAAGTGGACGGGAAGATGACGGGAAGACGGCAGGAGGTGTGTGGTATGTGGGTGGAAAGTGGACGGGAAGTGGGATGTGGGTAAGTGGTGGGATGTAGGGTGGGATGTAGGTGGGAAGTGGGTGGGTGGAATGTGGCGGTAAGTGGGAGGAATGTGGGTGGCAAGTGGGTGGAATGTGGGTGGGATGTGGGCGGATAGTGGGTGGGAAGTGGGTGGGATTGAAATGGGAGGTGGATGGGATGTGGGTGGAATGTGGCGGTAAGTGGGAGGGATGTGGGTGGGATGTAAATGGTAAGTGTTTGGGATTTGGTCGGGAAGAGGTCGGGAAGTTTGCGGTATGTTGGTGGCAAGTGGGTGGAGTGTGGGTGGGATGAAGGTGCGAAGTGGGCGGAAAGTGGGTGAGATGTGGGCGGGAAGTGGTTGGGATGTGGGTGGGAAGTGGGTGGGATGGAAATGGGAAGTGGATGGGATGTGGGTGGAATGTGGGTGGGAAGTGTGCGGAAAGTGTGTGCGAAGTGGGCCGAAAGTGGGTGGAATGTGGGCCTGAAGTGGGTGGTAAGTGGGTGTGCGTTGGTTAAATACTGTTGCAGGCGCAGCGAAGCGTGACGGGCTATTTGCTAGTTGTTTATATGTTCAAGAAAAAGTTTTTCTAGAACCGCTTAGCCGATTTAATTGTGTTAAATATATGTTGTAAGCAGGGCTGTGAACCGGTTCAGAGTCGCAGTGCTCCTTAGTCGGGTATTCCGGGATATTTAGAAGTTCGAACTGAACTGTATCAGAAACTGGATTTTAAATTAAATTAAACTACTTTAAGTCCTTCTGACCCGCACATGGAAAAAAAGATCCCCGTATAATGGATATTCAAATATCCACTTTAAGATTTTTATACCCGTTACTCGTAGAGTAAAAAGGGTATACTAAAGTCGTGCAAATGTATGTAACAGGCAGATGGAATCATTTCCGACCATATAAAGTATATATATTCTTGATCAGCATCAACAGCCGAGTCGATATAGACATGTCCGTCTGTCCGTCCGTCTGTATGAACACCTAGATCTCAGATATGGTAAGAGATAGAAGTTTGACATGTATGGGACAAATGTTTCTTATAGCTGCAGGCAGATCAAGTTTATTTTCAATTTTGGCCACGCCCCCTCCCGCCCCCCGAAATTTGAAAAAAACGTTATATTTCCTACAGTTTTTAAGATAAACAATTTGTACCTTCTGGAGATAGTTAGTAATTAGCAAAATGTTTTTTTGATTTGCCGAAGAAATGATAAAGATCGGATGAGCGGTTCTCAAGCTATGAGCAAAAAAGTAAACCACCCTCCCCCTACCCCCTCCCACCATATTACAACTAACACCGCGCAATCTTAAAGAGAGAGAGAAAGAGAGAGAGTAAGAGTGAGACAGAGAGAGAAAAAGAGAGAGACTTAGAGATGAGCGCAGCACCAGCATTGCAATCAGCTTCTACTCCTGGTACAGAGTATGTTATAGTCGGGCTTGACCGACTTTCTCACTTGTTTTTTTTTAATTTCGGCGGTTTCTTTCATCATTTCAACCAACGTAAATATTTGTATCACAAAGGAGAAAAAAACGTTTTTTTTGAAAATTTGTATTAGTTTTAGACCCACAAGATATTTAGCTATAAGAAACTTCAACAAAAAAAAAAATAGAGGCCAGCTAACTTCGGCTCGACCGAAGTTTATATAGCCTTGGAGCTTGATATGTGCCTGGCAGTTTGTATGGCAGCTATACTTTATAGTGGTCCGATTTCGACAAATCTTGTTGAAAGTATGTAAAATCATTGAAAACTTATAAATACGAGCGTTGGGAGCGATAATATTGAAAACAAAAAAAGTTTTTCTCACTAAGACTTTTTTCAGACCTAACTTTTGTATGGCAGCTATACTATATAGTTGTCCGATTTCGACAAGCCTTGGTGAAATTGTGTGAAATCATTAAAAACTTATAAATACGAGCGTTGGGAGCGATAGCATTGAAAACAAAAAAATTTTTTTTCACTAAAACTAGTTTTTCGACCGATCGTTCCTATGACAGCTATATGCTATAGCCATCCGATCCGGCCGGTTCCGACAAATGTGCAGCGTATTTGTACCAAAAGACTTCGTGCAAAGTTTGGTTAAGATAGCTTTAAAACTGACGGGGGAGATAGCATAGAAACAGACGGACAGACGGACAGACGGACATTGCTATATCAACTCAGCTCGTCATGCTGATCAAGAATATATATACTTTATGTGGTCGGAGATGCTTCCTTCTATGCGTTACAAACATCCGGACAATTTTAATATACCCTCTCCAAGGGTATAGAAACAACCACTATTTTACAAAGGTAAGATTCTAAAAATACTACAAACGATACTACATACAATCAAACAATTCATATTGGCAAATAAGTTATCTCTATTTATATAAAAGAAAGTGTCCTGGCTGACTGACTGACTGATTGGATATAGACATGTCCGTCTGTCCGTCCGTCCGTCTGTCTGTATGAACACCTAGATCTCAGAGATGGTAAGAGATAGAGGTTTGACATGTATGGGACAAATGCTTCTTTTATCTGCACGCAGATCAAGTTTGTTTCAAATTTTGGCCACGTCCCCTCCCGCCCCCGCTTCGTACCTTCTAGAGATAGTTAGTAATTAGCAAAATAAATTGATTCGCCGAAGAAATGATAAAGATCGGATGAGTGGTTCTCAAGTTATGAGCAAAAATGTGAAAAATAGCCGAGTTAAAAAGTGTTTCATACTTTTCAGATGTTCACCCTAAGGAACGCAGGAACACTGTTAAACATGTTTTTTCATGAGTAACGGGTATATCGAAGTCGGTTAGAGCCGACTTTAACTTGCGCTCTCGTTTAAAATATCCTTTTAAGAATTTTCAGTTCCTTTGAATGAAGAATCAAGATCAATGAGATATTTTTTTTCTGATATATCATTTTTAAGCGAAAATAAGCCGACTTCGAAAATATCCAATGGATCCCAGATGAATAGTTACCTATCCAGTCCAAATGGATACCGAAAACATCCTGAGAATCATCAAACACTATACTTTTTTTCGGGGCCAAGCCAAGCCTCTCCCAATCCCTTGGCGGGTGTGCTTTAAATTTTTCGCACAAGAGAAAGGGACCTACAGTTTAACGCCGAATCCGAGAGAAGCTTGGCTTGGCCCCGTTGGAGGAGCTGTATAGCCAATTTTACATTTACATTCTTTTTTATCTCAGTGCATATGGGCATTTCCACCAAAAGGACAACCTGGGCCAAAAAGTTAAAAGTGGTTAAAAAACCTATATTTTATCGAATTTTTATAGGGAATCAACCAAATTAAGCTAATGTAAGCTAATCTTACATTTACTAATAACCCAGTTGGATATATTCGGATTCACGGCTGTGCTAGCTCAATTTTTCTCATTTTTACATTAAAATTGCTTAATTTTTTGGAAAAAGTGACTTTACATTACATGTACTTTCGCTATCTAAAATCTTTCTGATGGTACAAAGGGGTATACATGAATGCATAAGAGACCATGAGAAACTATTTCAATGCAATTACCTGTAAGTTTTTGCTTCGCATTATAGCAGAAACCACATAAATATAATGATGGAAAAACTGTCCCGTGCGACATGTCCCGTGCGAAAATGCTTAAGCTTACATTTTGAAAAAACTGTAAGTTATTTTTTGGTGAAATAAAATCCATTTTAAAGAGACACAACTGCACTACATTCTAATATTTATCGCATTAATATATTGCCTCAGGATTCGCTGAGTTCGGCGTTTGAATGGTTTCCCGCGAAAACCACTTCTATTTTTGTCCCGTGCGAATGTCATGTTTTTTTGCGATTATCTTGAAACCAAAAAATTTTTCAAAATCGATCTTTGCATCAATTGTAGGGCTGTTGAAGAGCTATAAGTTAAGCCTATTGTGAAAATAAAAATGTGATTTATTTTGACTTTTTTGAATGTTTAAATGCGTACGATTGTCCCGTTCGACGTCATGGAAATGCCCATATGCAAAATTTTCAATTCAGTTGAAAGCTTAAGAAGTTCTCCATCATATGCTATCAGCAACTTCTAATCCGACAAATCGGCCACTGTATGGCGTTACTTCTTACTTAGTCCGCGCATGGCGAGAACAAATAGTTTTGTAATCGCAAGTCGTTTTCGGGCATAATAAATTTCATTTCACTAAATATTGAACTAACTGAATACGAGCATAAGCCGTGTCCAATCCATATATGACGCTGTGGCAAAATTTCAATAGTCTGGTAAAAATTTAAAAATTTGGAAATTTTAATTTGAAATTGATAGATAGCATGAATGGATGTCATACAGATGCAAGCGTTTGTCCATTATTAATATGCCCTAACAGCATAGGATAAAAGTGTATGCGCAATGCATACACCTCCCACCTCTGCGGGTCAGGATACCGCTCTAGTGCAACGGTTGCCTGTGCGAAAATAGTCATTTACATGCTGAAGTTTTCACTGCGATGAACACACAACACAAACAGGGATGGGGCCAAGGGGCATGGCTGTCAAATTGCGCAGCGTTGCAACCGCTAAAAATGGCTAAAAATATTCATTTGCATATACAAAAATGCTTTTTGAGGACCTTTTCTCTGCTCCACCTGCACCTCCGCGACAGTGGCAATATCAAGGTGTTGGCTTGTGCACTTGGCTGACTCTGAATGATGCTGCATATCTTTGGCTTGACAATTAGCACTGCGTGTGCACTCGGGGGGAGCTAACCAACAATGCCACAAATAATAAAACCACGCGCATTGCTCCTACTTTAATTTGTTCAGTTAGAAACTAAGTGAGTTTAATACAAAACTTGCAACAGAAAGTTATTTTGAAAACGATTTAAGATTGGCTTGTGTGCAATACCATTTCTGCTCGTATTTTTCATAAACTCCAGACTCAACTTATGTGCAGGAATTTATTCCCGATTGCGCTGGTCTGAGCTGGGGGTGTGAGTGTGATTTATGTAAAATGAATTGTTTTTGTTATTGTTGTTGTCATGCCTCGGCACTTCGGCAGCTGCATCTTCTGCTGAAGCTGTGATAGAACTGTCGATGATGGCTGCTGCCGCTGAAAGACACTCGCACCCATCCCGTGCACACCCTAGCCACAGCTGATGGTGCTGCTCTTGTGGTACTTCATAAAGGCGCATCCACAAGATGTCGTTAGTTTGCAAATAATGTTTTTGGCATCCGCAGCGTTGCTGTTGACGATGCAATGCTCTTCAATGGGTTGGTGAGTGAAGAAGCGTAAGAGTTGGGTACATCCGAGATTTGGTTGATGATGATGGCAAGAGTCAAGTCTTGATGGGATGCTCGTGAATGATGAATGGCCAAAATGGCATTGCACGGTATAGCCCGGGCAACTCGCCAACAATAGAAACAACAGCAGCGTTGCATTCATATCCATAATCCGAACCGAATCCTTTGTGTTTTCAAAGTATGCTTTCTAAGATTTGTTGTGTTGTGTCAAAAGCAGAAATTAAGCCGAAAGAGTAACCTTTAACCGCTAAAAATACTTTAAAATTTTAAACCGAAACCGTAACCGTAACAGAAAATGTTTTTTTCACATAATCGTAACCCGAAACAGAAACAAATTCACTCATTGGAATTTAAATAAAGCCACCTATATTTTTTCACTAAAATATGTTTAGAACATGTTTTAAAATTTTTTGAGACAAATTTGGTTAAAATTTGCGTAATTTAAGGTAAATCAACAATTTCAAATATTTTTATTAAATTAATAGCATGATTTCTGAATTTTTTATAAAAGAGTACAATTATTACAGCGAAATTTAATTAAATACAGTCTTGAAAAAAATAAAATGGATGCAGAACAAGAATAATACAAAATTGGTATTTTTGCCCATTCCTCACTAACAGCTTTTAGAACCTCTTCAGTTGAGTATAACTTTCGTCCGCCAGCATAAACACGACGTGCAAGGTTACCCCACGTGTTTTCAATTGGATTCATGTCTGGAGATAAGACTAATATTAAAATATTTTGCCTTAAGTCTGAGCGCGGCTAGCCGCTCGTCCAGTGGAGGTAAGCTGATGACAAAGTGGCGCAGTCTATCACTCACTGCAAAGCCGCACCACATCGCATTTCTTGAAGTGCGGTATTGTCCGAAGTATATTTCTCAAATTGATATCAGCACCATCTCTGTTGAGGGTACGGACATTACAGGTGCATATCCTCAAATCGTGGTCCTTAAAACGTTCGCGTGGGTCGTCGTCAGAGAGGGTCCATATCCGAGGTTTTTATGGGTGGAGAGTTTTTACGGTGGTGGGTACCAAACCCGACGCACTAACCCTATATATGAAGGGCGGGTCGCCACTCACGTTAGCCAGCAGCGTTGCGGATGCAACGCTCTGTTACCAGTGGTCACCACGAGTGATCATCACTCTGGGTTCGCCAAATTGAACCGATCAGCAGCTTTACCTGACTACATACCATGTTTTAGGTGATAAGGTCCAGATGATCTATGACTAGAAGTTCTGCTGCGGTGCTACATTTCGAAAAACACTATGTCTACTTTGCATATTTTGTTCCAAATTCTATCATGATTGATCCTCTCTGCTTGGGGAACCGGAGTAAAGGTGTGATTACAAAAATAAATTATCAAAATACATACAGCACTTATAAAATAAGTAGAAATATTTATGTTGCGGTGGTAATGTATTGAAAAAATGTAAATGAAATTGAGAAAACAAAACATATATTTTTCTTTTGGTCTTTTGGTTGATATAACCGATGGTTTCTAAATATTTATATATATATGTATGTATGACGTCTGGCCGATATGCATATCGGTCTATACCGCAAACCATAAGTCTTACCCGTATCGTAACTTCCAGACTTTATGACAATATGGATAGCCATAAAAGAGCTAATCAAACCGTTCGGACTTGGCGTTAAACTGAAGGTACACTGCTCTGGTAAATGTACAACCATAAAATCAATGTGATTTTGAGTTTGAAAATCATAAAAATCCTGACTTTATACCAAATATTTTGGCATTCTGGCCATAGTGCGTTGGTTGAAATGATACGCATTTATTTTCAGCCAAGTGATACGTATAGTAGTAAACATTTGTTATATAATGGTAGCTGTGAATACATGAACATTTTTTTCTAAAAGGTTGCTTAATTATCTGTTATTTCATATTTAATTTAGAACAAAAACTTAAAGAAAATAATATTTAAACTTAATTTAAATGTGATCACTTCATTGTTGAAGTAATTTATGCCGACCATATTTAATTCGTACAGCAGGTAATTTTACTTATTAAAACTGAGTAACGTGTAGATTTTTTTTTAATCTGCTTCTATTCTAATTTACATTGAATTTACCAAGTTTTAACACTACGCAGATCGAGCTTGAAATATAATCAATTTTGAGCTGTGGCTCAAATCTTAGTTCTATTTTTATTAATTCCCGGAGAGTTTCTATTGGGCTAAAGTCAGGGCTGGATGATTTCTAATCAAGAATGTCAATTTAATTTTGTTGATTTTTTGTTTTTGTTTTTTTAAAGGTATGTGGAGATGTACCGCCCTCTAAACACCACACACACATCAAACTTAAACTCTTTGCAAAAAATTAAGGCGTTTCACTGTCTTATATGAATATATATTAATTACATGAATATATACTCCAACATTTGTGACGTTAACTTACTTTGTAGAAAGTATAGTTCTCATTTGCTCGCTTGTCCGCTCACGTTGAATGGTTTTGCCAATACTTTTAGACCTGTTCGATGCTTTTTCTTGAACTGTGCTTCTACGAGTTTGTTTTATTATAGCAGACAAACCCTTTTTTCACGGTTGATCTCAGAAGCATAAATTCTTTGTATCAGTAATTTACCTCCGAATTTCTCTCAAGTTGGTCTAACACCTGTCATTACACAAAAATAAATCTCTTGGTGCTCTACAGAACCAAGCTCTTAAGCGTGTTTGTTTAAGTACATTATTATTTTTGCACTTTCTTTTGATAAATCGAATCAGCTGTACGAATGGGCATTTTTTGGTACGGCGATGAAAGGGTCTTTTTGACTTGAACTAAAACTATGCTCTTTTTAAACACAACATGACATGTATGTGCAGCTCCCATTATCTCAAAAATTTGTACTACTGGACGTTGCACTTTGCTGAAAATTAATGGTGTACGAAATAAAAGTGGTTAGGGCTTGTAGATCTCTTGTGAGGAATTGTCATTTGATTCTATTTATTTTCGTCACCTAGACAGAGAGCCAATTCTTCTCAACTTCTGTTTCTTTAGGGACTTAACGAGAAACTCACTCAAAGTTTAGTGTACACTTTGTTAAGTTTTTCTCTTGTAGACTCGAGACGACGCGGGATGAATTTATAGTTAGGAAGCTAATGCATTTTCATGTAATTTTCTTCAAAATGGAATCTCTTATGCTTCGAGTAATGCAAAATTCGGTTTAATGCAAGCTTTTTCGGGTAACCTAAAAGCGTGCCCACATTTCTTCAAACCTATTTTAATTAAAAGTCTATTTTAGTTCACAAAACAAGTTTCCTTCTATTCTCGTGCGCCTTTGATATTTCCATAATTATGGCAACCGGAGGTACAATTGCTTGCATTTCCCTGGCACTTCACAACCGAGTTGGGTACAATGATATTAAAAATTGAGGGCACTGAGGGGAAGGGGAAATACTCGTAACAAGTTTCTGAAGTGATGTCAAGCGTTTGCTAGAAGATGAGACGCAATCAGCTGAAGGGGAGGCTGGACTCAAAGGCGTTCTCAATGCGGGCACGTATATATTCCTAGAAGGCATAAAATGTGCATCCAGCGTGGCCTGTCACCACGTCATGGAGGGGAGGGCCTGCGTGGTTCGTTGTCTGTGTGTAGCCTCCATTAAAAGCACAAAACAGACGGTCCCCATTTGTCGCCCACACTTGGCCAAGTTCGCCAGCTGTCTGATTACCGCTCCACTGAGGCCCGTGCCGGGCTCCGGGCGATTGTCCGCGTCCGTGTCCTCGTCGCATAGTTGTCACCCGCCAAGCATGTGGCTGCATTTCCTTAAACACATAAAACTGTTTTAGCGCTTCCTTTTCGGCCGTCCTTGCGAGGCGTTAATGGGCATAAAAAACCCATACAGATATATGTACAGGGGCTCAGCGTGAGAAATGCGCCAGTCACGAACCGCACATACAGCTCCAACGAAAACCAGATACAAAAACCAGCCAAGCACCCCTGTTCCCCGGGAACTGCAACTGTTACGCCACCGGGAAGCATTATCATGCCACCCAGCTCCTCATTTGCAGTCGTTTGTAGTCCTTGCAGTTGGCCTGGGGGCTGGGGCTGGAGCTGCGACTGGAGCTTGTCGTCCTGGCAAGTGCCAGCAAGAAGTGGCAATTCACTTCACTTCAGTGGTGGTCGCTTTTGGTGCCTTTGTGTGGTCTGCACCAGAACCATAGCGTTTAAGGCGCTTTCGTTGTTGCACTCATGCACGACGCTGCGCGAGTGTGGCTGCGGTTGTTCCAGCCCCAACGTTCATGTCTTTGTCCCGCCAGACGCGATAAGTTTCTCGATGGAGCAAGCAAAAAGCCGCAGCTGAACAGCAGTACCAGAAAAGAACAACTGCACATTGTGTCACCAGAATGGGAATCAAGATTTCTACGCATATTTATGTTGACAGACTGACTCTGGAATTGTTTACATTACATTGAAGGCCAGAGGGAAAAAAGGTTGTTATTTTATCCATCTGGAGATTAGTTACTATTCTGTGCCAGGGGATGCTATAATTTCGTCACGATGTGTGTCAGGTATGAGAGAATGCAGCTTTATATATGAGCGCTTCTCTACGCCGCCATCAGTATTATGACATGAAATTCGGAATATAGTCAGCGCATTTGTGGACCATTCTGTTTAGTTTTTCAAAAACTGAATATTACAAAAAAAGGCGAATATATGTCTATGGGCCTTGAAAATTAATTTGCAATAAATTAAATTAAATTATATAATTATATTACTCAGTTAAGGGTCGCGGCTCTTAACGTTCTTTTGTGAATAAAACTCAGTCAGCCCAGTTCCAAATTCAGCATCGACTTAGCGTTAACATTTTGAAATCGACGCAGTAATCGGAATAATATTCGATATGCCGTATACAAATATATTGGAGAGATTATAAACACTGAATTTCGTTAACAAAAGTATAAATCATATCAAGTACCTTGACCTTCAGCAGAGTAACAACAATTTCCTAGTCAATTCAAATTTTTTACATTTTATTTATTTTATTTTATTTTATTTTATTTATTTTATTATTATTGTATAAACTTATTTATAATTTTATTTTATACCCTTGGAGAGGGTATATTAAAATTGTCCGGATGTTTGTAACGCATAGAAGGAAGCATCTCCGACCACATAAAGTATATATATTCTTGATCAGCATGACAAGCTGAGTTGATATAGCCATGTCCGTCTGTCCGTCCGTCTGTCCGTCCGTCTGTCCGTCATTCTGTCCGTCTGTTTCTATGCTATCTCCTCCGTCAGTTTTAAAGATATCGCAACCAAACTTTGCACGAATTCTTTTGGTACAAATACGCTGCACATTTGTCGGAACCGGCCGGATCGGATGACTATAGCTGCCATAGGAACGATCGGTTGAAAAACTAGTTTTAGTGAGAAAAACTTTTTTGTTTTTAATGTTATCGGTCCCAACGGTCGTATTTACAAGTTTTTAATGATTTCACATAATTTCATCAAGACTTGTCGAAATCGGCCAACTATATGGTATAGCTCCCATACAAAAGATAGGTCTGAAAAAAATCTTTTATATCTCAAGCTCCAAGGGTATATGAACTTCGGTCCAGCCGAAGTTAGCTTGCCTCTATTTTTTTTTTCTTAAAGCTGCAGAGCATCGCGCAGCAGTTTAAGTGCTCTTGCACCATCCTTTGAATTAGATTCTGGAAAAAAATTAGATTAAATTAAGAACTACACAAAATTATAAAATTAGTTTAGGACAGTTTTTAGGGCAGTTTTGCCCTGCACTCCTTCCACATTTGAGGCCATCACTATTTCAAAGATGTTGCAGTCCTCGATTTTCAGCAGCTTGTTGTAATTATACCCGTTACTCGTAGAGTAAAAAGGGTATACTAAAGTCGTGCAAATGTATGTAACAGGCAGAAGGAATCATTTCCGACCATATAAAGTATATATATTCTTGATCAGCATCAACAGCCGAGTCGATATAGACATGTCCGTCTGTCCGTCCGTCTATATTATCACCTAGATCTCAGAGATGGTAAGAGATAGAGGTTTGACATGTATGGGACAAATGCTTCTTGTATCTGCACGCAGATCAAGCTTATTTCAAATTTTGGCCACGCCCCCTCCCGCCCCCGCAATTTCGAAAAAACGTCATATCTTCTACAGTTTTGAAGATAGATTCGTACCTTCTAGAGATAGTTAGTAATTAGCAAAATGAATCGATTTGCCAAAGAAATGATAAGGATCGGATGAACGGTTCTCAAGTTATGAGCAAAAAAGTGAACTAAGCCCCCCCGCTACCCACCCAAAAAAAATGTTGCATACTTTTTGGATGGTCACCCTAAGGAAGCAGGAACACTCTTAAACATGTTTTTTCATGAGTAACGGGTATATAGAAGTCGGTTAGAGCCGACTTTAACTTACGCTCTCGTTTTTTTTTGCATTTGCTCCGCTGTTTATTTTTGCAGCCTACGAAGATGCTTAGAAAATCATTTTTAGATGCTTCATTCAATGGACCAAAGTTGATGTGACTTAAATCTATACTTATAAATCTGTTGGCCCGACAGACTGACTAACTGACAGACTGACATATTATTAACCCAAAGCCAAAACTGCTTATCCTAGAGATCTAAGATTTGGCATAGACCTTCGATTAGTTATGCAGGCGCGCACTAAGAAATAAAATTTGGAAAATTTCTACGCGAAGTCGCAAAAGAAGTTTGTATGCTACACACAACCGAACTGGGACACAACCGGGAGGGACACTCAAACAATTTAGGTATGTGCTGTGTGCGTGGATGTGTGTTTTGTTTGTTTTAATACTCTGTACCAAAGGTACACAGAATATATTAAGTTTGTGCAAAACTATGTAACAGGGAGAAGGAATCATTTTCGACCCTGGTAAGTATATATATATTCTTGATCAACATCAACATTCTTGTCGATAGCTATATATCTGGAACGGCCGTTTGTCAATCAATCCGTTTGAACAAACGGATCTCAGAGATGGTAAAAGATAAAGGTTTGACATATGTGGGACATAAACTTCTTACACTTGAATGCAGATCAAGTTTATTTTCACTTTTTTGCACGCCCCGTCCCGCACCTGCAATTTGGAAAAAGTCGTATCTCCCACAGTTTTGTAAGTGGGTGGTGGATACTTTCTAGAGATAGAAAAAAAACTGTTATGGCACCACTCTTAATTTTTCTCCAGTTCCAGCGAAGTGGATCCGCTTAAACACAATTTTCATTTCATTTAGGCGCGTCAATCTATATAAATCTCTTCGACCGACTGATTCTTGAGATCTATTATTTTACAAATGTACATTGATGCGCACTTATAAAGAAAATGTCATCTGACCCAAAATACCAAATTTGGTCCTTCGGAAAAAGATGGGTTCAGCTAGTATTATAAAAACAACTGCCTGGCATAAAAGGTGTGGCCCATCCCCTTTAAATGTCGTATTTTTTTATAAGAAGGTCCCAATTGGACAGTATTTGTTGTTCGCTTGCTTTAAAGTAAAGTGTACTTCATAAAATTGACCTGCTCAAGAGCTCAATCTCGAATGTTCAAAGCTACTCGAATTGAATTAAATTTCATTCAATAATTGGCTCCATAAATTATTTAGCCTTCACTTCATTATTTCTATAGCAATAAACTTCATGCCGAGGGCCACGCCCCTTGTCCAATGAGGGCCACCAAACGGCGGAGACAAATTGCAGGCGAGCAATTTTGCACTGCGAGCAGTTTGAGTTTGCCGCTGCCTCGGCTCCTGCTCAGGTCCTGGTCCTTGCTATTTCTGCTCGCTGTGTCGAACAATTGCTGGAAATTAATTTCGCATTTGACTCCTGCTGCCAATGCAGTGGCATCGGCATCGGCGACAGCAGCGACGTGAATGGTCCTGGCCGGCAGACTGCACTTATATACAAAAGGCACTTATCGAGAGTGAGATTCGTTTCCGCTTCCGCGTTCTCTCTCCTAATGCACACCAATCGGCTGCGACTGCCAGCTGGCTGAAAGAATAAGTGATGTTGGGAAAGGGGGAAACGGCAGGGGGGCTACATTGGCACAGTTTGTGCACGCGGGAAATGAGCTGTATGCAGTTCCGTTGCCCAGATGTAGACCTCTCCTGCGACTCTCACTTAACATTTTCCACAATAACTTTGTCGGTCAATGCATTAAAAATTGGGTTGGGAAAATATCATATTAAAGGAACCTTTCGTTTTGATGAAACATGTTGTGTTGAAAATGTGGCCGAGAACTGGTGTCGTTACAATGACTAATTTGTATACATACACAGAAAAAAAAAAAAGATCCATATCAATTTGATATGGGCTGGTTAATTTGATATTTTGTGAAATATCACTATATTCATATCATTTCTAAACTATAATGTTTCATTTTAACAGTCAAATGATATTAGAAAAGATTAGAAAGATATTTTTTAATTTTCTAAACTCTCACAATAGGAAAGGGATGTATAAATAATGTGAAAAGGAAAGAGACAGATAGTTTTGCAAATCGAAACTTTAAGCAACGAAAAAAAATGTATAAGTAGGCTTTCAGCCATGGGTGCACACATGCCCGATGGCCCAGTGCGGTAAAACGCCATGCCAGTTTGTAAAGTGCAAGTGGTCCCGAGTTCGATCCCCAGTCAAGGCGGAGTCAAGGAATTATAAATTCGTTCTTTTTCTGTTTCTATAAAACAATAATTAATAGTTCTTTGCTAAAAATGAACGCCTAGTAGTAGTATTGGATGTACGACCTGCCATTTGTAATTATTTTTTTTTCGTTCTGTAATAATGAAATAACTAAATATCAATTTGATCTTAAAAACATCATTTTGATGTCGTCGAAAAGTTCACTTTGATATTGTTCGGAGCAGTAGCTGGCCCCCAGGGTAGCCCACTCTTAACTTAACGTATCATGCTCTAGTTTAAATTCAATTTACCTAATGCTTACTGTCATTTGCACTTTACTTACATCATCTCTCTCAATTATCTATTATTTTTGATTATCTCTGCCTCTCTGTCATGCCTAGGCCTTGCCTTTGCTAATTCTTTTTATCTAACTTCACTTCGTCTTGAGCATCGGCAGAGTGCAGCTGCGTGTATAAAACATATTGAAACTTTGTGAACTACAAAATCGACCAATTAAATACTTATAACTGAAATCAAGTCTAATTCGAAGCAGTGCGTTTTTATTTGCAAGGAATAACAAAAAACCTAAAAACATTTTTGACAAATACAAAATAGCTGCCGAAAAAGCTCGGTTGGCTTCAAACATTGGTGACCCGCCCGACGTGATATATGTACAAACATGCGTTTAGTAATTGTGAACAAATAAAAAAGATCCATCTCAATCACCTAAAACATTGTTCAGTTAACTAAAATTAGTAAATTAGACTTCGCGCAAAATTCGTTTAGACCAGTGTCCGGCACCGTTCAATGTTCTGTGTATGCAAGTAGCAACGTCCATCCTCAGTAGCAGCGGCGTCGATACACAGACACTATACGAGCGTACACTGCACAGTGGGCGGAAATGCCGATTTTTTGGCATAAACTCCAAAATTAGAGACAGAAAGTTGAAACTTCATATATGTGCTATTTATATTATTAGTTAATTTCGAATTAATTTTTTACCGTTAATTAATTTTTTATTTTATTTAATTTTTATTTTTTAATTTTATATTTAAACATTATCTACTTCTAACTCAAATGCAAAATGTTCTTTAACTTCAAACTCGTTGTTATCATCTGCTGTTCCGTCTGCTACCTCAAATGGGGGTGACTCCAAAAGCACGATAGCCTCTTTTGGAAGTTTGCGTGACTGATACAACGAATATCGACCTTGTCTGAATCTGTCAAAATATTTCGAAATTGCGCAAATATGCGCTTAAGTTGTCAGCTCTATATAAATGTTAACACAATAACACACACTTCTACATTAGCACTTTCAGCTATACGGCGTAATCTTGCTAGATCTGCTCCACGAAACACAATTATTGAGGCTAGGTTCTACATGAAATATGTTCCAACAATACATTAAATAAAACACGAAACAAAAGCTTCTCAAATTTAACCACTCCACACTATATTTTACATACCTTAATGAATATTTTGCATATTTCAAAATGCAGTTATATATAATCTTGTAAGAATGACTAATAGTCAAACATTTACAAAATTTCCAACACATACAAGGCATAACTAACCTTGCGCAAACAGCTGATTCAACGCGCTGCCAAAGACCAGGGATGGGCAAAAAATTTTTCTTTTATCTTTTTATTAGGGGTAGGCATTTATTTAACGGAAATAATAAACAAATTATAAAAATATTAAAAAATAATTTTGGACTTTATGCCAAAAATAAGGCCATTCCGCCAAATGTGCACTGCTCTCTTTTGCACTAACAAACATGTGCTTACTGAGAGCGCTCTCGCGTGTCTGAACGCACACATTTAAAGGCAAAATAAGCATGTGTGTTTTGCCAGACACTGGTTTAGACCAGCGATGGCCAGCGAGAGCGAGGCCAAAAAGTGAGAGTGTATTAGTGTGCAAAAACAAACCTCCGTGAATTTGCTTCGACCTAATCGCTTCGAACTCTGTGAAGCGACTGACGCTGTCTTACTCTCTCGGTGTCAGCTTCGGCTAGCGTTCGGGCATTGTACGTGTGAATAGGGAAATGTTTTCGGCCCCGGGATGTAACCGAGGGCCAACGCTGGTTTAGACATTTGCAAGTGCCGTTACTCGCTGAAAAAACTGTACACTCACACACACGCATTTGCCGTTGGATCGTTACAGTGCAGTCCAAAATATAAGGCCTTGTTAAAACCTCGTGGATTTTAAACTTGTGTTAGTGTGGGTGACCTTCATAGTTACAGTGAGCAGTGGTTTCAGTTGTACCATAACCAAATTCTGGAAAAATGTCGACACCTCGAGAGCAGTTGGAGGTGGCGAATCAAATTGCATATTTAAGTTTAAAGACAAAATCAGTCTTTGACAGACTAAATGGTGTGAAAAATAAATTGTCTCCTGCCAAGCTTTCTAAGTTTGATGAGTATGAGCTTAGAGAACTTCTTCATTTGGCTTCGGATCTTAAGACCAATTTCGACCAAGCTCATTCTAATTTGGAGGAGCTCGACTTCGAGGCTATTAACAGCGAATTGCGGGATGAATTCGACACATCTCTGGTGGCAGTAAAGGTGGCTCTGCAGCGCGAAATGGGTAAGCGTAACAGCATACACTGCTCCACACTCCGGCCAACTACAGGAGACGAGTCACAGCCAGTTGTCGTAGTTGCCGACCGCTCGAGGTTGCCGCAGCTCACTCTAACCACCTTTAGCGGCTCTTACACGGAATGGAACGACTTCCACTCCCTATTCATCACTATAGTGGACCAGGAGGCAGACTTGACACCGATAGAAAAGCTTCAGCACCTGCGTTCCTGCCTTTCGGACGCCGCCCTGGACACTATTCGATCTTTGGAAATCAGCAGCGCCAATTACAAGGCTGCGTTGGAGCTTCTTGAGAATAGATTTAGTAATAAGCGTCTTATATTCCAGGCACATGTCAGAGAGATTTTTGGGCTGAGCAAGGTGGAGGCTTCCTTTGGAAAGTTACGCGAGTTGACAGACAGCGTCACCTCACATATGCGCGCACTTCAAACTCTTGGTTCCAAGGAAGAAATCGCCGATTGCATCCTCGTTCAACTTTTGCTGCAGAAACTTGACAAATCATCTCAAACAAAGTGGGAAGAGAGGTCTGGCAGGAGTAAAATACCATCGTGGGAAAAATTCTCTGCGTTCTTAGAGAAGCGCTGTCGGCTGCTTGAGAATATTGACCATTCTCTGCCGACGCCAAGCAATCAAATCGGGAAGACTACCAAAGCTGTGAGTACCAATCAACGAAAATCATTCGTAGCATCATCTGCAGCAGCATCTTGTTGCGTGTTTTGTAACAACTCGGATCACTCCATATACCGGTGCCCACGGTTTGTCAGTCTGTCTCCCAATTCTCGTCAGAAAGAAGCAAAAAGTCTGGCTCTATGCCTAAATTGCTTAAAGCAAGGCCATCAGATGCGAGATTGTAAGTCCAGCCAATGTCGAAGTTGTAACGCGAAACATCACACGCTTTTGCACTATGACCAGTCATCGCCCATCTTAGCCTTATCTGCCGGATCAGAATCGCGACGGTATTCGGCACCTCAGCTCAGCGCGGTAACTTCACCACCTGCTGCTCTTGCCGCTAGATCTCAATCTGACATCGTGCTTCTGGCCACTGCCATTATATTGGTCAAGAACCGGGCTGGAACTTTGGTTCCATGTCGTGCCCTTCTTGACTCGGGCTCGCAACTGCACTTTGTGACTACACGCTTTGCTAATCAGCTCCAACTTAAAAAATCAAAAACTTTGGCCTCAGTTTCGGGTATTGGAAATTCTGATTTCTCCACTGATGGGTTTTCCGTTGATCTCAACATAAAGTCAAGAATCTCAAACTATTCAGTCACCGTCACAGCTGTTGTAGCATAGACAATCACCGATAGTCAGCACAGCCTTCCATTGAACACAGCTGACTGGAGCATTCCCTCAAACATACAGCTAGCTGATCCACAATTCCATACGCCCCAACGCGTTGACATACTCATCGGAGCAGGTCTTTTCTTCGAATTGCTTTGTGTGGTCAGTCTGGTCAGATTCAGCCTGTACCTGGGCTGCCTCTTCTGCAAAAGACTCGCCTCGGCTGGATCGTATCCGGCAGTGGCCAACTGGCCACAAAATCGTCATCTCTCGTCGCACTTTCTAAATCAACGGCTGAAACCATTCCTAGCGCTCGGCTAGTCGAATTGGTGCAGCGTTTTTGGGAAGTTGAACACTCATTCGAACCCATCTCAAAGGCTACGAAGGAAGAACTCTGCTGCGTGGAGCATTTCCAGCAACACTACACTCGGTTGCCCTCCGGAGAATATTCCGTTCGTCTACCCTTGAAATTAAGTTTGACGTCGCTGGGCGACTCATATCTCCAGGCTCGACGCCGATTTGAAAATTTGGAACGCAAATTGGAGCGCAACCCAAAACTAAAGGAAAAATATTCGGCATTCATCAAGGAGTACGTCAATCTTCAACTCATGTCGCTTGTTCAAAATTCTGCCCTAAATGATTGTAAATATTTTCTTCCTCATCATTGTGTCATCAAAGAAGAGAGCACAACCACTCAATTGCGAGTAGTTTTTGATGGCTCCGCTGCGAGTGCATCTGGTCTTTCGCTAAACGACGTGTTAATGGCTGGTCCAACTATTCAGCCTTAGCACTTTAACATTTTGATTCGTTTTCGTACGTTTTGTATAGCACTTACTGGGGACACATGTAAGATGTACCGATGTGTACGCATAACCCCACCAGACAATCTATTACAGTGCATATTGTGGCGTAACTCGCCAGAAGAGGTGTTGCAGATCTACAAATTAGACACAGTTACCTATGGCACTAAACCAGCAGCATTTCTTGCTATTCGAACAATGCATCAGCTTGCCCTGGATGAAGCTTCTGTGAACCCAATAGGAGCCCAAATCGTTCTTCGCGATTTCTACGTGGACGATATGATTTCAGGAGGAAATTCTACAGAGGAGTTGAACGAGATTAAACAACAGACTACAGATCTTCTCGCCAAGGGTCATTTTAAGATACGGAAGTGGTGTTCGAACAGTTCGAACAGCTGATGTACTACAGAAAATCCCTGATGCAGAGAAGGAAAGCCTCCTGAAGTTCGATGACGGCAGTGACATAACAAAGGCCCTTGGTCTCGTTTGGGAACCTGTCAAGGATAACTTTCTTTTCTCTTTTAATCCTCAGACAAATCCTGAAAGGCACTCTAAGAGATGAATTCTGTCAATGATTTCGCGGTTCTATGACCCCCTTGGTCTCATCGGTCCCACCCTGACAAGAGCAAAGATTCTCTTACAAAGAATTTGGAGAGAAAGATTGCACTGGGACGAAAGCCTACCAGAATCATTAGAATCCGCTTGGTGCTCACAATGTGAGGATTTCGTCAATGTTCAGCACTCAGCATTCCCTCGCTATGTTCTGCAGGTTGGAGCTTCGTTGGAAATTCATGCTTTTTTATGATGCTAGCATTGACGCGTATGGTGCCTGTATATACGTGCGCTCATACCAAAACGGCCAGATTGAAGTTCATTTGCTCTGCTCAAAGGCTCGCGTCGCACCATTAAAGACTTTGACGGTACCAAAACTGGAACTTTGTGCTACGAAACTTTTGGCTCAACTGGTGAACGAAATCAGAGAACTGAACATTTTCCAATGTCCTTTTCATTGCTGGTCAGACTCTTCTGTGGTACTGTCATGGATTCGCGAGGAACCAGCTAGGTTCAACATTTTTGTCGCCAATCGCGTTAGCGCCATACAACAGCTCACAGATGGTATGGCTTGGCACATCCCGACAGAGCTGAACACAGCGGACATACTATCGAAAGGAGCATCACCAACGGAGCTGAATGAATCGTCACTGTGGTCAACCGGTCCAAAGTTTCTGCAAGCTGCAGAAAGTGACTGGCCCAAATCATGTCTTCTCGATCAACCGCTGCCAGAAGTACGAAAAAAGGTCATGCTCAGCCTCACAGCCCATGCAGGTTTGTCTTACCATTTCAAGTACATAAATTCTTTTGGAAAAATGCAACGCATATTTGGTTACGTGTACATATTCATAACATCGTCAAAATCGCCACATCTAACAGTTGAGCAAATTTAACATGGAACTCGTCTCCTACTTCGCTTGGTCCAAAAGGATGCTCTTTGGGAAGACTACAGAACCTTGCAGTCGGGAAAAGCAGTTAGCTCTTCAAGCAGAATCTCATCTCCAGCTGCCTTCCTAGATGATTTTGGACTTATTCGTGTGGGAGGTCAACTTAAGCATTCTTCACTAAGCTTTGACGCCAGACATCCCATCGTTTTGCCGAAAGATCATCCATTAAGCGCTGCAATCATCGCCGAGTATCACAACAAATTCCTGCACGCAGGCCCGCAGTCATTATTGGCTTCTATTCGGCTCCAATATTGGCCAATAGGAGGTATGAAAGCAGTGGCCCATGTGTTAAGAAAGTGTGTCCGATGCTTCCGCGCAAGACCCAGACTTGCCGAGCACATAATGGGAGACCTGCCGAAGGATCGTGTTGTAGCTGCAGCTGCTTTTCAAATCACCGGCGTGGACTACTGTGGTCCACGCCCATTAAATGCTACATCAGCGTCTTCATTTGTTTCAAGACGAAAGCCGTGCATTTAGAGTTGGTGAAGGACCTTTCCACTAAGGGATTCCTTAATGCTCTGAAACGATTCACCTCGACACGTGGCATGCCCACTTGCATTTGGTCCGATAACGGGACCAACTTTGTGGGAGCAAAAAATGAGCTGGATGATCTGCGGAGATTGTTTCTCAACTGCAACCACATCGATGCTGTCCACGCCCAATGCCTAGCTGATCAAATAAAGTGAAAGTTTATACCACCCCGCTCGCCTCACTTCGGAGGACTTTGGGAAGCGGCGGTAAAAATGGCAAAGCACCACCTCTATCGCTGCATGGGTGGATCTCTACTAGGATTTGACGAACTTCGCACTCTGGTATGCCAGGTCGCCGCAATAACCAACTCCAGACTCTTCTTCCACTTTCAGAAAACCCAGATGACCTCAACGTACTTACACCTGCACACTTTTTGATTGGTCGTCCATTTACCTCTGTTCCTGAGCCTGAGCTAACGCAGCTAAATTACAACCGGCTTGATCATTGGCAGCGTATCTGTTTTCACCAGCAGGTCTTTTGGAAGAGATGGTCTGAAGAGTACCTCACTCTTCTTCAACAGCGATCCAAGTGGCGGGCACCCAAGCCTGGAGTCAAGATTAACGATGTCGTCTGCATCAAGGACAAAAATTTGGCACCTATGAAATGGCCTCTTGCAAGGGTTATCGAGCTCGCCGTTGGCAGTGATGGAACAGCGCGGGTGGCCGTGCTGCGCACCTCGTCTGGCACCACTCGGCGTGCTATCAACAAGCTGTGCGTTCTACCAATTGCTGAAGATGTTGAAAGCCCGACACTTTCAACAGGGGGAGAATGTTCGGAGCAGTAGCTGGCTCCCAGGATAGCCCACTCTTAACTTAATGTATCATGCTCTAGTTTAAATTCAATTTACCTAATGCTTACTGTCATTTGCACTTTACTTACATCATCTCTCTCAATTATCTATTATTTTTGATTATCTCTGCCTCTCTGTCATGCCTAGGCCTTGCCTTTGCTAATTCTTTTTATCTAACTTCACTTCGTCTTGAGCATCGGCACAGTGCAGCTGCGTGTATAAAACATATTGAAACTTTGTGAACTACAAAATCGACCAATTAAATACTTATAACTGAAATCAAGTCTAATTCGAAACAGTGCGTTTTTATTTGCCAGGAATAACAAAAAACCTAAAAACATTTTTGACAAATACAAAATAGCGGTTTCGACATATTAGCAGCGTGCAGACAAAAGAAGACTCGATAGCTTCAAAACTGAGGGACTAGTTCGCGTAGAAACAGACAGACGGGCAGACGGACGGACAAAGCTTAATCGACTCAGCTCGTCACGCTGATCAAGAATATATATACTTTATGTGGTCGGAGATGATTCCTTCTATGCGTTGCAAACTTCTGGGCAAAATTATAATACACTTTTCAAGTGTATTAATATAACATTGAGCCCCATATCATATCATTATTTTTTTCTGTGTATTTGTGTGGGGCTACCATACCAAAATTACTTAGTTCGGTAGATAAGGGACTTTTTGAATTATTGATTAACGCAGTATATTCAGCTATTATTTTGGGATCAGGGGACTTTGAATTTCGGTATTCTTATTTCGTCTAACAGTGGCGGCTAAGTTTCGACGAATTTTCTGGATGGGGTAGCAGTTCGTAGCTATTGAAATTAAATTTCCTCCGCGGTTAATAAAACCAGGATAAACTCGTTTGGATGGCGGATAAGAATCGCGAAATATTCCTATGAAGTGTTCATACGGTTGAGCTTACGGTGGAATTTCATTATCCCTGTATGACTGAGACTCTTTTCAATTCTGTTGTTCTTCTTCGTTTGTTTGAATTTAGCGTTTGCCGCTATCTTTGAATAACATACGTGGGTTACTATTTATATGTTGGCAACTGGCAATAGCAAAAATCTGGTCACACCAAAATAAAATTATTGGGATAATCGGTCTCACAACGTTTTGATCTTTAAAAGTGTTATTTACTGTGAGTTGAAAAACCAACCGAAAAGTAATTGGACTGACATTTTTCAGCCGGTAGAGGGCGTTCCTAGCTAACGAAAGAGCCGCTGGTCAGTTGTCTCCGAGCACCTGAAAACCTTGAAATTTTAACAGCGATTACAACTTATAAGCAGGGTTCGTAAATAACACACACATAAAATAGATTGTTCGAAAAAAATCAAAATGTTTTAAACTCATAAATAACATGTGTGTTTCAACATGTTTTAAACAGTGTTTTGTACAACTTATGTCAGAATAACGAACACTGATAAAAAAACACTAGGCATTTTGGACTGTTCAAAATGATTTGTGTTTTAAACACATGCATTGTCAACACAATAAAAAACATGTTTATTTACATTTTGACACACGAAAGCAATAAAATTTTGAACACTGAAACTACAAATTGAACTTCCCTTACAAATTTACATTAAATAAATATATGGCTTGAATAGCTGAGCTTCTTTCAGTCTTTAAGCTTCCATTCTTCAAATTTTGACTAAGAAAAAAAACTTTCAGTTATTGACCTTTCCCGCAGCTCGAAGTATTCTCATATCCTACGCCTTTGCTTAGGTAGAATGTTCGTACCTCTAAGACATATCTACATAGTAATCAGCTATATATCGATTCTACCAGGGGATGGAAATATCGTATGGCAATTATTTAACCGTAGGTCCTAGGGCATCAGGGTATTTCCAGCTTAAGAATCTTGATCTTCATAGAAGCGGTAAATACTTAAAAAAAAAACAGTGATTCAAGACTGAAAATGAGATGACTGCAGAATTTTGAATTTGCTTATACTGAACCGCGATAAAATACCATGGATGACCGATGGTGAAGAATTTAGAAAAGTGCATTAAGAATGTTTTAGATCACTACCGAGTCTGATCAGTCATTAAATCAACGAAGGCCACGCCTGGCCCGCAGGGACTGCATTCGTTTTTCACACCGACACGAGTCGAACGCATGCCGAGGTTTGCGCCAAGAGCGCAAAAAGCTTTCAATCGCTGGCCTGCAGGTCGCTGTCTTGCGTCGCTTTTTCGTTGCAGACGCTCTTCTTGACAAACCCTGCTTTAAATTCTTTAAAACGTCCAACGAGAACTAACACTAGTGAAAATGCAAGCACGCATGTTTATTCAAATATGGTGTTGTTTTATTGAATATAAATATTCGCAACGCGATAACATCAGCTCAGTCTTTATGTTTGCTTTCTTGACGGTTCCGTTACGCGGCCTTCCTCAAATATATTCAGAAATATTAACCAAGTCCCTGTTGCATAGCATGCTAGCATCTTTATATGATACGTCTTTTGACCAGTCCAGCTCCTTGGTATCGCATTTTTTCGGTCTTTCCATTTTGCTCAGAAATTTAAACAGTAGCTGCTCTATTTATCAGACGAGCTCAATCACAAGCACAAATACAAAGCATACTTTGAGCCAAATATTTATTTAATTTTAATTTGTAAGGGAAGTTCAATTTGTACTTACAGTGTTCAATATGTTATCGCTTTCATATGTCGAAATGTTAAATGTTCAAAATGTAAATAAACATGTTTTTTATTTGTTGAAAATGTTAGTATTAGAAACACACTTAGTTTTAAAGTGTTCAAAACGCCTGTGTTTTTTATCAATGTTCTTTAATTTGACATAAATTGTTTAGAACACTGTTCAAAACATTTTGAACATTCCTAATAAAAACAATGAAAAAAAAAACAATGCTTACTGTTTTGAACATTGTTTAGAACACGATGTTTTGTACATTGTGTGTTATTTACGAACCCTGCTTATAAGGAAGTATTTTAATTAATTATAATCTACAATAGTGGACAAAAGTATTTTGACTAAAAAAATTTCATAAATAATCCGGTTTATCTTTTAGACAAAAAATCCCAAAATTTTGAAATTTGTATCGAATACTGGTATAAAAGTAAGCTTTCAAAAAATCATAATCGGTTGCTTAGGTTAGAAAATATAAATCAAAATGTGAAAATGGAAGAGGACATAAGTATTTTGACAAGAATTCAAAATTAATTTATTCTCAGCGCAGGACCTCAAATGCTTAAAGAATTATTGCTTATAGATAATTTTTTCACGCTAAACCCAAATTTGGCTATAGAAATTCCATATCTCTAATGGATTAACTGTAAAATGGACACAAAAATGCAGAAAATGGCATTTTGGCACATTTTGTAGGGACCCTATGTCCTAGACACGGGTTATTTTTCAAAAATTTGTAAATGTAAAATTATAGTACTCAGTTTTATCTGTAAATTGTAATTTTTACGAAAGTAAAAACTACAATTTATAGATAAAAGTGAGTACTTTAACTTGACATTTAAAACTTTAAAAAAAATTACCCGTCTCTAGGACATAGGGTCCTTGGAAAATCGGCAAATATGTCATTTTCGGCATTTTCGTGACCATTTTACAGTTAATCCATTAGAGATATGGAATTTCTAAAGCCAGATTCGAGTTTATCGTGAAAAACTTGTCTAGAAGCAATCATTCGTATAGCATTTTAGGTTATGTGCTGAGAATAAATTAATTTTGAATTCTTGTCCCAATACTTATGTCCTCCCCCATTTTCACATTTTGACTTATATTTTCTAACATAAGCAACCGATTGTGTACTACTTATGATTTTTTGAAAGCTTACTTTTATCCCAGTATTCGATACTAATTTCAAAATTTTCGGATTTTTTGTTTAAAAGATATAACGGATTATTTATGAAATTTTTTTAGTCAAAATACTTTTGTCCACTATTGTATATATATAAAAGAAAGTCGTGTTAGTTACACCACTTATAACTCAAGCACGGCAAAACAGATTTGGGTGAAAATTGGTAGGGAGGTAACTTAGAGCCAGGAGACGGACATAGGATACGGGGTTTTGGAAAATTCCACCCGGAAAAGTCGTGCAAGCTTCGGAAAAGTTTGTATGGGAAAAATGTTATTTTTCATCCGATTGACTAGAAACTTGGTTTGAAAGCTTAGTACGCGAAATAATTCGACACGTGTTTTCCCGATTATGGAAAATCCGCCCACGAGGAAAATGGCCGGAAAATTCTGCATGCAAAAAATTATTTTTCATCCGATTGGCTTGAAACTCGGTTTTAAAGGAAAGTAGGTGAAATGAATTGAAATGTGATTTTCCGAAGTTGGAAAATTTGACCCAACGGTCGAAAAATTCCCGGAAAATTCTGCATGAAAAAAACTATTTTTCGTCCGCTTGGCTTGAAACTCGGTTTGTAAGGACAAAGTACGAAATAAATTGAAATGTGATTTTTCAATTTCGGAAAATCCGCCCACGAGGAAAATGGCCGGAAAATTCTACATGCAAAAAACTATTTTATACTCGATTGACTTGAAACTCGGTTTGTAAGGTCAAAATCGGAATTAATTTTTGTTTTTATTTTCCGATGTGGAAATACCGCCGGGATGCCCACTGGGAAGTGGTTGGAAAGAATTGGTTGTGGGTGGTAAGTTTTTTTTGGAAGTGGGTGGTAAGTGGATGTAAAGTGTGTGGAATGTGGCGGGAAGTTGGAGGGATGTGGGTGGGATGTAGATGGGAAGTGGGTGGGAAGTGGGCGGGAAGTGGGCGGGAAGTGGGCGGTAAGTGGGTGGGATGCAGGCGGGGAGTGGGTGAGATGTGGGTGGGATGTGGGCGGTAAGTGGGCGGGAAATTGGGGGGAAGTGGGTGGGATGTGGGCGGGAAGTAGAAGGGAAGAGGGCGGGAAAGGGCGGGAAGTGGGTGGGATGTGGGTGGGGTGTGGGTGGGATGTGGGCGGGAAGTGGACGGGAAGTGTGTGGGATGTGGACTTGAAGTGAGTGTGCGTTGGTTTTATACTGTTGAAGGCGCAGCGAAGCGCGACGGGTTATTTGCTACTTTTTTATATTACACAGTGGAACAAAATTCAACTTTATTTTTTGCCTGGGACTGGGACCAATAAATTGTGAAACTAGAGGCATCAGGTAGCAACACCTCATACCCAGTTTTTCTGGAGCACGTCAAGTTCGCGTTTAATGGGCACTTTTATACTAGCAACACAAAGCTACAACCTCTATTGCTGGTTAAAAGAAGATGAAAGCTAAAATTTTGTAAAATTCACCAAAGATAAAGGGAGTTACCACAATTGTTATAACAAATTCCCACCGCCAATGGATAAGCGGTTAGTACCCCGCCCATAGAGGACTATCTTAGAAAGTGGAATTAATGAAAAACCACTCGATGGAATTTTTTAAGATTTTAAATATATTGAGATACTGACCAGTTTAATGTGTCCTTAAAAGATGGTAACATGCATCGAAAAACCGCGATGGTAGGTACCACATTTGACAGCACCCATCATCGAGGCAATATAGGCCATAAACTAGAGATCAAAATAGACCGAACTGCGTTTTTAGATTCACCATCGGATCCTTAGGTCACGGGCTATGGCTATCTTTGTACAAGCAATTGCCTCAGAGCAACATTGACCATATGGGTATCAAGAGCGTCTCCAAAATTATGCAATAAATCCTATGAATAAAAGTCGTCATTTCCATTAAGAAAATCAAAAATTTTGATTTTAAAAATGTCTTTGGTGGACAAACCGCGATACGAAAAGATGCCTTGAACTGATGTATTTAATTGATCCGATCTGTTTTTCTGCTGGTATTGAAGCACTTTACTCATAAGATTAATTCCATAATTTTGGTGAAACTGGTTTCACCTAAATGGTCAATGTTGTTCGAAGGTAATTGCTAGTATATAAATGCCTAAGAACCGCGAAGCAAGCCTTTATTGGTAAAACTGAAAACGCGATTCAGTCTATTTTGATCTCTAGTTTATGGCCTATATTGCCTCAATGATGGGTGCTGTCAAATGTGGTACCCACCATCGCGGTTTTTCGATGCATGTTACCATCTCTTAAGTACACATTTTATAAGTCCGTATCTCAATATAGTTAAAATCTTATACAATTCTATCGAGTGGTTTTCCATTAATTCCACTTTCTAAGTTAGACCTCTATGGGCGGGGTACTAACCGCTTGTCCATTGGAGGCGGGAATTTGGTATAACAATGGTGGTGACTCCCTCTAACTTTGGTGAATTTTCCAAAATTTTAGCTCTCATATTTTTTTAAGCAGCAACAGAGGTTGTAACTTTGTGTTGCTAGTATAAAAGTGCCCATTAAACGCGAACTTGACGTGATCCAGAAAAACTGGGTATGAGGTGTTGCTACCTAATGCCTCTAGTTTCACAATTTATTGGTCCCAGTCCCAGGCAATTTTGAGTGTTCCACAGTGTTATAAGGGCTATTTTTCTCTGCAATCTAAGGCACTAGTGCTTTAGTTTAATGAAAGTGATTTTACAAAACTGCAACCTATATATCAGAAATATATGTTTTTTTTTTTTAATTATTTTTGCTGTGGATCATTTTTTGGACTTCAAGACAAATGTACTTGTCTTAAATTGTGATTACTTGAATCGTATTCGATTGTATTTTCGAATTATATTATCCCTGAATTTTCTTTGTTCTGCGTTATGGCTTGCCCAGGTTAGTTCCTTTGGTGCGACTGTCCGGCAGCAGCGTCCGAATTTGATGTAATGGTAGCAAGGTATGGTGGCCGTCAGCCGTAGTCAGAAACCGACTGACATTCTCCACCCGGTTGGCTACCTTGTACCTCAGGGATGTGTTTGTGCTCTGCTAGTTATTATAGTATTATTTGTTATAAAATTTAACTTTTATATTGTAACCTATTTTGCTTGGCTATAAAATTGTTATCCACAGATTTATGGTATCATTGTAATTGCAAAAAAATTGTAATAATAATAGTATTGTCATTATTGTTAAAGTACAAAGCGAATAAAACTGTAAAAACTCCTAGGAATTGGGGAGCCGTCGCACCCGCCAATTTCTGTGCTCTGCAAGGGCAAACAAAAACAACAACAGCAAAGCATTAATTCCTTAAGTTTGTTTTTGGCATTTATGTACTGCGAGGAGAGGCCGAACCGAATGCCCCAGGAAAAAGGCAACAAAAACCTAAGCAACTTAAATGAGGGCGTGTGCTTCAGCAGAGGCTGGGCCAAGCAGTTGGAGCGATAAAGTGCTGCGGCAGACATTTTTAGCGCCATGTTGGCCGCCATTACAAAGTCGATCTAATTATATACTCGCCTGTTATTGTAGCCTGAGCCGCAGAGCTCTTGCTTGGGCCTGGTTTTGCTTGTCGCTGCCCAACAAAAAATAAATGCTAAGTAAATCTATTTGTATGCGAATTTCCGTGGTTTGAATACCCTGTATGAGGGCTAGAAAAAGTATAATAAGTTTTTGCTTGCACTCACTTTCTTAGATTCTTCAGATGTTGTGAATTAATGGTGATTAGCATTATTTTTTGATTTGCTAATTTTAATAACGATCAGATGACGGAAAGGGGAGCTATCAACAATTCTAATGACGCCATACTAACATTCCAATACGCAAACGGTGAAGCGAGTGTGCAAGCTTAGGGTATACTGCAGTCGGGCTTGACCACGTTTCTTACTTGTACTGTGGTTTGGCTTGGCTGGGGAATTGGGATTTGCATTTGCAGACAGGGATCTGCTGGTGACACTGCCCCGCCTCTTGGCATTCGTTGCGCCTCACTTAGGCGTAAATGGAGCCGGGCGGTTGGTGGGCAAATTGCAAAGCTAGCGAAAAAGTGTCAAAGCGAGACCAAGACGGGGGTCTGGAGTAGGTAGATGATATCTTTTCCGCAGGCCCAAATCTAATTCCCTTTCACATGCAACAGATTTGTGTGGGATTTCCATTTAAAGTTGCCCGCCGTCGAAGCAAGGAAGTGCAGTCAATTTTGAGTTTGAAGCGTGCATAGTTGTCTGAACCAGCCGCTGCAGCAGTCACAGGACATATCTGACTTTGCATACGTGTGGGTGCCTTAATGCAGTCATCTTCTTCTCCAGCCCATATATTGCACACTGGGCCAGCGATCCGGAATTTTGGTCAAATGTATAGAACGACTTTAGTTTAAAGGTATAATATGTAAATACAGCAAAAGAAAATAGAGGACAGCTTTTTCGGCTCGTCAGAAGTTTATATACCCTTGCAGCTGGTGTAATTTACATAAATAAAGGTTTTAAATGATTTTTATTCAACAATTCATTATTCGTTAGCTGCGGAAATTCCCCAACATAGCAATAGATGGTGCCACTACTTATCGATTGTGGCGGTTCCACTTCAAGTTCATCCAGCTCCCATCTCAGATCCAGTTCATCTATATGGTTCCGCCATTCATATCTTGCATCTCTAACTCACACACACACTGACTTGCTCGTGCCATTCTTACCGGCAACACGCAGTCTCCAATAAACCGAAATTAAACCTAATCCGTGTTTTAAACTAAAAAGTTAACATGGCGTAGCCACACCTTGTCGCTGGCCAGTTTCTTTTATGGCAGCTATACGATATATTACTCCGATTTTGATCAAACTTCCTCAAAATTGTGTTGAAACAGATAATCTTATAACTTCATTGAAAACCAACAAGTGTTTCTGACTCGAACTACTTTTTCGACCGTTCGTTTCGATAGCAGCTAAATGCTTTAGTCATCTGAATTGGATCAAATTTAGCAGAATTTATCAAATATATATGAATGATTCCATAGAAAATCACCCACTGTAATTTTTTTTTGATTAAAATAATTTTTTTCGTATTCTTTGTTGTAAAATAGTATATACGTATTTTCAGCATTTGGCCGATATATGCTGAATTCGCGGGAAAAGTCGATTTGAAAATTTAGCTATTTAAAAAATTTAATTATTTTCAATTGCTTGCATTAAACTTATTGAAATGATGAGTTTTGGGGGTTAAATAATATTAAGGGTCCTGTTTAAATTGTGGAAGGAAATAAGACGCTAATTTTAAATATGGATTTTTGGATTCTTAGTTTATTTTCTTATTTAAAAAAAATTGATTCAATTTTAGCGTCGCAGGCGAAAATGTGAAATTTCAAATTTTTTCCCAAACTTGAAGCCTTATTAAAATTTTTTATACCCTTGGAGAGGGTATATTAAAATTGTCCGGATGTTTGTAACGCAGAGAAGGAAGCATCTCCGACCACATAAAGTATATATATTCTTGATCAGCATGACGAGCTGAGTTGATATAGCCATGTCCGTCTGTCCGTCTGTCCGTCCGTCTGTTTCTATGCTATCTCCTCCGTCAGTTTTAAAGCTATCGTAACCAAACTTTGCACGAAGTCTTTTGGTACAAATACGCTGCACATTTGTCGGAACCGGCCGGATCGGATGACTATAGCATATAGCTGCCATAGGAACGATCGGTTGAAAAACTAGTTTTTGTGAGAAAAACTTTTTTGTTTTCAATGGTATCGCTCCCAACGCTCGGATTTATAAGTTTTTAATGATTTCACATAATTTCACCAAGCCTTGTCGAAATCGGACAACTATATAGTATAGCTGCCATACAAAAGTTAGGTCTGAAAAATAGTCCTAGTGAGAAAAACTTTTTTGTTTTCAATGTTATCGCTCCCAACGCTCATATTTATAAGTTTTTAATGATTTCACATAATTTCAATAAGCCTTGTTGAAATCGGACTACTATATAGTATAGCTGCCATACAAAAGTTATGTCTGAAAAAAGTCTTAGTGAGAAAAACTTTTTTGTTTTCAATGTTATCGCTCCCAACGCTCGTATTTATAAGTTTTTAATGATTTCACATTATTTCACCAAGCCTTGTCAAAATCGGACAACTATATAATATAGCTGCCATACAAAAGTTAGGTCTGAAAAAAAAGTCTTAGAGAGAAAACTTTTTTGTTTTCAATGTTATCGCTCCCAACGCTCGTATTTATAAGTTTTCAATGATTTTACATAATTTCAACAAGATTTGTCGAAATTGGACCACTATATAGTATAGCTGCCATACAAACTGTCAGGCCTATATCAAGCTCCAAGGGTATATAAACTTCGGTCGAGCCGAAGTTAGCTTCCCTCTATTTTTTTTGCTTCATTTCATCGAAGTGGGACCTTTTTTATACCCTGTACCCATTGAAAATGGGTAAAAGGGGATCATGAAGTTGTGCAAATGTATGTAACAGGGAGAAGGAAGCATTTCCGACCCTATAAAGTATATATATTCTTGATCAGCATCAATAGCCGAGTCGATTTAGCCATGTCCGTCTGTCCGTCTGTCCGTCTGTCCGTCCGTCCGTCTGTCCGTCTGTCCGTCTGTCCGTCTGTCCGTCTGTTTGTGTGTATGTGTGCGTGTGTGTTTGTTAATTGTACAGGGTATTTTGAAGTCGAGAAAACTCGACTGCAACGGTTTTACTTGTTTTATTCTTTAAATTGGGGTATCGTTTTATAATGAAACTAGCAAATATCCCGTCGCGCTTCGCTGCGCCTTCAACAGTATAGAACCAATGCACACTCTAATCCCACCAATTTTCCACCCAGTTTCCACCTACGTCCCACCCGCATACCTCCCACTTACCGCCCACATCCCACCCACTTCCCATCCACTTCCCGCCTACATCCCACCCACTTACCATCCACATTGCACCCTTTTTCCACCCACATACCACCCACCTCCCGCCCACTTCATCCCAACCACATCTAATACAATTTCAGCATCGGAAAATGAAAACACAAATGAATTCTCATTTTGACCTTACAAACCGAGTTTCACTCCAATCGCAAGAAAAATAGTTTTTTAGTTTTTTGCATGCAGAATTTTCCGGGCATTTTCCTCGTGGGCGGATTTTCAAAATCGTCAGTCAGTGAATCAGTGAATCAGGACACTCTCTTCTATAGATATAGAGATACAAAAATTTGGCTGCGTCGCTCTTTCTTTTTTCCTATTTTACCTCCAAACCAGAGACTAAACCCGAAATTTATTTCAGTTTGAGTCAAGGCATTTATATTTGCCTAATGTTTTTTTTACTTGTACAGCAATCGGACAAGCATCCCATTCCCGTTTTCTATTAAATATATCCGTAATCGAAATCGGACGAGCTAGACACCGCAACCGATTCGTTGGAACCCGTTTTGGAACCATCATGAGGCAAATCGCCCTTCTCAGAGCCTTTCTATGTGTTGTGTGTTGAATTGCGTTTGTTGTTGGTCCATCTCAGAAACACTGAAACAATTTTAAGAATTAACCTCTTTGCTCTATCAATCAATCTACCCAGCGTTTTGGCAGGGTTCAACAAATGCGCAGCGATTTTCTATTAAAAGACTTCGACTTCCCGTTATACAGACGGACGGACAGACGGACAAACTCGTGTCCGTTCAACTCGGCTATATATACATATTTGTAAATCCAATAGCCGTTATTATAATTATCCCCAGCAAGCACCAAATTTTCCCCTTAGAGAGCCCATGGTTGCAATGTAAACACGCCTTTGAGGAGGGATCATAGTTCATTCTCTTGAAATAAAAAATGTTGTCAGAAAATTAAATCCCAAAAAAGAACCATCTTGAAGTTACATCTGATTACGAATAAAATGGTTACGTGTGACAGAGTTTTAACCACCAAATGAGATATCTTGCCCACAGTGCAGTGGGGAGATTAATGCCGTTCATTCATCACTTGGACGAAGGCGTAGGTAGACAACCATCTGATATATGGTAGCGAAGAAGCGACTGCGTCTACAGTGAAATTGGATTCTGAACTTTGGCACTATCTGAAGGGGCACGCATAATGACAGAATTCAATTAGGTGCACTTTTCAGACAGGGAACCCGGCAAAAGATCCCTGAAAGTTGTTGAGCAGCTTAACGGATTTCAACTTGGTTTTAAATAATAAGTTTATGCACAACTGCCACAGTCACATATGTTGTATGTGTGTGTGTGCATGTAAGTGTGCAACTCTATGGCACAATTAAAATGGCAATGAGCACTTTCGTTTATTTGCTCATATAACCAGAAGATATGCACTCGGGCACGGAACTTTCCCCTGCGCTTGCCCGCCGGTCCCTCCTGCTGCCACGAGTGTTTGCACAAACTTTTGCATTGTAACAGTCGTAAATATTTGCAAACCGTTTAATGCTCGTTAAACGATGCCAATAACTGCAGTCCAGACTCTCAGAGACCGCCAGACGCGTTCATGGACATGAACTGCTCCAATGGCAATGGATGGCACGCCCACACGGCATGTGTGTATGCTCACTATTTCAAGCGGCTGACTCTGTTTCTGTGCTCGGCATTTAAATGGGGAAACTTGTAGAGGAATTTCCTGCATACTGTTGAAAAGCATTTGCCTTACCAGAGGCACTCAAACACACTTTTTAAATAATTCCGTACAGATGCCTGCATAAAGAACACAGAGGGTCATAAAAAATTTTTAAATTTGGAAGTGTATGAACTTTAATTATGCTCCTTAGCGGGGTGTACCCTCATTGAGTATGATTCTTAATTGGTTTAATATTTTTTGTCATTTGCAGCAGAGTATTTATCAGCATGGTGGTTTATCCCAACACGCCGAACCGAACTTCTAGCGGGTATTTACAGGGTTCGATCCCACCTCAGATCATCAAATAATCAAAGTTATTGCCTTTAAGACTCTTACACATCCGGACATATATTTCGAAACCCGTCGGGATTCGTCTTCAGGTAGCTAGTAATGTTTTTCGAATATTAAAAAAACAAAACAAAATAAACACTCCAATTACGCAGAGCTCTCATATACCGAATTGTTATTTATAGTCTTCATTCATGCACAATGGACGGAATTGGTAGTTTTTTGGGCAACAATTCAAAAATTTATGTTGATTAACTAATAGTCTTTCTTAATAAAAGCAGACAAATAAGCTTAAGGCCATAGTTGCTATAGCTTATTTCTAAGTTACGCGCAATTTTTAATTTCGCGATCATTTCCTTATAATAATAATAATAAAAAGCAGACAAATGTTAAGTTGAAAGTTAAACAATAACTTTTGCGCAAAGATTCATCGATCAATCAAAATTGGATTTTTACTTACAATTTTATAAATGTTTTTTTTTGTAAATTTTTTTTGTACTTCAAATAAGAACGAAACATTTTGGAACCATAAAGCGATGTTTACGTTTAAAAAATGTAAAAAACGTTCTTGAATAATGCAATGTTCGTACTTTGAATAAGTTTAAAAAATTAAGAAAAGTCTGTTCTTACTTCAAGTATAGGATATCTTAAATTGGGGACAAAGCAGACTTACAATGCAAGTTTCAAAAAGTGTGCTTCGGAAATGGCGAATTTTTTAAAATCCGTTCCTTCAATTCCCTTCGGGTTCCTACACTTTGCTTATAGAGTGAGGGAATTTTCCCGACCTACAGAAAAATCATATTGGTCTTTGGTTAATTCATGTCCTTAGGATTTTCCAGCCTTATTTGATTTATTACAGTGACATTTTTTTGAGAACAAATTGGGTATATCTTTAAAACTAAAATGTTGTAATTTATCTTTGTTGATTTGTGTTGATTACATTGGCGCTGCGAAATAAGGCCCCAATGAAATAAGGCCCAAAAAAAAAAAATGAAATAAGGCCCCAAAAATTTATATGGAAAACAAAAACAACGATTTTTTCTTAAATTTGGGGTGTTATTTCATTTTTTGGGGCTTTATTTCCTAACTAAAATTTCAAAATGAAATAAGTCCCCAAAGAAGATATGAAATAAGGCCACAAAATTAAGTTTGGTCTTATTTCATTTCACGGATAAGACCCCATTTTAATAGAATTTTTGGGGTCTTATTTCATTTTTCTTATTTTTGCTAATATATGAAAAAAATTCCAATAACTCCAATAACGTTAATTTTCTTATCGCGGTTTTCTGACTTAGTATTTGATGCATTTTTGTACAGATGTGCAAGTACCGTTTATTATTCAGTGATGCTTTGAGTATGTTGATCGATTATGATTTGTTGGTCACGTTGATAAAATGTGGAGTGCGAAAAATGTTGTTACGGCGCTGGATTGTTCACGTCAAAGAACAGAAAAGCTGTATTTGATGAGGTAATTACATTGTCTATCTTAAAAAATCTTACGGGGCAGACGAAATGTTTTTCAAAAAATCGCGGAATTTTGTATGAAACTTTTATATTGTATGAAAAAAAATTTGTTAATCTTAGAGCGATTTTTGTGTAAAAAATTTTCATTATTATTTTATGTTATAGGTAGTTTATTTCACTAAAAATCCAAACTAAAAAATATTTAAAAAATTTTATTTTAGTTATTTCCATGTTTTATTAGATAATTGAATAAAAAATAAAATGAACAAACAAAAAAAATTTTAGGGTGTTCAAACGTAAAATGGTAATTTACGCGCCAAGGGTTGCCGTTTTTTCGTAATCATGTTTTTGAAGCTGTGAGTTTTTCTGTTGTTGTGTGTGCAGTTAATTCGTTTTTTAAAGATTTTGTTGATAAATCAGCTATAGAATATACAAAAATCTTGAGATAAACCATATATGTCCGTGTACGACGTTTAGGTTCTTACAGTTGGGGCCGGGGTTCGTGTGCCTGGTCAACTGCGACAATGGCTACATTTTCAATGACCATGGGTGTGCGGCCCGCTTTTTGTCGAATGCATTCGACCCCAGTGGAACTTGGTTACGGAGCACTTTTCTGTTTGGTAGTTTGGGAAGCTGCACATTCAATTTTCTTACTTTGTACACAGTTTTTGGGGAGATGTCTCAATTGATTTGCGGCCGTAAACTGACAAAAAATTAATACTTACCGCATTTTAATACCGATACTTTCGTTACTTGATGATTTTACAACACTTCACACTTATTTACACTACGGATTTTGTAAATACCCGGGCGCAAAAGACGTACTTTTCCATGTTTTTTTTTGCGTACTTTTAGTTTACGCTTTTGCTTTACACTTACGGGGCTGTTGACACCCTAATTGAAAAATTGGGGTTTTATTCATTTTCAAAATGGGGTTTTATTCATTATGAAATTTAACGTTTTCATTTTATCGTTTGGGGACTTATTTCATTGGGGACTTATTGCAGCCGATTACATTAAATTGTAACTCTCCACTGACCTCGAGCCAGCCAAATGCAAAAACTTTGACAAAAAACAGGTCGCTAAAACCCATAAAAAAACTTAAAAGGACTTTAAGCAAGAACACTTTGTATATTTCTGAGTATAGCAATTACAAAATACTTCAAATGCTTTTCGCTCAGAAATAGAAGGCCAGGTTGTTGAGGCCAGACGAACGCATTTCGTCAATCTATACAATATATAAAGATGAAAGTTTGTTTGTTCCCTCTAGAAGTCTAAGCAGCTGAACCGATCTTCAAAAATTTTTACAGTTTGTTCATGCCAATCGGGAAAGAGTCATTGGCTTTATCTCATGTCTGTAAAGCGGTTCGAAAGCAGTTAAAAGATGTAAAAAGTTCCAAACCATACCTCAGAATGCATTCAAGCTATGAATTTGAAATATGGAACTTGAACTTGTTTCTAAACTTGTTCAGGAGCGGTTTACAACCGGTTCCAAAGCGGGTTGGAGCCATATATCTCAGAAATTTGCTAAGCTATAAACCAGTTCAAAAGTGTTTAAAGTCCACATCTCAAAAATTAGATTTATTCTGTCTTCTGGTTCATTAGACTGTAGGTTTATATTCTAAGTGCTAGAAATTATACATATCTTAGAATTCACTTAAGTTATAAACTGGAAACTTTATAAGCGAAACGTTCCTAATATAAAACTGGTTTCGAAGAAGTTTAAAAAAGTTCAAAAGTTTATATCAACTGGCAGTCAGTTGAAACTTGAATGCTTTCGTAAGAAACTTATCCACACAATGCAAAGGACCCGAACGTCGCCAGGTGATCAGCTAGTAATAAATATACGTAATGGCGTTAAGAATGCTTTTTTTCTATCAGTTATAAACTTCTATAAAAAATTAACATTGTGTCTAAATTTTAGTTCCTCTATTAAAAATTAGAAATTTAGTGCAACGATGAAAATTAATCAGGAAACCTATTCACAGCTTCTCCAACAATGAACAATAGCTTAAATAATTGCTTATCAAATGGAATTAACTGTTTTTCTGTTGCCCAACACGGGATTGCACTTTTTACGAAAAAACACCAGTTTTTCGTCAAACCATAAACAAAAACATTAAATGCACATTTGATTTTTTTGTTTCTTGAAATTTCGGATTATGTCGAGAACCTTCGGTGAGTGCATAAAAGTTTGATGACGGATGCAATAATTATTATGTGGATGGACTTGGGTGACTGCGCTTTGGAGAGTGCCACATTTTTTCCCAGACCATATTTTTTGGGTCATACAAATTGAAGAGTGCGAATCGATCTGCAAAAGCTGAATTTACGCTTGTCTGATATGAGAAGCTCACAAATGTTATGAATTTTCACAGATCAACTTATAATAAGCTGAGGTATTTTTCAGCGATATCATATCAGATATCAGTCAACTGACGAAAGACAAAAGAAGTAATAAAAGTCGGTCAAGAGCAATGGTTACTTACTTTCCAGTGGCCAAAGCTTTTACTTAACTGATCATATTATTCTAGCTTTTCCGAAAGATTGGTATGCAGTGGGGATGCCGGAACGTGTGTTAACCCATTTAAGGCAGCGCTGCACGGATTTTTGTATTTAGAGGGGAAATAATTTATTCTTGGGTAATTGGAACCAAGAAAAAATACTCAGGTGGTGAACAGAAAACTTGACAAAGCTTACACAATTGTACGGCCCTTTGAGAAGGGCGAGAAAGCGTAGAACTTTTATATTCCGGAGTGAATTATAAAGTATTGGCTAAGAAATCGGATGGACGCATAATCAATCGGTTCATATATTATTGGTTCTTACCGGTACGTACCGGTATACCAAAATAAGAATTCTGGTACCGTACGGAAGCGAATAAAGAAATAGTATTAGAGCCAAATTATTTACCAAAAATAAGCTTCGGTACGTGGCTTTTATAGGTGGAACAGCAGCGTAAAATGGGTTAATCGAAATCGTAAGTTAAAGTCCGCCCCGGTACTCGACTTTGATATACTCGTTATTCAGCGAATGAAGTGTAAAATAGTCTTCCCTCAAGTTAATCAACAGAGTATTAATATTTATCGTGACATATTAAAATTATGGGTGCAGACAGCGCTGTTCCAAAATATGTAACAAAACTTGCGCTCCTTAATAAGATGCCGAAATGTAAGCAACTATATTTTAACTCCACTATTTATTATCCGATGTTTGTGATATTGCGAATATAAATGTGAGTTTAAATTTGAAATCGAAAATAAAAAAAAAATCTGTTATTTATAGAACTTGTGTCTCTTATGTCAAAGCAAGGTTTTCGAACGGATCTAGACCGATAAGGGAAGGGGTGCGCCCTAAAGACTGGGATTTTGTAATTCATTGTAATTCGATAGATTACTTCAAAAAAAAAACTTAAAAAAAAGGATTCTTGACAATATCTCAAGGACATGGCATCAAAATAACGCAACATTGGCCCAGATGAGTTTGTATAGGAATTGTAACAACGTGTGCTGTTACAATTTCTATTATCTACTAAACTATCTGAGTTACGGATATAGAAGACGGAATTTTTTAAAATCTGATGGGGTTTAACCCCCAAAGCCCGCATCCCCCCGCGTACGACACTGCTCTGTACTACCTAATTAGCGGTCACTGAAAATGTGCACCGCTGGGTTCCATGCGATATGGCTGTGAGCGTAATTGCAAAGTTTTTGTGTATTGAAAAGTCGATTATATGCCAAAGACAATTGAAATATTCATTAAGTAGAAATGAAGCTGGGAAACAAATAAGCGTTGCAGCATTCAGAATTTATTACTTTAAATTGCATATTCTGTGCAACATGTTTCAATTGATTTTTATTGGAAAATAGTGTATTGTATTACAGGATCTATTTAAACACAATACAACAATCAACGTTGATTAATTACCACAGTAGAACGCATTCAGTTTCATAATTCAATACATACTGCACTACATACTTTTATTACATTTGAACCCTTGAAATTACATCAAACAGTTTTCATTTCCACAATTGAAAAAGCTTTTCAAAATGAATAACTACTTGTGGTGTCCTCTTAAACGTTTTGGTTTTTCCTATTTTTTTGGTGTGCAATTTCCCTCTCACTCGGAATGTTTGTTTAATATAATTATTTCGACCTCATAAGGTGGTGGCATAGTTGCCAACTACGACTAAAGTTCAGCAACGGAACGCAATGTAATTTTCCAGCCACCCAAAAAGTTAGCCCTTGCACAACTAATCCTTTGGCGGTTTCGCGCTGCTGCAGGTAAGTTCGCAAATACATACATGGATGCCAATGCAGTCAGAGGTGGTAGGTACACACTAATGCATCGATGAGCATTATCACTTTTCCCATTTCGGCAAATGGCGTTGAACTTTCCCTGGTCGAGAGTGTTAATAAATTTTGCGTAAATTATTTCGCAAACTTTATCAACTTCAAAACAAAGTTGAAAGCTCAAGCCAAGTGAACAGTTCGAGGTAACTTGTAATTTTGATTTGGCAACTTAAGCCAGTGTCATTATAATATACTTAGTGAAGCTAGTAGAGGACTTTGGAGCTGTATTAAGCGAATTATAAAATTATTTTTTTTCTTGCCAACGAATTGTATAAATTGAATTGAAAAATGTTTACTTACTCAGGACCAGCGAATCAAACCGGAAAGAACCGGTCAAAGTAAAGCACGGTACGGAGTACTCCAAACTGTAAGGGCGCACAAAAAAGGCATTTATAACGCGAGTGGATCCTAAAAACGAAATAGTGTGCTGATAGAGCCAAAACATGCCAAAATTGGTATTTCTAAGGTCAGAATTTGTTGAAAATGTGATGACGATTAGAAAGCAACAGTAAACATAATTCAGAATATAAAATGCGGATATACGGGCAGCTCTTACCCTAAATGAAAGATTTTGGGTCTAGAAATCCAAGTTTTCATTCATACCGCACAATTCGTGTTGAAAGATAACAATGCAAGAAGCAGACCCTTGCGTCACTGTTGCCTAATATGGAAAGCACACTGACTATTCTCCTATAGTGGGGTGCGACTACCATCTAAAACCTCCGCTGAACTTTGGGTCACAGCACCCGTTTGATACAGAACACCACGTCGAGACTCAATTGAAAACTCTTTTCAAGCCAGGGATGCAAATCACTTCGAAAAAATAGAGGCCAGCTAACTTCGGCTCGACCAAATTTTATATACCCTTGGAGCTTGATATATGCCTGACAGTTTGTATGGCAGTTATACTATATAGTGGTCCGATTTCGACAAGGCTTAATGAAATTATGTAAAATTATTAAAAACTTATAAATACGAGCGTTGGGAGCGATAACATTAAAAACAACAAAGTTTTTCCCACTAAGACTTTTTTTCAGACCTAACTTTTGTATGGCAGCTATACTATATAGTTGTCCGATTTTGACAAGGCTTAATGAAATTATGTAAAATTATTAAAAACTTATAAATACGAGCGTTGGGAGCGATAACATTAAAAACAACAAAGTTTTTCAGACTAAGACTTTTTTTCAGACCTAACTTTTGTATGGCAGCTATACTATATAGTTGTCCGATTTTGACAAGGCTTAGTGAAATTATGTGAAATCATTAAAAACTTATAAATACGAGCGCTAGGAGCGATAGCATTGAAAACAAAAAAGTTTTTCTCACTAAAACTAGTTTGTCAACCGATCGTTCCTATGGGAGCTATATGCTATAGTCATCCGATCCGGCCGGTTCCGACAAATGTGCAGCGTATTTGTACCAAAAGACTTCGTGCAAAGTTTGGTTAAGATAGCTTTAAAACTGACGGAGGAGATAGCATAGAAACAGACGGACGGACAGACGGACGGACAGACGGACGGACACACGGACGGACAGACGGACTTGGCTATATCAACTCAGCTCGTCAAGCTGATCAAGAATATATATACTTTATGTGGTCGGAGATGCTTCCTTCTATGCGTTACAAACATCCGGACAATTTTAATATACCCTCTCCAAGGGTATAAAAAAGGACTGGTTCGGTTCAGTGGTTCACATAGTTTTTGAACCGCCGATTCGGTTCATTGCATGTTGTTTGGGGCATACTGAACCGCGGTTACGGTTCGGTTCGGTTCGCTCTTTATTCATTTAATTAACTAAAGAAAGTTTCTTTAAGAAACATATTCTTGATACAAGTATTCGGATTATTCATTAACAAAGACTTAGGTTTTCAGTTAATCGGGTTTGTTCAAAACTTCGACAACAATTTACGTATGAACATCTTTGGTCACATGATATTGTTTAGAAACTTTGACGGTTTGAATTCGACTACTGAAATAATTACAATTTTCTTTTGACCTGATCAAGTAATCTATCGGGTGTGTTCCAGAAATCTCTAGAGGTTTTCGTATAAACGTTAGCATTTCATATTAAAGCTCTTTGAATTTATGTGTTAAGATGCTCAAATATGCCCGGCTTCTAGATTAGATGACAAATGTTGAGCGTTTTGAAACCGCCTGCTTAAAGCCAAGTAGATTTGTTGCGTACAGTTCAAAAAATGAACTATAGTTCAAAAAATGAACTAAAGTTCAAATGAACTATAGTTCAAAGCCAAGATATAGTTCATTAGTTCATTTTAAAGACTAGTTTATTTGAACTAGTTCAAAAAAATCGGCTCTAATACACATGTCACCCACTTTGTTTGTACTTAAGCTTAAAATTTCTGTTAGTTTTACTGGTCCATACCGGTACGTACCGGTACGATACCGAAATAAACAGATCGGTATCTCTTGGTTTTTCTAATTCCTTATCCAAAGAATTGCTTCTTATCTTCAATATCCAAGAGCGCTGACTCCGATCCAATATTTGGCTTTATTTTTTCTTTTAATAATTTTTTTTGAAGAGCAGGCTCGTCAAACTCCACAATTTCTATGTCCTCGGTCAGCTTTGGGCGCTGTACTGTAAAGGCCATATTTATCGTGTCTCTTAGCAAAATTTCACCCAAAAAATGGTCAATGTTACTCTCCTCTTGACGTTGAAATCGTCCTTAATATAATATTTTGGTTTATTTCCATCTTAGTGGTACAAGTAATTAAATACTTATTTTTATAACACTAATCACAACGATTCACAATTACAAAGCTTTAGTTTTAGTTATTAACAATGGTTGTACAAACAGTGAATTTTTTAATCAGTTCAGTTACTTAAGATAAAGACAGATTATGTTGTATGTTAGATTAATTACTATTAATACTATTAATTTAATTTCGTTTAGTTTGAAATATGTTGTTGTTGTTCTTGTAAGTGGTTTGTGAGTTTTTCCCTAAATGTCTGTGCATTCCTAATTGTCTTAAGGTCATGTGGAAGAAGATTCCAAAGTCGAATAGCATGCGGAAAGAATTGCCGATCAGAAGTGGAGTGTTTATATTTCATACTAATAATGTTTTTGGTTCTAAGCGAAGAAGCAAATCTAATATTGGCATACAGATAGGAGGGACGTTCATATATAATAATTTTGTGCAGAAATATTAAGACCCGCAGACATATCCAGGAGTCGAGGTTGATGTTATAAATCTGTTTAGCAAAAGTTGATATGTGATCGGTCCTTTTTTTATTAAATATATATCTGGCTACATCATTAAAAGCAACATTCAATTTATGCCTATATATTGAGTTGCAATTGCCAAAAACCTCTATGCCATAAAAGAGCTTAGGGAGAAGGTAAGCTTTAGCGATCAATTGTTTTGTCGTTGTGGGTATAAACTGCTTAGTCAAATTTAATTGTCTTAAAACTCCATATGTTTTTCCAAGTGCTTGGTTTATATGATCATCCCATGTTAATGTGTTGTTAAATGTAAATCCTAAATTAGCAGTCTTTTCCACATAGTCTATATTAGTACTGTCAATTTCAAGCTTTTGCAATGTGTCTGATTTATAACATTTCTTATATATGACTAAGCACTTTGATTTTTTAGGATTTATCTTTAACCCATTTCTCCTAGCCCAATCGCTAATTATACTTAGTTCGCTATTACAAATACTAATACACTCAGAAATTTTGGCTAACGGACGACTAACATACATTTGCACATCATCAGCATACATTTGGACTTCACATTTAGACAAAACACTGGGGAGGTCATTGATAAAAAGACTAAACAATAATGGCCCTAGAACAGATCCTTGTGGAACTCCAGATTTAATGTCAAGAAAAGTTGACGACCCCAATTGGGTAACGACAGCTTGGCTTCTATCCTTCAGGTACGACTTCATCAATTTTACGGCAGTATCCGAGAAATTGTATAGGATTTTTAGCTTTTTACACAGTACTTCATGGTTAACTGTGTCAAATGCTTTGCTATAGTCAAGAAGCGTTAAGAAAGTTATTTGGTCATTGTCAAGTTTGATACGTATGTCCTCTGCAATTCTAGTGACTAATGTAGTGCAACTTCGATTTTTTCTAAACCCGGACTGTCTATCGTTTAATAAAAATTTCTTTTCCAGAAACACATTAATTTGGGATGTCATAATTTGCTCTAACGCTTTGGAAAGGAAGGGCAGTATAGATATAGGTCTGTATTCGTTATTTCCTTTCGGAATTGGTAGGACTTTAGCCATCTTCCAAGCCATTGGGAAACAAGAAGTTGTCAGGGCTGTATTAAATATGTGTGTAACATGTACTAAAACTTTTGGGAGAAGTATTTTTAAAAATTTTGGGTCAATATTATCTAGTCCTGTTGCATTTGATTTTATTTTTAGAATTGATTCTAAGACTTCACACTGACTGACACACATGAAACTAAAACTACTATCACAGCTGTTATTTATCAGGGGGTTCAGGTACGATATATCTATATTATCAGGTACTAGTGGCTGTACGATATTATTATTAAGTTCATTCAAATCAATACTTTCAGCCACTCTAGATCTTTGTCTGCCAATTCCTAACTCTCTTATATTCCTCCACACATTTTTAGATGATTGCTCAGATAGCGCATAAGTAAACTTTGAAGTGTAATATCTACGTTTTGATGCATCACATATGCTCGTTACCATTCTTCTCAAGTTTTGATACTCATGGAGTAAGTAATCCGTCCTGTAGCGTTTCCATTTAGTGTACGCCATGTCACGCTTGCTGATCGCCCTTTTTACGTCAGTATTAAACCATGGTTTTTGAGCCGGTATAGATTTTTTACGTCTAAGTGGTACACATGTATTAAATAAATTGGCAATATTTGAATTAAATATTTCTACCTGGACGTCAACAGATGGTTGAGAATAAACTAGTTCCCATTGACATGAGTTAAGTTTGTTTCCAAGGTCTGCGTAGTTTATGTTCTTAAAGTCACGATATGTCAACGAATGTTCAGTGTAGTCCAGAGATAAAATAAATAATAATAAAGGACATTAACTCAAAATATTTGAACCGTGACTTATGTGGCGCAGGTTAATCTAAGCCCATCGCAACCTTTGGCACTTTACAGAGAGCCTTGCAGTATTCGTCCATCATGTACTTGTACTTCTTTTTGCATTCTCCCTCTAGAAAGGAAAGCATCATAATAATATTTAATATTTCAGATATTTCGCAACCGGTCAATCATTTTGTGGAATGCCCTTTAGCTTGCGAATGCGAGAATCTATGCTAGGGAATATTGTGAAGGAGCCCTGCGTAGCGATTTGAAACCATTTTTATAAAATTCATATAAGTTTACCAACTGAAAAAAACTCTCAGATATTGCGAGCGGCTACGATAGTTCTATAGTTCTACAAGGGTTGACGAGTCCAACTGCAAATTTATTTTAATTGGAGGTGTTTTTGCATCTTTAAAGTTGCATGAGTGCACTTTGTCCCAGAAGCTTAGTATACCAAATGATTATAAATAAACATGTTACCCTCGCATTTAACACGAGAAGCCGTGACAAATATGACTCCATGAACCCACTTAAATATGATACACTTGAAAAGGTCAAGCTAGATAGAGGAGAACAGTCCGTTTCCCACGCCTACAAGCACATCTGTTCAGGAGGGGAAATGCATGACAAGAAAGGATAAATACCCACATAATGTATTAATTTAGTTAGCAAAATCAACACCACACTATCTTTAATAGGCAAGTAAGATGATCAAGAAAGAGATGTAATACAATCGAAAAACTGAGTATATAAGAAACAAATGCATCACATGTATTAAATAAGGACAAGAATAATTATAATTACAAATGTCTCATATATTAGGTAAAAATCAGTTTGCACTATAATAAAGATCAGTTTCTAACAGTACAGTCGCGATTGTGTTATTAGTATGGGATTCGGCAATTGTGCGAATACTTCCCCTGAGTCACTGAGCTGTACGAGCGGCTTTTTGATTTAAAGGAACAAGTTGCACACCAGAACCTAAGAAGTTCAAGTCAAATCAAAATGAAGGCGAGGGAGATGACAACGAGGCCTATCCTCTATCCCATTATTTAATGAAGCCATAACCAAGAAGAGCTTTGAATCCGACGAGTTAAAATTTTAGTGAGAGGCTTTAAACTGCTAGAAAATGTGTGGAACGCGAGTTTGGATCTATTTGTTTTGATCGATAACTCTACCGGTTTCGGAGTTCAATTTTTGAGTTCTTCACTATCTTTCAGTAATTGAAGTACAAGCGTTGGACTTACTAACTTTTCTGAAGGAGGATGCAGTGTTGCCTGAACATTTAATAAATAATGGTTATGTTATTGCATTTTAGCTGATTTTTCTTTTCTCGCAAAATGGACTCTGTGACGCAGTGGTAGAATGTTGAGCCTACTGCAAGCTGGCACATTAAACTCCCTTATTATACCCTAATTTTGGCCAGAAGTTTGCAACGCATAGAAATATTCATTTCCAACCCTATAAACTATAAATATTCTTGATCAGGGCGACGAGCTGAGTCGATTGAGCTTTGTCCGTCCGTCTGTCTGTCCGTCTGTCTGTTTCTACGCAAACTAGTCTCTCAGTTTTAAAGCTATCGAGCAGAAACCTTGCACAGAGTCTTCTTTTTATCGATCGGATGACTATATCTTATAGCTGCCATAGGAACTATCGGTCGAAAAGTGAGTTTTATTTAGAAAAATTTTTTGTTTTAATGTTGACGTTCGTAAACTCTAATGTATTAAAACATTTGCCAGGGTATAAAAACTTCGGCAAAAACGAAGTTAGCTTGTCCTTCTCGTTTTACTGTTATGCGATTGACAGGTCTGCAGATTAATTACTCACTGCTCCAAGCTCTATCTTATTGTCGTACTGCTCAATATTTTCATGGTGGCAGCCATGACAGCAATATGAAAAAATAGTTTAATGTGTATTATTTTTACGGACAATAAATGTCAATGTAGATTTTTTGGAGAAAATTACAAAAATGTGACTATTTCCGGTGACATAAAAAAAAACAACAAACATAAATTAATTGTCCAATATACAGAAAGAAAAATATTTTTAGACATTTTTTGGGGCTGAATTATTCGCTCTTAACACAAGCTTAAAGTTTATCTCTACAATACGCCAACGACCAAAGGCTCTGGTATTATTTTAACAGGATATGAAAAAAGACCATTTTACGCACCCGCACCGCAACACTCCCCTCAAAAAACACTAGCACCAATGCGTTTAGGCTCACACCCACAGGAAAATAACTTGCACAGACATCCAGGCTGCGTTTTTTGGGCATCGTCCATGCCAGTGGCAAATAATTCACACGTACTTAAGTATCCGTATCCAAGGAATTAAAGTAACATACGACGAGCGTCGCTCTTGAAACGACAATGAAAAATAATCTGACGCTGTAAAAACGGAAGCCATTCTGCATATAAATTAAACGTACATATCCCCCGCACTGCAGAGAGGGAGAAGGCAGAATGAACGAATGGGAGGGCTGGTGTGTGGGAGAATGGACACGTCCAATAAGGACTGGTTTCATTCCCTGGTTTTAATAAAAAAATTATTAAGAAGGGTCTTATCCGTTTCAGGGTCAACCATGCAATTGTGTACCGTGAGATTTCTATTTGCTATAGACAAACATGCTGATCCTTTCCCCCCTCCGGGCGCTAATTTAACGCCACGTCAATGTCCACCACGCTTTGGCGCTTTTAATTACCGGCCCCGTGGAGTTGGCAGCGCGGACAACGTGAATTATATTGTTAGAGGAAAAATGCGCGAACAGAACGCGAAGGCAGAGCAAACTGAGGCGCGAAGGGCGTAGCGGTTAATTTATGCATGCGGCTTGCAGCCTCAGCCTTGCCCTGATTATCATATTTAGGTTCAGTTGATGGTCCGGCTTCGCCTCGGCCAGCACTTCCGAGTCGAGTACCGTGCAACCCACAGCCAAGTTCTTTATCTGGGCGTTGGGGCTTCATAAAATCCGGGCACTCATTGTGCTGTTGACAGGCTGGTAGCACCCGCGGAAAAGAGTTGTTTGCTATCAGATTATCACTTCATCGCCAGTGGAGCCTCACTACTCGGGGGCGGTCGTTGATAATGGAGACTAGAGAATTCGGAAAATGCTACACTGAGAAAAAAATTAATATAAAACCAAGATTATAGTCTCGAAGCCGAGACGAAACGGTGTTAAAAACCAACAGAGACGAGGAAAATTTCCATCCAAGAATGTATTCTCAAAATGATGGTTAATACCCGACCATAGGATGTAACAGTCGCATTGTTTAAAAATTAAGGGACGCTAACTTCGGATCTTCCAAATAAAGACTGTTGCAGCTTGTATAATTCAAATAACTGCACTCAAAAAACAATTCACCCTAAAAAGAGCCATTTTCGCCCTAATTTTTAGAAAATCGCCTTTAAAAACTTCCAGAGGCGACTCGCCTTATTTATAAGAAAACGCTTTTCTAAAAAATAAAAACTTATGTTCTAGATTTCAGGGAAATTTTTCTAAAAAAAACTTAGACAATTTTAGCTGTTACACAGAGAGAAAAAATCAAGTATTCCGTGCTTGAACTCAGTATTTTCAAACTTAATAGTCAACTGAGTCTGCAATTACTGCCGCTAAGTATGCCAAACCTATATCAAGTACGATTTTTTAAGTACTGCAAACTTGAATTTAGTATTTTCGGACTTAAAAAATGAGTAAGAAACATACTTAAAATAAGAATATTTAAACTTGAGCCTAGTACGTTTCGAACTTAGAAAATGAGTTCGAAGCGTCCTTAAAGTGAGTACGTGCATACTTGATCCAAGTAATATTACAACTTGAACCGAGTATTCTTAAACTGAAAAAGGGAGTCCGAATCGTACTGGATCAAAGTACTCCATACTTACCCATAGTACTTTTTTAACTTGATTTAAGTATGGTTTAACTTAAATAATGAGTACGATATGTACTCCCACTAAGTATGTAGGTGCTTAATCCAAGTATCCATATACTTGAATAAAGTTCCAACGATCTTGGTGAAATAAAACAATACTTCGTTGATCGATTTTTTTTTTAGATATAGGATATTTTTTATTATTTATATATATTTGGAAACACTTTAAACTACAAAACTTAAATGTACTTAATTCTTAAATATGTTCTTTGATTATTTATAGCATACAGATGTAATGGGGGGCTTATAAAATCGGAAATATCTTTTATTTCCATTTCCCTTGAAGGAGAACGAGCTTCGAAACCATGGAAATGGCGCTGAAACCCGTCTAAATAAATTTTTTGACAAACAACAATTATTGTCAATAATAAACGATTTAATCTTAAACTTATAGATTTAGCCGCTAAATAATAACCAGATTTATTTTTAGTGTCCTTGAAATACAATTTATTACAAAGGTGGCACTCTTCAAACTTAATCCCAATATCTTTTCCCTTATTTATGCAAGGAAAAATCTTCTTTAGTTAAGTTTGTAGTATTTAGGGAAGTAAACTCAAATTCAGGTTCCAAGCCTTGTTCGTGATCAATTACAGATTTTGAAAACTTAATTGCAGACTTAATTGCTAATGTATGAGAAGGATTGACACGCGAAGCTATGCTATGAAAATATATTTTGGCCTCTTTGTGTTTTGCTTCCAAGCGCATTGACCAAATGTTCCTTAGAGGTCCACATTTTCTTATAGCTGTGGCATAATGCACAAAAAAGTGATGCTTCGGTTTTAATGAACCATAAAACTTAGTATAAAGAGAATGATGTGTTTGTATTAATAACTGTAATTGACTTAAGTCATCGTCAGTGTAGTTTGATCTAAAAAGCAAGTCCATAATATCTAACAAAATCAAGAAAAAAGTCCAAGTCACTGACTGACACCTTTCATTAAATTTGAAATATTTGGATTCAAAGTAGAAGCATTTACAGGAAAATTAATTCGTACTCGGAAGAGTGATGAATATTCAAAATCGCAATTAAGGAAATATTACCCTATTCAGATCAAATTTGGGACTACATGTCTGTGACTGCGATATGCTACTTGTCCGAAGGCAAATTTGTTTCTTTGTTTCGATGGATACCTCGTCATCAATGCCGAACTAGAAAGAGAGAGGGAATTATGAGTTATTTTGTATTTCTTATTATGTTTTTAAATTCTCACCTTCGATTTTTGCCAACATAAGAGCTTTTCTCGAAACTCGACCCTTAGACCTAATGGAGGCACTGCCTCCTCTAAGTCAGCCTTTTGAATGTACTCCAAGCTCTTATATGTAACTTGTGCGGCTGAAATGAATCATATATAGGATAAAAAGTGCATATACGTACATATTTTCTAGTAGATAAACATGCGTATTTGGTCTCGTCTGTACATCTAATTCCAAGAAGATACGCAGTTTACACATACAAATGTGCACCATGGCTTAAAGTGTGTTTTATTAAAAAGAAATGCGGCCGAAATGTTTTAGGCACTCGAATTTTGACTTTTTAATAATGTTTATGTATGTACATTGTACAGTGTACACCCATATTTTTTTTAAGCAACAAAAAAAACAATATGCCATGGCACACACACACAAATACATACATATTGCATGTACATTAAAAAATCTATGAAAAACTTACCGTGCAAATACGGCAATACTTTCGGCATTTCGAAATCGATTAACAATTTCATAAGCCCATCATCGTCCTGGGAATCATAACTACTTGCACCGCACTTATTTTCTGGCTTTTTTTCCGACATTTCTCTGCGTACTCAAAAATTCACTTCTGAATCGCTCAACTTCTGATCTCAAATGACGCAGCTCAGTGTCAAACTTTTGCTGCGTATTATCTGTTTGTCTCTTTCTCATTTTCGGTGGTTACTCAGACCATCACGCTCATCTTCGACGATTTACCGTTTGAAAACTCCTTAGGCAAGCTAAGCAAAAACAACAACATGTGCATAAGCGTGTGTTTATATGTATGTGTGTTACCGCGCTAGCCGCTGCTATTTCCAGTGCGAAAGAGCATATTAGGCTTGTGTCAAGTTTAAATGGCTTATTTGCACTATGTTAATGAGGAGTATCTGCAAGTCGATCATGTCCTTTCATACTAATGTGTGTATCCGCTCATCTCAGAACATTTGGCAACTCCCCTCTGCTACTTAATGTTTTTTGCAGCTTGGCAACCCTAACTGATCTTACGATTGCTTTTATATCAAAATACATTAAAATACACTGTGCAAGAATATAACATTATCTGCTGCAGCACAATTTTGCCGGGAATACATTAAATAGCTGCTTCATAAACAACTGGCCAGCCAAATGGTCACAGTAGAGGCGCCATCTAACATTGAGTTTGAGAATACTGATTCTAAGTTTGTTTTTTACTTGTCTTAAGATTTTTTGTACTCAATTTAAGTAAAACGCACTTAACTCAAGTACTTTTTTTTAAGATTGCGATTACTAAATTCGAGTCCAATTTGACTTAATTTTAGCACGCCTTTTTTTTCTCTGTGTAGGTCAATTTAAAATTCCCAACCGGTTATGACACCGGCAGCAGCTGTAAAAGACTAAAAGAAAAATTTTTTGGGGGGGGACCCTTTGAAAAAACAAAATTTTTTGGTTTTTGTTTTGGATCCACCCCGCCGCGAACCCTTGGGTTGGGCCACTTTTTTCTAAGCTATAAATAATTTTCAAATGCATTAACCATTTTTATACCCTTGCAAAGGGTATTATAATTTTGCCCAGAAGTTTGCAACGCATAGAAATATTCATTTCCGACCCTATAAACTATATATATTCTTGATCAGGGCGACGAGCTGAGTCGATTGAGCTTTGTCCGTCCGTCTGTCTGTCCGTCTGTCTGTCTGTCTGTTTCTACGCAAACTAGTTTCTCAGTTTTAAAGCTATCGGGCTGAAACTTTGCACAGAGTCTTCTTTTTACTGCACACTGATAATATGTCGGAACCGACCGGATCGGATAACTATATCTTATAGCTGCCATAGGAACTATCGGTCGAAAAGTGGGTTTTTGTAAGAAAACTTTTTTGTTTTTAATGTAAACGCCTTCCGCTTCGACAATTATTAGTTTTATACGCTTTTACACTGATTTGGAAGTTTTTGTCAAAATCGGATGACTATATCTTATAGCTGCCATGGGAGCAATCAGTCGAAAAGTGGGTTTTTGTGAGAAAACTTTTTTGTTTTTAATGTAAACGCCTTCCGCTTCGACAATTATTAGTTTTATACGCTTTTACACAGATTTGGAAGTTTTTGTTAAAATCGGATGACTATATCTTATAGCTGCCATAGGAACTATCGGTCGAAAAGTGGGTTTTTGTGAGAAAACTTTTTTGTTTTTAATGTAAACGCCTTCCGCTTCGATAATTATTAGTTTTATACGCTTTTACACAGATTTGGAAGTTTTTGTTAAAATCGGATGACTATATCTTATAGCTGCCATAGGAACTATCGGTCGAAAAGTAGGTTTTTGTAAGAAAACTTTTTTGTTTTTAATGTAAACGCCTTCCGCTTCGACAATTATTAGTTTTATACGCTTTTACACAGATTTGGAAGTTTTTGTTAAAATCGGATGACTATATCTTATAGCTGCCATAGGAACTATCGGTCGAAAAGTGGGTTTTTGTGAGAAAACTTTTTTGTTTTTAATGTAAACGCCTTCCGCTTCGACAATTATTAGTTTTATACGCTTTTACACAGATTTGGAAGTTTTTGTCAAAATCGGATGACTATATCTTATAGCTGCCATAGAAACTATCGGTCGAAAAGTGGCTTTTATCAGAAAAATGGTTTGTTTTAATGCTGACGTTCGTAAACTCTGTTGTATTAAAACATTTGCAAGGGTATTAAAACTTCGGCAAAGACGAAGTTAGCTTGGCCTTCTCGTTTTTACTTACTTTACTGGGACTTGAACTCGGGGCCTCTCTCAAATACTGAACACTCGGACGACGCCTTAGCTCACTCGACTATTAACCTTAAGCAAGACGTAACGACATAAATATAGTTAATAATGTACACAGATGGTTAACATTTCTTTCGGTTAGCAAACGTGGAGGCCTGGGCTCAAGTCCCAGTAGGAGCATACTTTTTCTTCTCATTTAATATATATTTTTTTTAATGTTTGTTATTAATGTTTTTTTTTTATTTAGCAGAACCTTGCGTTTAAGTCATACCTAAGAATTTGTGTGGCGTATTTGGAGCTTAAGTACTCACATTGACCACTCAATAAGAAGCAAGAGTCGTGGTTAGTGGCGGATCTAGGAACTGGCTAAGGGGGGGGCTAAGGGCACTCAAAATCACTCATCATTGTTCGGATCTTATAGTGCTTCTCAGAATAGATACATCTTGGGCCTAGGATATTATATTAAAAGATATTGTGCAGTGAACATCATATTGCGTCACCGGATCATCTCATACAAAGAGTCGATATGCTCTGGAGGTAATAAGTTTCCAAAGGTAAAAATAAAGAACTTGTTTTTTGGTCATTTTTTTGAACAATTTTTGTCTTACCTCAAGTGTGCAACTGCATTATCATTTACTCTGTATACCATTGGCACAGAGTATAAAAAGATTTTGGCCAATATATAATATTATATGTACATGCATATGCCTTGAGCGAAACCGAAATATATTTCGGTTTTAATCCCTAGTTTGAAGGTAAAACTAGAAAAATAAATAGCGCCGCAGGCGATTTTTTTTTGAAGTCGAGAGTGAAGACGGATTTTTTTTGTGAGTATCCACAAACTGCTCAAACAATAAACATTGAAAAACTTCGCAGGATGTGTAGGGCATATTTTAAAATTTTACCTTCAAGTAAAACATATTTTAAATCAAAAACCGTCGTACACGTTACTAAGACCATATTTACATACATACATAATTTTGGTTAGTTTTATAAATTTGGAAAAGTTATTGCATTTAAGCTACGTGGTTAAGTTTTAACGTTTTCTGATTTTTTTTACAATTGACAAATAGAATTCACATATTCTTAGTACAAAACCTGCAAAGGGTATAGCAGAATAAGCATACAAAAACTGCCCCCACACCGATCAGCACCAAAATTAAATATGTTGTTACCCTCAATGAGGAACTCACTCTCCTAAATTTTTAGTCTTTTAATCGCTATTGGAGTAGAGTTATAACGGCGGAAAGGTAAAACAAAAAACTCGTTTATTTTAAAAACCGCTTAACCGAATTGAATGCATTAAAAATATGTTATAAGTGTCCACCATAGAATTCAGAAAATTATTTTTGCACATTTTTATTACCAATTCTTAACCAAAAAAAGATATTTTTAAAATTTTCAACTAATTTTTTCGAGGTGTTCACCGATTTCAACTCTTATAGTTTTTTGCTGGTTTTTTCAATAAAAAGTCCCTTTCAATGTAAAATTTTTGCAGTGACATCGGAAATCATCTTCATAATGAATAACAATAAAATATGTGAATTGTTTTAAAAATATATTTTATAATATTGAGCACACTGTAACTATTCAAACAGAATTGACAGAACATTTCCCCTTTTTCTCATTTTTAAGTTGATTTACAGTGTGCCTAATCTGTATTAAATATATATAAAAATTATTAATTTAACGTTTAATAGTATTTCACCATGAGGTACACTTGGGATGTGTTTGCAAAAATTATATGTTGTTAGGGACCTCTTGATGAAAAAACCAGCAAAAAACTGTCGGTGTCGCAAAGGGCTAACACCGTAAAAGAATTATTTGAAAATTTAAATAATTTTTTTCGGCCATAGAATTGGCGATAAAAATGTGCAAAAATTATTTTTTGAATTGTGCTGTGGACACTTACAACATATATTAAACCCATCCAAATCGGTTAAGCTGTTCTTAAGATAATCGCCTTTTTTGATTTATCTTTCCGCCCACATAACTCTACTCCAATAGCGATTAGAATACTAAAAATTTAGGAGAGTGAGTTTCTCATTGATGGTAACAACATATTTAAAATTGGTGCTGATCGGAGTGGGGGCAGTTTTTGTATGCTTATTCTGCTATGCCGTTTAAAAACTTCATTAAAAAGGAACCCGTGGATGACCTCCTCGACTTTGTTGTATAATAATTCTTTATAGTTCGATGACATTTTTTACAAAACTGTTGTTTAGAACGGTGGTATACTAAATATTTACCATTTTTTTTTTTAGATGCTTTATTCTTAGTATTTGCATAAATATATTTAACATGGGGGTAAAAAAGCGTCGTATACTTGTGCGTTAGCTGTTGCTTTTTTTGACGACCATATAATCGACGAATTATCAACTCAAGTGACATTTTGTCTGCAACTTTTTAGATTTTTTTCAAAAATTACATCGAAAGATGATTAATTATTTCCTGTTTTAAGTAACAATTCAATCACATGGGCGACGTGAGCACAGGTTGATGATATCTGAAGTTCTGGAGTCTGAAGAGTCCTACTGAGTGTAAAAACATGCAAACGGATCAGAAACTCCGTTTTTTCAATCGCACTCATTAGATGTGCCGCGTTTGATGATGTCTCGCTGTCTCTATCATTCTTAAACTTTTCTAATTCTCCAATAATGTAAAAAAGCAACTCGGCGAATGTGCACACGCAATCAAATTTTTCGTGCATACAACAACCATTCTCATCAAGCGACAACTGTTCGTTCAGTGACGCAAGGTGAAGAGCTGATAGGAATCGATTAGAATGAATCTTTCTGCAAACTGTTGCCACGTAAAGAACAATGGTTAATCAAATTATTAAATATTCCATCGAATTTTCAACGATCGTTCGTAATTTTTCAACCCACATTCCAACGGTTTTTGATTGTAGATACTTTTCACTGCCTCCAAGAGAATGTAAAATTGGCTATACAGCTACAAAGGCGCCAACCCAAGCTTCTTTCAATTTCTTGGCGAGTGTGCTTTTAAATTTTTCGCACAAGAGAAAGGGATACATGTACAGTTTAATGCCGAATCCGAACGGCAAGGTTTGAGAATTTGCTATTTCATGGCTAGTTACTTCACAGCTAGCGCCAATATGTGGTGAAGGTGACCGGATGTGTAAAAGTTTTTTTCTAAAGAAAGTAAAAAACTTATTTTTATAAGATGTTCCGGTGGGGTCCCCCACACAGCTGTCCAGCACGCTAAACGCTGGGCCACACACCGAAACCTAACTATCTAAGAGAATGCCTTCAGAAAACCTCCCTTTTTGTGGCCGAAACTAACAAAAATATCGATATTTCGAAATCTCTACTGTTAATGTCAATCTTGCATATATTGGGCGAATTAAGATATTTGGGCTCTAAGGGGGGGGCTTCAGCCCCTATAGCCCCCCCCCCTGGATCCGCTACTGGTCGTGGTCGAGTGGATAAGACATTAGCTTAGAAAATGTCATGGACTGGGATCCATGTAGGAGCATAGTTTTTTTTATTAAAAGTTTATTTTTTTTAATGTTTTTTTTTTACTTGAGGGGTTTTTAGACTGCAAGACGAAACAAAAACTTGCTCAATACATCTGCATTCTTCAGGCATTGCGATAGACATTAGTGTGCGTAAACAAATGCCATCATCGAACGGCAGCATATCGCAATGCAATTTTGAAAACATTTTTAGAAAGGTCGAAGGATTTAGAAAAACTTTCTTAAAATTGCGGTTTATTTTCTTAATTTTAGGGCAAAGTACGCTAAATATTTAACAAATATTTTCTAAAATCAAAGGTGAAATTACCCTATAAATTAGAAAAGGCAATAAAGAAAAATCACCCTAAAATTTTGAAAAAAAATATAGTTTTTTGAATTTTGGAAAGATTTTTCTACAAAATTTATTCGTAGGGCCACTTTTCTAAAATACAGAAATTTTTTTTCATAAATATACAAATTTTTTCTAAGTTTTCGGGCGACTTCGATTCTAGGGTGATTTTCTTAAATATAGAAAATTAATTTTTTGAGTGTGATGGTTTTGAATGTTTTCCATTGAACAATTTAATTTTCTCTTAGAACAATTTTAGCCGAGTGATATCCCATACTGAGCAATTGATGGCGCCACTAATTTGACCCTTGGGTATTCGGCTGGCCAGTTTTTTTTTTTGCGATTGAAGGCTTTTTGGCAAAACATGGGCAACATTTTATTTCTGATGTTGATTCAGAATGGTTTTCTGCAAACGAAGTATGTTTTGGTTGATTTAAATGTGATTGAATGTTGTTAGTTTTTTTTGCACCAAAAAAAAAGAATATTGTAAAAATATAATTACCCTATACAGCGCTTAAAATGAATAATGATCCAAATATTATGAAAAAAAATAAAGTTGGCGGCTCACAGTCACCACACTAATCTTTTTAAGCATGCATTTCAAATGCACCGGTTTAAGACAAGGATGCAAACCGTTCCTGAACCAAACCCCCTATAAACCAGAACCCTGAATCTGAACCCGAACCGGACCGCTTTTGCCAAAAAATAGGTTCAGTTCAATATAATATGTAGTTCTTCCAACGACTTGTACGGGGAAACATCGAAATTCCTTGTAATCTGACTGCTCTTATTGAAGAAGTTCACCAATCCTACTACATATCTCTGTGTCACATTTATATTATCAACGTCGATAACGAAGGGCAACTATAAAGAATGAAGGTTGCTCATGTGCATCAAAAGCATTTTTTGATTTGGACTATGCCTCAATAGATTTCCTTGAGGACTCTTTAATAACAGTTTGTTGTGTTGCACAAACTCCAAATAATTCGATAACCTTTCTTTTATTACAAGCTCAGTGCCAATTTTGGCTGCAGTGCTCATAGACCCGAGTTTTTCAACTATGTTAACTTCTGCTGAAGCTCAAAAAGAAATTCGTAATAAAAGTTTTCAAAATTCCCTGTTAAATGAATCACTTTCTCATTGCAAAGAAGAGAAGTTTATGGAGGCCATAGAAAGCAATGAAGAAATATCAAATGTATTCCTTTGACAATTGTCCAAGAGAACATACATCGACAAATGTTTTAAAATTTTGAAAAGGCAAAAAAAACCAGGACTTGAATTGCCTTAACTATATTTGCTGTTCCAGCAAGTCAGGTATCAGTTGAACATGGACTTACAACAATAAAGTTTTATATTTCTGATCTATATAATGCTTATTAGCTTAAACTTAGCATTTCACAAAAATTGTAACTATCAGCTATTAAATTTGATTACTCAGTAGCAACAATATGATTTAAACTGACAAGCATATATAAACAGAGACCGTAACAGTTATAACTTTTATTTTAAAAGTCCTCAAATTAACTGTTATTTTGTGATTTTTATTAAAAAGTCCGAAATTAACAGTTATTTTGTGATTTTTATTAAAAAGTCCGAAATTAACAGTTATTTTGTGATTTTTATTAAAAAAGTCCGAAATTAACAGTTATTCAGAGACTTATATTTTTTCAGTCACACAATAACAGGTATTCACCATAGCAGTAACGGCATTGACGAACAAAAGACAAAGATATTCTTAATCAGCTCGACAAGAGTAATCAAACAAGCCTAAGAAGATGACCGACGGTCAGACCATCAAACGGTTGTGATGGCCAATAAAGAAGAAGAAGAATCATCTTCTTAGGCTTGTTTGATTACTCTTGTCGAGCTGATTAAGAATATCTTTGTCTTTTGTTCGTCAATGGTTCCTTTACTGCGGTATAAGCAAAAGACTTTTATTGTGTGACTGAAAAAATAAAAGTCTCTGAATACCTGTTATTGTGTGACTGAAAAAATATAAGTCTCTGAATAACTGTTAATTTCGGACTTTTTTAATAAAAATCACAAAATAACTGTTAATTTCGGACTTTTTTAATAAAAATCACAAAATAACTGTTAATTTCGGACTTTTTTAATAAAAATCACAAAATAACAGTTAATTTGAGGACTTTTAAAATAAAAGTTATAACTGTTACGGTCTCTGTTTATAAATCGAACCTATTCTCTTATGTATGTGCATGTTTTCGTTAAATTTGAACATCTATAAATTGACATCCGAAAGCTCTTTACGAATAATTTTTTGTTACAATAAATTCCCCCTATATTGGCCACGTCTTATTCTGTGAAACGGTGTGGTTCCTACGACTCGACGGTGCCGAATTGACAGCTAGATATTCGAACTCATGTGTAGAAATCGACTCATATTTTGCCTACTCCTGTAGGTGCAACAAAACAAATTTATTTTTTTAAAATTCTAACTGCGTATAACCCCTTTATATTTGCCTTTATAAAACGCATAAACTATTCAGTTTGATATATAAAAATTATTTATATTGGGTTCATTATTATCTCTTTAATTTTAGTAGTGCCAGAATTAACGTGCCAGAATAGACGTTCTTTACTCCTCTTAGAAAACCCAGCTATTGTTCATATCTATTTAAGAGTTCGAAACAAAAATAATGTTTTGATTAGAACTAACACATAATTGAGTACACAATTGCAAACACTTATTTATGAATTTTGTCCCCTGCCTCTCTAACTTTGTGCTATGATGCCGATTAAATTTTGCATGTGGCCGATAATGTTGGCCATCAGTTTACACACATACTCTCTCTCGTTCTCTCTTTATATTTCTCTTTATCTTGCTCTTTCTTACCGCCTCATTTGGCACAAGCAAATGTTGGACGCAGGGCGGGTGTGTACGGATGTAGTGAAAGGTTACTTAAGTTAATGTTATTGACTTTGAGTCTTAATGGAAAAATGAATGGCGGGACGTGCTTTTGCATTAAGAGCTTTGTTCCGATTTTCTTAACGGCATTTACATTTAAATTTTTTGCGTTGCGCTGGCATTCGCTTTCAGCGTCAACTTATTCGCAGGCTCAGATTGGCCCAGTTGCCTTTTTGCAATCAACACAAAAGTTTAGAATGTATTCAAATTAAACGTAATGTGAGCTTTAGAATTCGGCCAAAGGAGGGGCACAATCAGTTGGTTGTGGTTTGGATTATGCTTTGTCCCAGTGAATGTTGTTTCAAGTTTTATTTCCGCGTACCCATTAAAATGAGAAATGAGTGAAAAAGGTATTATCAGTCTGTGGAAACATGTGTACTGGGCCGAAGGAAACATTTCCGACCATATTAAGTTTATATGTTCTTCCGTTTATCAGAAAAAACTCGGAAATTACGGCGAGCGATCAAGCAAATGAACGAAAAGACAACAATCAAGGGTACTTGTTCACGCAGCCCAATTGGTGATCGCATATGATGTGGGAAGATGCGCCAATAGAGTGCGTTCAAGTACACATGAACGGGGTTCGAGTGAGAGAGCGGGAGTTGGAATGTTTCAGCCAGGCCGACAGCAACCTTCATTTGAACGTGCGGGTGGGGAAAACAATAAATTTTCATGAATTCTTTTGCCAGAAACAATAGATGGTATTTATTTTGTGATTTATTTGGTTAAGTGGTTGCCACAGCTCTGCTCATTTTCTCCAGCTTTAGTGCTTTGTTTTCCTTCTTCTATGTACATCATCCAGCTATGTTTCTGCAGTTTTATTTTCGCCCTAGAGCCAGTAGCCACAGAAACAGCAGCCGGGCAGAAATACAAGCAGCAGCAACTGGGTTCTCCATTATTATTATTCCCGCAGCACGCCTGAGAGAATCCTTGGAAAGCGCAAGCGAAGGGGCAAACTTGTCAACATCTACCACAACCGGCTGTCTAAGCCTTGAACTTTCTTATTTTGCTAAGTATGTGTGTGTGTAAATGCGGTTTGTGTGTAGCTGTACATGTTCATTCGAAGGATTTTGTGCGGAAGAATCGAGTTTTATTTCAAATTCATATCTTGCTTAGCTGCTTTCGGCTTGCCTCCTCCTACGTAAGACACCCATCCGCAGCCACATAAGTTATGTAAATGTATTTATTTATTGTGTCAATTCAGTATACAATTTGACACACTTACATACACACCACTACTCTACATATGTTTTTGTATGAAGGTACCAGAAAAATCATATAAAACGTACACATGCCTGCATGTCAAGCGAAAGTAGATTAAACTTAAATAAGTTTGGTGAACTTTAACTTGCATTTGATGTACTTCCTCGGAGCAATAATTGTGTAAACATAATCCATTTACTATGACGCAAAACCAAATGGTTTCCAAATGCGTAAGTTTGAAGCTGAAAAAAACATAAATGTCAGAGTTTTTTCCCTTAACTGTTTTTATATGCCACAGTCATTAGCTTTACTTAACTGAGATAATGAGATGTTGAATGTTCTGAACAGAGTTGGCATTTTTTATTCGAATACGGACAACGAATAATTTTTCCAAAATATAATGCAATGAAAAAACTGAACGCGACGTGCAGAAAAGCTGCACGTGGCGTTTAGAATTCAGAAAGCCACACGCAGCATGTAGAAAAGCTACACAAAAATAGTGGGGTGAAAAACCCGGTCGAAACGTGTAGAATTTCAACATTTCCGTGTAGCTTTTGAACTTTTTTTTTCTCTGTGTACTAATGGCAATCTCACCAAATGCACTTCAACACGTGTTAGATGAACTGTACGCATACTGCTGTCTTTGAGGTCTGGAAGTCAACACAGAAAAAACTTAAATCATGGTCGTTAGAGACAACCGAGGTCGCATCGCTGCAGATGAGAAATGGCACATGAATTCAGCAATAATCGAATACCTCCTTCAAATATTTGGAAATTACTCTGTCCCCCAACATGTCGCTGAACTCACACATGCAGGCAAAAATTAGAGATTGTATAAAAGCTCGCAATAGTATATGGAATACTCTTCTGTGTAATCAGCACATGCCACAAAGTATGAAATGCCAAATGTTTGAAGCCACTGCCCGTTCAATTATGTGAAAGACTCCAAAGATATTTTATCAAAAAAGTCTTTCGTCTACCGAGTAATGCTCCGAACAACGCAATCCACTGAGAAACTGGTCTCCCTTCGCTTCTTACGTATACTCTGGGCTCACATTTTGGATACATAAGAAAGACGTTTGACCTTCCCGAAAGTCGCCTGGTAAACACGACGGCAATATTTTTATTTTAACGTCGATCTCACTGGTTTGTCGTTTGGCGCGCTCTGATTGAGGAGCACAATCTGCGGATTGACCTAAGCGATAAAGCTTCCTGGAAAAAATCTCACAGTAGATTACTAGAGAGGATTGACTGTAGAAATCGTGCAAACTTTATTGACCAAGCCTACAACAGCTCTGGCAGGATGTTATATAAACGCCTGAATCTCTCTTTGGGGTTCAATAATTACTTCAACATATTACTATAACAAGTGAGAAAGTCGGTCAAGCCCGACTATAACATACTCTGTACTTGGAGTAGAAGCTAAATACAGCGCTGCTGCTGCGCTCATCTCTAAGTTTCTTTATCTCTCTTTGCTGAATGAAATGCGGTGCTAGTTGTTGTACTAAAGTAGTACTAAAGTCGTGCAAGTGTATGTAACAGGCAGAAGGAATCATTTCCGACCATATAAAGAATATATATTTTTGATCCGCATCAACAGCCGAGTCGATATAGACATGTCCGTCTGTCTGTCTGTCCGTTTGTCTGTCTGTCTGTATGAACACCTAGATCTCAGAGATGATAAGAGATAGAGGCTTGACATGTATGGGACAAATGCTTCTTTTATCTGCACGTTGATCAAGTTTGTTTTAAATTTTGCCCACGCCCCCTCCCTCCCCCGCAATTTGGAAAAAACGTTATATCTTCTACAGTTTTGAAGATAGATAATTCGTACCTTCTAGAGATAGTTAGTAATTAGCAAAATGAATCGATTTGCAGAAGAAATAATAAAGATTGGAAAAATGTTGCATACTCTTCGGATGGTCACCCTAAGGAACGCAGGAACACTGGTAAACATATTTTTTCATGAGTAACGGGTATATCGAAGTCGGGTAGAGCCGACTTTAACTTACGCTCTCGATTTGCTCATAACTTGTGCCAGCTGTGAAGTAACCAGCTCTGAAAAAGCTTCTCAATACTTTAGCGTTCCAATTCGGCGTCAAACTGTAGGTCGCTTTCCTTTGTGTGACACAATTTAAACACACACGCCAAGAGATTGAGAAGAGAAGATTTACTTCTCGAGAACTTTTTGTGTGTTGCTCATTTGAAGACAGTTGTTTCGCTTGCTCACAAGCATTCCCCTCAGTTGTTATTGGCAGACAGTCTTGTTTTTTCTTAGTGAAAGCCCAAGTGTTATTCTGTTTTGTCAGTGGCCTGATCGCACTGAAAAATGTCACTTACTTTTTTGTGCTTTTATTCTGTTGTGTGTCTTAATCTTAGGCTAGTGGATTCTATTAAGGAAAAGTGGTTAAAATAAGTGACTACCGTATATCCAATCGATTTAAATTAGTTTTATAATTGATGCTAACATAGTTATACCACATTTTCCAGCCGCAAAACTGATTGAATCAATATTGTGCTTACGAAATTATTCTGGAAATGAACATTGACAAACAATGGGAAGCTCTTCAAAGGCACAACCGCCTATGCGGTCTCCATAATCTGTGCCTAATCTCTGCACTGAGCCTTTGCCCTGGCATCTTCTGCATGTTGGCTTCCGCTCATCCGCACATAATGCGACGGTTTACTCCTTCACTTTTCGAGAATGGCTGGTTGTCTACTTGTCAGCCGGGCTGGCGGGCCCCGTTCATTTATTCATTCATCACTGCTGAGTCTTATTGCGAATAATAAATGTTGTTTTTGTCAGGACAGACATTTTAATTTGTTGACGCTGGTTTAAGGTTCGGTGGTTTGTTGATTTTGTAATTTGTCAATAATTACATCGAGTTGGTTTAAGCGGTTTGTTTGCTTTTAAATTCATTTAAATGCGTTGCACTGTGTTTAAAGTAGCATGACAATTAAAATAACACGTTAGATCAATTTAGGTGTGATGAGTTTCAAATAAAATAAAAGTGTGCAAACAGCAGACACCAAAAAATTATATCTTTAAAAGTGAATTGCTTTTTGAATTGTTTAATTGGTGTTAATACGAAAAAGTGAGGGACCCACAGTCTGAATTAATTAAAGGCTTCTCTGGTCTACGCAGTGCATTGTACGCACATATAAGGTTGCCAAAACTCCCATCTCTGATATTAAAAACAATGGCCATTGTGCAATCAATTTAGCAAAGTATCCTTCTTTAGTGGCATTCTCGAATTCAAATACTGTGTTAATTACAAGTGCATAAGTGCATTACATGAGAACGTAGGGATCGGTTTGGATGCATGGAAGCAATTATTGTTTTTACGATTGACGTGAAACTCGGTTTGTAAGCTTGGTACGCAAATGCATAAAATCCCGAGGTAAATAAAGTGGGCAACAGAGCTTATTTTAGCAAGCATTCCTTTTATTAATTCTGATACACTTTTATGTTTGATTTAACTTATTTAAAATTTTGTCGTGCTCGTTTAGGATTTCCAAAATCAGGCCATAAAGTTAGAAAATGGGGCTCGAGGACAATGTTAAAACAATTATTAAATTTGAAAGTTCCATCCCTCATAAGTCGAAAAATGGAACTGGGGATGTACTGTTTTTTTTTTTTGCCTTTTTAGGATAAATTACAAGTTGAAAGAAAGGAACTTCCATTTTGCACAGGTACTATTTAGATTAACCCTTTTCATGCCACCTTGCAGGTGGTGACAAGCCGTGGCAAAAGTAGCACCTAGAACAGTCTGTCCTGGAAAAACTATCATAGATAGAATTTTTACGTCGGATTCGCGTTAACTGGGTTCTAATTACCCAAAAATAAAAAACTTCATGCTGCGCGGCGTAATATTATTAAAGTAGAACTTTCGTTCTTGATTATTTAATGATTCGACCAAGCCTATATGCACGCCCCCGAGCATAACCTTTTAAATAACACAGGCCAACAAAATAACCACTTTTGTGAGGTCCAGCCCTATTTGTATTAAATTCTGTTTCCGTTTTGTGCACTGATTCCAAAACTGGTCTCGGTTTTTCTCCATCAGCTCTTGTTTTCAAGATATCGCGGAAAAACCATTTTGCAGTATTTTTGGCTTTTAAAAAATTCTGGAGGTTACACCGAGCAACAATATCTGTATTTGTGAGCTCTATGCGACAGTATACACATTAAGGTCGCTTAAAAAAATCAATGAAGCATCATCGGCAAACCCAAAAGCGCCTAAATTGGCCTTTGAAGAGAAATATTCATCAAATTATAGCAAATTTTACAAACTTAATCGCCGTGTTCCAGCCATTTGGGGTGCTTGCATTTTAATGAAAACCACTTTAGCATGCAGCCCAATGGTTCTTCTAATTTCACAAATTTTGTTGCATTTAAATCTCCTTGATGGACAAAGTTACAAGCGTTTAATCCCGAAATAATGAATTAAAATTTATGGCAGGATAACTAGATTGATACAAAAAATCTGTATAGGAAATATTAAAAGACTACTTGATCTTACATAGTACTTACATTAATTGTCAGGCAAATGTACAATAACATTCAATCAGTACTAGATTCAAACAATTTTCCCCAAATTCATATTTGCTTAACTTTGCGAGAATAACATTAAAATTAAATGAATTGGGCTACAAATGAGCCAAATGTACATAATCTACGGATTAAGCCCCTTGTGACTATTATGATTTTACAAGTTTTAGCAAATGCCTGGCGGAAAGAGATTGTAGTAAAGACTCTATCTGTGAAACGAATGTATATGTCATTCGTGCAAGGTAGTGCAAAAACTCGTCTCATCTGTCACGTCATTTGAGGAACTTTTCATAGGAAGACGTCTTAATTAAATTATGTAAAAAAAATTCCCCACCACTTAAGGTAATTTTTTACTTAATAACTTTTTCAACACCCCAAGCAGTCACACATTTTAATTTTCGTATTTTTTTAATGAATTGTGCAACCAAATACAAAAGACACAATATGCAGTTCTTATGCAGATGTTTCTTGGCAATAAAGCTCCATTTACACGACCTGATCGCTCAGATGAGTTTTCGTCAGACGAACACTGTAACTCGATAAATGCTACTCAGATGAGTGCTCAGGCCAAATAGAACCGATTCTATTTCGTCTGATCGCTCATCTGAGTAGCTTCATGCAAATCAGACGAAAACTCAGATGAGGGATCAGGTCGTGTAAATAGAGCTTAAATAAAAATCAAGTTTTTGGAAAATAAGTTTTTAGGTTTTTATCACTTTTTATTGCAATGAGCTTATATATCTGCACTTTCTATTTTGTTAGCAGTCCGAATTGGTATGACAAAATCCGTTATTATGGCCCGTTAACACTTTCGCTTGACGGTTACGGGAATAATAATGCCAAGCTCCTGTAGGCATAAGCAAGGCAATATGATGCTTTGGTTACAGCCTTGTTAATATAAAAGCCATGGTTGAGCTCATTCTCCAAAGGCACATCTTCACCTTGCTGTGGGACGTTAAAATTTCATTCTTGTGAAATGTGCACTGGATGGGCACAATGCAAGCATCCGAAGTCACTCCAGTAATAGACAAGCATCTATAGTTTAGATAAATAGGGAATAGTCACAAGGGGCTTAATCCGTAGATTACAGTGAGTGCGGAATACATTTGGCTCATTTGTAGCCCAATTCATATAATTTTAATGTTATTCTCGCAAAGTTAAGCAAATATGAATTTGGGGAAAATTGTTTGAATCTAGTACTGATTGAATGTTATTGTACATTTGCCTGACAATTAATGTAAGTACTATGTAAGATCAAGTAGTCTTTTAATATTTCCTATACAGATTTTTTGTATCAATCTAGTTATCCTGCCATAAATTATAATTCATTATTTCGGGATTAAACGCTTGTAACTTTGTCCATCAAGGAGATTTAAATGCAACAAAATTTGTGAAATTAGAAGAACCATTGGGCTGCATGCTAAAGTGGTTTTCATTAAAATGCAAGCACCCCAAATAGCTGGTACACGGCGATTAAGTTTGTAAAATTTGCTATAATTTGATGAATATTTCTCTTCAAAGGCCAATTTAGGCGCTTTTGGGTTTGCCGATGATGCTTCATTGATTTTTTTAAGCGACCTTAATGTGTATACTGTCGCATAGAGCTCATAAATACAGATATTGTTGCTCGGTGTAACACCCACAATTTTTTAAAAGCCAAAAATACTGCAAAATGGTTTTTCCGCGATATCTTGAAAACAAGAGCTGATGGAGAAAAACCGAGACCAGTTTTGGAATTAGTGCACAAAACTGTATCAGAATTTGTCATCAATAGGGCTGGACCAAAATGGCTGTTGGCCCGTGTTATGAATTAAAATGAAATATTCACTAAGAAAGGAGAGGATTGTGTTTTACTTAATTTTTTTAATAATTTTTCAAATTAGGGTTACGGGTACTTTGGAACTGCTATGACATCCGATGCTGCACACATTCTAATTCCACTGGTGCAGAATGTCATTCTAAATACCTTCCAGATGAACACGTTCTAAATGCGTTCTTTTTGGATACCATGCCAGCATGCGAGCAAATACCACTGAAAAGAGAACGTCATTTGACAGCGTGCAAATGGAAACTAAAGATGAAACAACAACCAAGGCAAACGTCCCCTCTATTAGAACAGGCTAATCCAGCATTACCAGATATGCTACGATACAATCAGCTCATCCTCGCACCCAGTGAAGAATCAACAACAATTCGACGGGTTCGTCGTCGGGCGAATTGTAAGGCCAAGCCTCGTCTGAATGCTTCTCACCGACCAAACAACGCGAGACTCTACTCGGGGTACAATACCCAGTACTACAGACTCAGCCACCTCATTACGAAGCCCTCAACTAGAGACATAACAAAGACCTCAACCAGAGGCTCAACGAAGCCCTCAGCTAGAGGCTCAACGAAGCACCTACCTATTCGCACAAAAATCAAAAAACCAGTTTTTTAAATTTATAAATTACACTGGCCAACAGCCATTTTGGTCCAGCCTTATTGATGACAAATTCTGATCCAGTTTTGTGCACTGATTCCAAAACTGGTCTCGGTTTTTCTCCATCAGCTCTTGTTTTCAAGATATCGCGGAAAAACCATTTTGCAGTATTTTTGGCTTTAAAAAAATTGTGGGTGTTACACCGAGCAACAATATCTGTATTTATGAGCTCTATGCGACAGTATACATATTAAGGTCGCTCAAAAAATCAATGGAGCATTATCGGCAAACCCAAAAGCGCCTAAATTGGCCTTTGAAGAGAAATATTCATCAAATTATAGCAAATTTTTCAAACTTAATCGCCGTGTTCCAGCCATTTGGGGTGCTTGCATTTTAATGAAAACCACTTTAGCGTGTAGACCAATGCATCTTCTAGTTTCACAAATTTTGTTGCATTTAAATCTTCTTGATGGACAAAGTTACAAGCGTTTAATCCCGAAAAAATGAATTAAAATTTATGGCAGGATAACTAGATTGATACACAAAATCTGTATAGGAAATGTTAAAAGACTACTTGATCTAACATTGTCCTTACATTAATTGTCAGGCAAACAATTCAAACAATTTTCCCCAAATCCATATTTGCTTAACCTGCGAGAATAACATTAAAATTAAATGCATTGGGCTACAACTGAGCCAAATGTGTTCCATCTCATTTTCCAATAACTTGCTTTTTATTTATTGCCAAAAAAACATCTGCAAAAGAACTGCACATTGTGTTTTTAGTATTTGGTTGCACAATTCATTAAAAAAATACAAAATTAAAAATGTGTGACTGCTTGGGGTGTTGAAAAAGTTCTTTTGAAAAATGATGTATTGATGGTTCGCAGCTTTCTGGGAGTCACCGTTATGTCAAGGGCAAACGTAAAAAGAACGAGAGCGTAACCGTTTTCGATATACCCGTTACTCATGAAAAAACATGTTTAACAGTGTTTCTTATGGTGAACATCTAAAAAGTATGCAACACTTTTTTAACTCGGCTATTTTTCACTTTTTTGCTCATAACTTGAGAACCGTTCATCCGATCTTTATCATTTCTTTGGCAAATCGATTCATTTGGCTACTTTTTTTCCAAATTGCGGGGGCGGGAGGGGGCGTGGCCAAAATTTGAAACAAACTTGATCTGCGTGCAGATAAAAGAAGCATTTGTCCCATACATGTCAAACCTCCATCTCTTACCATCTCTGAGATCTAGGTGTTCATACAGACAGACGGACAGACGGACATACGGACGGACGGACAGACGGACATGTCTATATCGACTCGGCTGTTGACGCTGATCGGGAATATATACATATACTTTATATGGTCGGAAATGATTCCTTCTGCCTGTTACATACATTTGCACGACTTTAGTATACCCTTTTTACTCTACGAGTAACGGGTATGAAAATTGGTTAGTTTAAATGCCTTAATCATGAAAAAATTTTTTCTAAATTTTTTTTTTTTGCAGTCCACTGTAGAAAAAAATAGTAAAAAATAGGGCGACGCTACAATTGAAAAAAAAAAAACGAGAAGGCCAAGTTAACTTCGTCTTTGCCGAAGTTTTCATACCCTTGCAAATGTTTTAATACATCATAGTTTACGAACGTTAGCATTAAAACAAACAATTTTTCTAAATAAAATACACCTTTCGACCGATAGTTTCTATGGCAGCTATAAGATACAGTCATATGAAAAACTCGTCAAGTGATGTGACAGATTCACAAAATTATTCGCTTGCGAAATGGAACGAGTTTTTGCACTACCATGAATGAGCATTCCTCTCAATAATAAGAATGGGCAACTTCCCCGACATATACATTCGTTTCACAGATAGAGTCTTTAAGGGGCTTAATCCGTAGATTATAGTGAGTGCGGAACATATTTGGCTCATTTGCAGCCCAATTCATTTAATTTAAATGTTATTCTCGCAGGTTAAGCAAATATGGATTTGGGGAAAATTGTTTGAATCTAGTACTGATTGAATGTTATTGTACATTTGCCTGACAATTAATGTAAGGACAATGTTAGATCAAGTAGTCTTTTAACATTTCCTATACAGATTTTGTGTATCAATCTAGTTATCCTGCCATAAATTTTAATTCATTTTTTCGGGATAAACCGCTTATAACTTTGTCCATCGAGAAGATTTAAATGCAACAAAATTTGTGAAATTAGAAGAACCATTGGCCTACATGCTAAAGTGGTTTTCATTAAAATGCAAGCACCCCAAATGGCTGGTACACGGCGATTAAGTTTGAAAAATTTGCTATAATTTGATGAATATTTCTCTTCAAAGGCCAATTTAGGCGCTTTTGGGTTTGCTGATAATGCTCCATTGATTTTTTTGGGCGACCTTAATGTGTATACTGTCTCATAGAGCTCATAAATACAGATATTGTTGCTCGGTGTAACCTCCATAATTTTTTTTAAGCCAAAAATACTGCAAAATGGTTTTTCCGCGATATCTTGAAAACAAGAGCTGATGGAGAAAAACCGAGACCAGTTTTGAAATCAGTGCACAAAACTGGATCAGAATTTAATACAAATTGGGCTGGACCTCACAAAAGTGGTCATTTTGTTGGCCTGTGTAATATAAGGATATCGACATTAAATTGAATGTATTAATTCACTTTAAATGTGAAATAAATAAAAACGAACAAAAAGAGAAGTTCTAGGCTTGAGCCTCACTGACCTGCACAATAAGCAGAAAGTCACTCAAATTGAGTGCATTTGATGTTAGGCAAGAAACAGACGAGAGAGATATTGAGTGAAAACCCACTCGAAACTTGCTTGAGCACTAAATGAGAATTTTTCTTCATTCTTTTGGTACTTTTGATGGCTTTATTTTATAATTATATTGACTTAAAAAAGATGGTTTTATATATTTCTTTTAACGTTCGCTTAAAAGCTTGATGCGGCATAATAAAAGAAATATATAAATTTATGCAAATAAGACTCACAGGTTACTGGTTACCAAGTCCACCGTTGAAAGCGCTCTCACGATGCTGGAACTGCTGTGGAGTTAAAATTTAAATATTTCACAAACAAAAGCAAAAAAAAAAATTTTTATAGAAAAATACACGATATTCATTTTTTTTCCAATTATTAAACGCCATTAGAAAAACTCATATTTCGCTTATGCACTTGGCTTTCTTTCACTCTTCTTTGAGTGGAGACTCGCTCTCATCTCTTTCTTTTTCACACACTGTTTCTTTCTCTTTTTCTTCTTATTTGGGTGGCAAAAAAAGTAGGAATAAAAAAAAATTACATAATCGCCAGGAGGCCTAAATTTTTCACCCGATTTACGGGACAAAACGCTATGACTTTAACCAAATGATCACAATTTTTTTTGTTAATAATACATTATCCAGCTGGGTGGTCACTTCAGCAAATCCAGCAAAAAAAATGATCTCACTCACTCGGGCCCTCCAATTGGCCAAAAAAACAGGGGCATAAACTACTCGGGAACTGTTTTGGGTTCTTTGGCTAACTTTCACCCACTTTTAACCATTTCGGCCACTAAAAAAACCGAGGATTAGGGCACAGCTGGCTCAGGGCGTACTCGCGACGCGGTTTCAGTTTTGGCACTGACTCCCTTCTACTTTGATGCGCTTGATCTCTCGCCCCTCGAATATCGTAAGTTGAGCGATTTTTTTCCAGCAGCTTCACAAATGAGGAGAGAGACCTCTCTATGTCTGTGGCCTATGTTTGTGCAAATTAAATGCAATTAATCCATAAACATGACAGCGATCTCTTGGCAAAAGGGTTGCAGTCGGCCAGTGGAATCAAATCCCAAATTAGGTGCCAAACCTGCAATTTGCACAAGAACGAACAGCGATACTAAGAACCTATCCACCTAATAACAATTTCTTGTTCTCACTTACCCCTCTTTGGAGTTCAGCACACTAAATTTAATTTCAATACGCGGATAAATCCGCAAACGCAGGAACTCTGGTCTTTCACTCGCGTAATAATTACTTTTTTTCAACTTAGAACTTTCTATGACTCTTAAAAATGGCGTGTTGAAGAAAAACTTGGCACTTCGTTGATTTAACTCAACTGCACTTGTTGAAGGTTGAAAGGTGAAAGAAAGACGCCTAGTTTTGTGGCGCGAAGGAAAGCTGTTAGCAGAGAAAGGTGAAATTCGCCATATTGAGTGCGAGCGACAGTTTGGGCTGTTTATAATTTCTCCTCGCCCACTCTCTCTCGAACAAAAAGTTCATCTGCTGAAGGTTAGAGGGAGCTGAAACTCTGAGATACAATTCAAAAAAAAATTCTAACCGTTGCAGCAAGCGCGTTACAATTACCATTATCGTATTGCACCTACTTAAAGCATCAACGTGCTGCATCCTCTTGCCTGATCTATGCTCCCATATGCAATCATAGTTTTCCAACTCAAGTGCCCATCTAGCAATTCTCGGATTAAGTTCTTTTTTGTTCAACGAAAGTTTTAACGAATTACAGTCAGTTACGACTTTAAAAGAGATTCCTTGAAGATATATTCTAAACCTCTTTAGTGCGTATATTACCGCCAACGTCTCTAACTCAAAACTGTGATATCTTGACTCTGTATCAGTTGTTCTTTTCGACATATAGAAAATAGGATGAAACTTGCCATCGCTTTTCCTTTGTAAAAGAATTGCTCCGAAACCTACGGCACTCGCATCACAATGAAGTTCGGTTTCGTCGCTCGGATCGTATATAGCTAATATCGGCGTTTCCGACAATTTGCCTTTTAGTGTATTAAAAGCTTCCAATTGTTCAGGACCGAAACTGAACTTTTTATCCTTCCTTGTGAGGTCATGAAGTGGCTTAGCCAAAATAGAGAAATTCTGGATGAACCTCCGAAAATAAGAGCACATTCCCAGGAAACTTTGTACATCACGTACTTTTGTAGGAACTGGGAAATCATTTATCGCCTTAATCCCTTCTTCGTTAGCCTGAATACCTTTTTCTGAAATCACATATCCCAGATATTTCACCTCACTTTGAAAAAAGCTACATTTATCCATTCTCAGGTCAAGCTTGTTCATCACCAACCGTTTAAAAACTTCCTGCAAAATCGACATGTGTTCATCGAATCCTGTTGTCGCGATCATGATATCATCGAGATATACTATCACCTTGCCTTCCTTTATCATGTCTCCAAAAACTTTGGTAATAAATCTTTGAAACACAAATGGTGCGTTCGTTAGCCCAAACGGCATCCTTAAATATTCAAACTGACCTATCGGTGTCGTAAACGCTGTATATTTTATGGAATCTGGATGCATGTATACGTGGTTATAACTGTTCTTTAAGTCCAACTTAGTAAAAATCCTTTTATTCACCAACCCATCCAATAAATCATCTATCAATGGAATTGGATACTTTGTCTTTCTTGCCCTCTTATTCAACTCCCTGTAATCCACACACATTCTTGAATCCTTCGTTTTCTTTTTAACCAACACCACACGCGACGAATATTCTGATTCGCTCGGTCGTATAACCTTGTTAGCCAATCCCTCATCAACAATTTTCTGAATAGTAGCCTTCTCCGCGTATGACAGCCTTCTTGGCGTGCAACTAAAAGCTTTGCCCTCTTCTACGTCTAAGTGCATTTCACATTTTATTACAGGCTCTGCAGGTCTGGCAGGTTTTTCATATTCATTTTTAATCAGGTTCACCACTTCAACCTTTTGATCAACATTAACCATATTTGCAATGTCATAATGTTGCTCTTCGCCCTCTATTCCGTGTTCAATTGCCATTATTTGCCTGCAAAAATTTTCTTCATCTTGATCCATATTCATTTTTTCCCATTCATTTTCTTGTATATCTTCGATTTCCTGAACTTTAGACCAGCGTTGGCCCTCGGTTCCATCCCGGGGCCGAAAACATTTCCCTATTCACACGTACATACCCGAACGCTTGCCGAAGCTGACATCGAGAGAGTAAGACAGTGTCAGTCGCTTGACAGAGTTCGAAGCGATTAGGTCGAAGCAAATTCACGGAGGTTTGTTTTTGCACACTAATACACTCTCACTTTTTGGCCTCGCTCACGCTGGCCATCACTGCTTTAGACCTTTCCATTTCTAGACTCTCTCTAATTGTGCTTACAAATGTTTCGTTTTAACAATATTTTTCTTGGTTTTCAGATTTTTCACATGCTTTAACTTTATCTTTCTCCACAGAAAATTTAACTTTACTTTTCCTCAAAAAATCTCTACCCAAAATAACAGGGTAGCCCATAGATGCGTCACACACCACCATCAGCTTTGCTCTTATATTTTTATTAGAAAACAAAATTAAACATTTTATGAATCCAAGAATTATTAATATGCTTTTGTTTATGCCAACAAAACATTGATTGGTTACTTCATTTAACTTAATTTCTACAGGAACTTGTGATCGCTTTATCAAGCTGATGGGGCTGCCGGAATCTAGGAGCGTTTCTAAAAACATAATTTTATCATTAATTTTTCCCTCAAACGTTATTTGTAAGTAGCTTACGTATTCATTCTGCTGGTTATTTTCCGACTGCTTTTTGTAAAGGCCGCACTCCTTAGCCAAATGTCCAAATTTGCCGCACGCAAAGCACGTACCCTCTTCTCGTTTTGGTTTGCGACAAACATTCGCCATGTGCCCCAAACTGTTACAGTTGTAACATTTCACATTTCGTTTCGGAATTTGATTGTTCTTTGTATCTGGTTTCTTTTGGATTTGACTGTTTGTCGGCTCTCGCAGCTCCACGTCTTTCAATGCCTGCAACACCTCTGCCTTGAGCTGGAAATTCTGCAGCTTCGCCATATTTCGTAAATTAACATCTGGAATTCCAGCGATTACGTATTCAATAAACTCGTCTTCTTCCAGCTTAATTGTATTCGCCAACACCAGCTTCTCCTGGAAATATTTCTCAAAATTTTCGCCCATTTTCCACATACAGTTTTGAAGTTTCTGGCGTACGACCATCTTCGACTCTTTGGTCTTAAACATTCCCGACATTTGTCCAAGTAAAACATCCACTGGCTCTACCATCAACTCCGGATTTGCGCATAGCCATTCCATGGCTCTGCCTTTGATTTTGCTACAAATCACCGCCCGCATCGAGTTATCAGCCACCTTGTAGAGCTCTCGAACATTCTGCTCTATTTTCAGCCAGCCATTGAATTTATTATCACCCTCAAAAGTAGGTAGAAGATCCTTAATAAACTCCAAGGATATATTATTTTTGGACACACTTCCCTGGCTTGCCTGTATTTTTAAGTTCTCCAGTGCTTCCTCCAGTTGTCGAATTTTCATGCCTTTCTTGAGCATTTCGAACTTATGTAACACCGTGTCCAAACATAGATACTCCTCTCCTTGGCTTGCGTTGTTGCCACTCGTTTTTTGCTCATCGTTGTCGCATTTTGTTTGCATTATGTTGTTGCCGTCTGCTGGCTGCTCGTTGTTGTTGTTGTTGAAGCCTTCTGCCCGCTGAAATTTTTCGTCGTCGTTGTTATAGCCTTCTGCCTTCTGCAATTGTTCATTGTCGTTGTTGTCGTCTTCTGCCTTCTGCAATTGTTCATTGTCGTTGTCATAGCCTTCTGCCTTCTTTAATTCGTCTGATGCAACAGCGCCGCCATCTTTCTCTGCGTCGTTGTGAAATTCGTTCGCCGGCACGCTGGCGTCATTTCTCGAAAATTCCGCTTCGTTGTTGTCGCCTAGCTCCATCTTGTTGATAACTTTTTGGTAACTTTTGTAAATTTGTTGATCACCCAAATTTTGTAGTCTCAAAATTAAGACGTTTTTGGTGCCACTTGTTTGCAAGTTATTTGCCTTACACAAGGACTTTAAGTCTTTCACCAACAAATTTTTTAGGTTAACTGCTGACATATGTCACACTTTCTTTAATTGTCAATGGCCTACTTTTTACGACGTGATCGAGACCACTTCTGATTATTATAGAGTGCACTCGGGGTGTTTTAAGTAACACTTTATTGTAGTTTCTTTATTTATATCTTTTTATTACTACGCAGTTAATCTTGCTCACTTGCGCCTTTTTACAGAATGCCTCGCTTCGGCTTGGCTTATCGATATCTATTCTGCTTAAAACTATCGATTACAATGCTACTTAACGCTACCGATTACAGTAACTCTTAAAACTATACATACAGTGACTCTTATTATTATTATTGCACAATTATCCTAAGTTGTATTATATTACAATTACCACCTACTACAGACGCAGTAAATTTATATATTTTGCAATTCATTTTTAACAAAAAATTGTTTTAAAATTATGCAGGCAATTAAAAGCAAAATTGAATACTTTTGCTGTAAGTATGAAATCAATTCAAAACCATTATCCAAGACACTTTGACCTGGAAATGCAGTTTAATTATAGAGGTAACTAAAATTATTATTGTAAAACATGTAAACATGTAAAACATTGACATTTAAAATCTAAGCCCCCCAAACAAAAAAAAGTGTTCCTCCTCCTTCTCCTTCTAACCGCGAAAAACTGTGAGAGCCACAATTTTTTAGTTTTAAAATAGTGGACTTGGTGTTCAAATAAACTTTTAAATAATAGGAGAATTCCTATTAAAGCAGGGTATTTTGCTGTCGGGGCACTCGACCGAAACACTTTTACTTGCTTTTAATATGCTTAAATACAATAATGAAGTGTGGCCGAGTGTCATTGCACTTTTAGAAGTGCCTTACTGTGAAGTAGAAAATAAGAATGACTTTCCATTTAAAGACTGCGAAGATATTATTGATTCCGATTCTGAAGGTGATATTATATTCGTTTGAATAAGATGATTAAATAATTGTATTTAAAGAAGATATGAAATTTAATAACAACGAGAGCGTAAGTTAAAGTCGGCTCTAACCGACTTCCATATACCCTTTACTCATGAAAAACAAGTGAGAAAGTCGGTCAAGCCCGACTATGTCATACTCTGTACCAAGAGTAGGAGCTGAATGCAACGCCTCTGCTGCGCTCATCTGAAAGTTTCTCACTCATCACACGTTGTTGAATGAAATGCGGTGTTGGTTTTGAGTGCTTGGGAGGGGGTTGGGGAGGGGGGATTTTATATTTTGGTCCTAACTTGGCAACCGCTAATCTGATCTTTATCATTTCTGTGGCCAATCGATACATATTACGAATGACTAACTATCTCTAGAAGAAAGGAATCATCTATCTACAAATCAGCGGGAGATATGACGTTTTTTCAACATTGTGGGGGCTGGAGGGGGCGTGGAAAAAAATGTAAATAAACTTGATCTGCCTGCAAGTATAAGAAGCATTTGTCCCATACATGTCTGTCATCTCTAAGATATGATTGTTCATACGGAAGGACGGATGGACGGACAGACGGACAAGTCTATATCGACTCGGCTGTTGATGCTAATCAAGAATATATTTACTTTATATGGTCGGAAATGATTCCTTCTGCCTGTTACATACATGCACGACGGTATAAAACGGATCACAATAAACTTTCAACGTATACGCAAGAGCGAGGGTGGTAGTGGTCCGATCGGTTCAAAAATTTTTTCACATGTCAGTTTTAGCCATGGCTATTCAATTCTTCAAGTTTCTACTTCGTGACTACAATTGTCAACTTTATGCCAAAAAAATTGTCCATCCAGCCCAGTGTGCAAGGGTAAAAAATACCCATTAATAAAATACGATTCACTTTGACAAAGGCACTCCAAATGTACGAAAATGTTACCAAACAATTGTTTAATGTACCTGAACTACGGTTTTCATCATTAAAAGTTGTATTTTTGTTTTATTTGGGTTTCAGTGTGTTTCGTCCAATTGTGCACAAGGCTAACACGTGCATAATCAGCAGACTTTGAAAGCGTACCGTTCAATCAGTAAAAAATGTTATCGATTGATTTTTTATTTCATTAGAATATGAAAATAATTGAAATATACTTTATTTTAAAATACAGAACAACAAAAGGCATAGTAGAATGGTCAAACTTTGTTTTTGTGGTCAGCTTCAGGTGGTTAGTTCTATGCCAGTTGAATTAAATCAATTTATAATTTAACTCTTTTGATTTCACACACAACTACACAACTAATTGGGTTGAGTTCTACTACAAATCGTAACCGCTGCAATAAATGACTGGGCCACAAACTTAGTTTCCCTTCAGTGGTTGCTTTGATATAAGTTATTCTTGATTATTGAAAACAGGAGGTGCAGGCAGGGTGCCTGCAATTTCGAATTTAATTAAAATCTCAAGTATTAAAATTGCATTAAAAAGCCAGCCGAAAATTACGAACTTTGAACGCTGCCAACACTTCGTTTGGCAAATTAAATCTGAGATTTAATTATAGGTGACACAGGGGGTGGAAGGCTAGCTTGGGTGGCGGGCAACGATCGTCTAGGCGCATAGGCGGCTGGTTGTCTGAGCAACAGGCGCACCTAAGCCGCTGGATATTAATAAACGCAAAAGTGTTCACAATCTGGTGTAAATATTTAATTTATAATTTACGAGAGACTTTACAGGCAGCGGGAGAAGCTGGCGGGTTGTAGGCACGTGCTTAATGTCATTGCGGATGTTGACGATTACATTTAAATTATTTACGAGCAGCGCCGCCTCGTCCTCCCGTACTACTCCTGCCGCTGCCGTCACACATTTGTTATTCGCTTAACTTTTATGGCGATGGTGCGCGACACGGATTTCCCTTATCCCCCTTTCGGCGCCAACTACAAGTCCAAGGCATCACCGGAGCCCCCACTTTGACGACGCCGATTTACGAGTTTCATTTAAAATTCACATTAACTTTTATTAAAGCAGCCGAATGAATATGCGACGTTATTGTTGCCGCTGTTGATAGCCATTCTCCTTCGCGTCGTCACTTATCCTTATCTCGTCGCTGACATTCACAGCCTTTTAATGCCAAATTAGCTGAGAATAGTGACTGCTTGTTCTAGTATTTATCATAATATATATAAATTTCATTAGCTAGCCCAATCCTGAAGGAGTTGAGAGCTTTTACATTGAAATTTCAATAAACTAACTGGAAGAGATCGTAAATATTCTAATGTACTGGAGTGGCATTCAAAAAAGTCATCAAAGCCAACTTTTATAATATTAATGGTACTTAGATTTTGCTCTCTCACCCCAAAGCTAAGCTTTCCACTCTGTTCGAGCTGCACCGTTGCTGAACACACTAAGGCTAAATTTCAAGCAGTCTCTGAAAAATATCGATGTCCATACGAAATATTTAGGATATAGGGAAATTATATAGCCATGTCCGTCTGACTGTATGAATGCATCGATATCCGAGTCTTTAAGAGATGGGGAAATAAGTACATCTGTCCAGTCTAAAATAAATATTAAGTCCGATAAAAACACCGAAGTTATACACGAATAAATTTTGCTTGATGGAGCGGAGGTCACCAAATAACTGAGAAAAAAAAAACAAAATAAAAGGTATAGGGAATTTTGGAGTCCGAGCACTCGCCTACAGCACCCTTACAATTTTTATCATTTTAAGTTTCATTGGATTTTTAATTATAGTTTCTTAACCCAAAATCCTCGTAAGTTCGATATCGCTTTTGGTATACTTGAATTGGTAAAAAAAATTTTAAGGAACAGCAAGCAAAGAAGTACCAATGGAGGCTGGTTCTGAATTCTGCTCCTTGTTTTATTCAGTGTACGCATAGAAACAGTAGAGCTAGAAAAACTTTGCTGTTACCGTTTGAAAGAAAAAAGAAAAATAAGAGAAAATAAATAACAAGCATCAACACTCTCATTGCAAAAATTAACCGCAATGTTTTTTTTTATTTGTGCGAAGTGCTTCACTTCAGAAACACAATTCAATTTTTTGAACACAGATTTTTGCTAGCGTTGACTTAATTGGCGTACACTTCGTTGTAAATATGCCAAGTAGGCCAGTGATGTTAGATGTCGAGAAAGTCAAAATTCTGACACTCAAAAATGAGAATTGCGTCTTCTTCTCTTCTTCTGGATTAGCCATCACAACCGTTTGACGGTCTCGGCACACCAAGCTTGGAAAAGTCTTTCCGCAACTGGTCGTCCCATCTAAGTGGAGGTCGTCATGCCTTGCCTTGTCCCAGTTCTTTCGCATTCCTCTTGTAGACCATTTTTGCTAGAGTTTGTTCATCCATTCGAGTAACATGTCCTAGCAAGCGCAGCCGCTCTTGTTTTATGCGCTTGACTAGAGCATAGAGCTCATACAGAAGAAAAATCAAGAATTTTCGTACTTAAATCAAGAATTTTTTGTTTCTAATTCTTGATTTAAGTACGAAATTTCTTGACTCAACAGCGTTTTTGAAAATTCTTAAATTCATGATTTCAAGAACGTTTTGGATATGTTCGGGATTTTTTGAAGAACTTTCAGAGCTCAAAATAAGCACACTCAGAGAAAAAGTAGAGAATTTCACTCTTGAATCAAGAGCATTCGTTCTCAAAAGCACGGTGGTTAAAGTGTTGTTTATAGACACGACCGATCCGACCGAGCGACGCGTTGTGTTGGTCTAAGCTGATTGAAATTGAGGTAGCCACATCGATAAGATATTTTCATTTGTAATCGCTCAGGAACAGTTGGCCGAGTTTTGCTGTGTAGGCTTCAGAGGCGCTCGTCTAGCACACTCGATGAATGCCTTCCGTTGATCACAACGGGATAATCTAATTTCGCGTTCGTTGATCAGGGGACTTCCAGGTCAGGGAACTTACAGGGACTTACTTAATTGTGCTCGTTTTCTGAACATAATTGATACTTTGGTCGGTAGAAAATAGTACCCTACCCGCAACTCTTCTTAAAGAGTTGTGTTCAACCCATTTTTCTAATCAGTTTCGACTAATTTTCGAGTCTGTTGGGAGTCTTTTTTGAGTCGTTTTTTAATGATTCCAATTTTGTGCATCTGGATGCGTAATTTTCGAGTCTTTCCTATATCGCACATGAAACCTATCACTTTTATTCTTTAAATGGGCTCAAAAAAGACCCACTAAGGTGATTTTTTAAAAAAATTTTAATATGGCAAATATGACAAGCCACTGTGTTTAAAGGCACCCTTTTCTCTCGGAATCCAGTTTTTTGTAACAAGAAACAAGCAAGTTCCATCATCTGGCCGTGTGGCCCAGCGACTTGTGTTCTGCACTGCTGAGCGGAAAGTCCTGTGTTCGGTCCAGCCTCGGAACATCCAATAAAAAAAGTTTTTTTCTCTCTTTCTCTCTCCATCCTCTGTAGCAGCGTCGTCTATACGAGCGTACACTGCTCTCTTTTGCACATGCAAAGGCAAAATAAGCATGTGTGCTTTGCCGGACACTGCTTTAGAAAGTAGCCTTTAAAGCTTAGTATACACTTCCACCAAAGACTCGCCAAAACAAAAAACTCCATATAAAAAAAACTCACAAAAATTTTTGTGCCAAAATCCTTTGGCAGTCTCTTTGGTGGCAGTCCACACTCAAAACAAAAAGGCCTCGATTAAATACCGATAAAATACTAGATCCGTAGTTTTTGTATTTTTATCGATAGCTCCCTGAATAATTAATTTTATTTATTTCAAGAGGTATCGGACATTGCCGATACACAAATATGCGTAATCGGGTGAAATTTGGATAATTTTCCCATCAATGATTGAGCGCAATATTCAAAGTAAGGTACAAAACACCGTGAGACTTCAATCATACTTAAACTGGGTTATAATTATGAATTTAATCATTGCAAAAGTGTCATATCTGCTCATCAGGCCCAGTAGCCAAGGTTTGGCCATGAAGAACGCATGTTAATAACTTGTATTTATTGATTGTAAAACTTATAGTTTAAAATTAAACCAAAAGCTACGGTATTGGCAAAGTGACCATTTTACATGCATACATCTTAATATCTGGTCACATTGTCCCAAAACAAAAGAATTGTCACTTTTGGTATTTTTGTTTTGGCGAGTCTTTGGTGGAAGTGTATACTAAGCTTAAGCCTAGTACTCAGACAAACTAAATCGCTTTAGCTGGGTGTCAACTCCATACAAAAAAAAGGGTGTCGGAAAGCTTTCGTAAAATTCCGACAGGCCTCTTACGCTCGGTGGAACTCAGACAAACTAAAAATTCCGTGCCTCAGAGTCGGAAAGCTTGTAGTGCCGCTAACTTGACAAACACAAACAGCTGATACAATTCCAATGGGGTGCTAGAAGAAAAAATAGCTTGTAATTTTTCCGACACCTACCCGTCGGAATGTCAGCAGCAAAAGTTCGACAAAAATCATTGCTTGCGCATATTTTGAAACCAACGGTAAGATTTTGCATTGCCCATGACATCTACATTCCATATTTCCACCAAAAACTCCTAAATATTTGCAAAAACAATTAATTAAAAACAAATGCAAGCAAATCAGCGCAGTGTGACCGTTTCACATTGGGTGGTATTTTGATGAGGGGTGGTATTTTGGCGTTGTACAGTCACACTGTCGTCCGCTGGGTAACCCATCGGAAAAAGTTGTCAATTTAGCTAGCGGACGATTTAGTTTGTCTGAGTACTAAGCTTTACACTTCATCAGCTATTGGCGCCAGCTGTGAAGGAACAAGCCAATTCTCAAACTTTGCTGTTCGGATTCGGCGTTAAACTGTAGGTCCCTTTCTCTTGTGCAAAAAATTTTAAAGCACACACGCCATGAGATTGAGAGATAAGTTCCATCATCTACCCCTTTATTGTTTTGCCTTATTAGAGAAAGGTCTTTAAATTAATTGTAATACCCTCAGCAAGCGTATTAAATTGGTTATACTCCAACAGTTGGTAATGAACTAAACAAGCACAATTTGCGGCCACTGAATTGGAAGCAAGCCGCATGGTATGCGTCACTTGACGCGCCAAACTCCAAAACGCTTGCCTACTTTGCGGGGCACAATTAAATGCTAGCCGGTAGCTTTTAATTTATTCCGTCAGTCTGTCTGTCGCGTGTTTGTTTGCACAAAATTTAAGAAGAGAAAAAGCTTTTATTAATTTCGCAGCCACTCTGCCAGTGCCCTGGCTGCATCCGCCCGCTTGGTTCTTTATGTCTGTCGGGCATTTTCGAATTTTCGGCGTTTTAATTCGCATTAACATATTCATTTGCTAGGCTCCGCGTGCCACTCCATTTTGTTTGCGCTACAATCCAATTTCGCAGCAAAAACAGAAATTAGTTTTTAATTCCATTCTGCGAAACGCGTTTGGCCGCCAGCAAAAACTGCAGTCATGCCCGGAAATGCCGAGTGCAAATTGTGGGAATATAAATCAAAAGTTGTGCCGCTTCTTTTGGCTGAGACAGTTTTGAACGGGAGCAAGAAGTTTATGCCAAGCTGGCAGCTGGGTGGACATGGGCAGGGGATGTGGACAGGCCAAATCTGGTAAAAACTTTCAATAATTTTGTGCTCAACTAATATTTGCCTGACGTTTTTTCCACCTACATTGTATGCATGCATATATGTATATTAGTATGTGCAATATACATACTTTCAACGTTTTTCACTGTATTGTTTCCACCCGCACACACACACGGCCCATAAACAACAACAAAAGCACAAATGCCAAAATGGGAATTTACTGCAGTGGAAGGCATAAATAGTTTATAAACTAAGTGACACCGAAAACAACTGACCCAAGCTCTAAAAACACTAAAAATAAAGCAGGAAACCCAACAACACACACACACACACAGGCATGGGAATGGAGAACAAAGGCTGCTTCTGCTGCTGCTTCCACACTACCATAAACACTCGATTTTCTTTACAGCAACAATAAAAAATAATAAATTTCTCTGCCATAATTGGTGCCGCCACAAGCAGCCCGATTGCGTCTTGGACCCTGCACCGCTCCCCTTGCAGCCACCGCCCCCACCAGCCAGCAGATTCGAGCTGAACGAATTATGGGAAATATTTCCATGCTTTACATTTTACTTGCTGCTCGTGTTTTTCTTTTCCAGCTTTCGTCTTTCCTTCTTTTTTGGTATTCTGTTATTGTAGCTGCTGCTGGTTTGAGCAGGACACAGCTTCCTTACATCCGCCGTCGACGGCTAGCGAACTAGCCGTGTTGTTGGCGCTTCCGCTACCACATCGTCGCTAGACTGCGATGGCTGTGCATAAATTTAATTAATTTACAGCTTGGTAGTTCCATATTATTGTAACATTTTTTTATAAATAAACAATGTGGTGCACCCACGCGCACATATTGTACGTACTCGTTTCTGTTGCAAATGAGTTTAGCGATTTTTTGGAATTCCTTTACGAGGGTTGATTTTTCCATGGTGGCAAGGCTAAATATTCTAGGTCTGTATGTATATTCTTTGATATGCAAGTGTAAAGTGTAACAATAAAGCTCCTCTCGATCCTCTAGCTCTAATGATTTATTAGATCCGTATGCGTTCATACGGACAAACAGAAATGCCTATACTCGCCAGAGATGCAAACTTGTTCTGACCCGGACCGAAACAAACTATACAAAACCGATTATTTGTGCTTGTAAACCGAACCCGACTTTTTTTTTAAACTGCCGAGCTGAACCGAAAACTGTACAAAAAAAGACAAGTAAGAGTGTTGCGGTCCAAGTACCAAGTTATGTGGTAGCTATAGCTTTATATTCCTTATATTTTAAAAAATATTTGTATAAATGGGGAGGTGCACTTGCATATCTTAGGTGTTTTTGCTCGGAGCTTATTGTAAAATACAGAATAGATAGATATTGGGCCTAACTGAATATATATTGTCTATAGGTTCAAACTTAGGACGAATTCGCCAAATCTGGAGCAAGTTTGATCTGGATACGGTATTCAACTATGTACATGCAAAAGTTTGTGTCTCTATCTCTTATAGTTTCTTATCGACGCGTTCGTACAGAGAGACGGACAGACGGCGAAATCGACTGGGTTGTTAATGCTGATCAAGAATATATATATTTTATGGGGTCAGAAATCCTTCTCCTTCTCCATATTACGTATATTTCCACAACTTCAATAGGTGTGTGTCATGAGACTCCCGGAACGTGCGAAGCACTTTACGTCGATGAATTCGATTTAAGTAATTGCAAAAGACACATGTGAATTCTGTATAAATAAATGTTAAATTATCAAAATTTAGGTCACTGTCAAGTCACTGTTGGGTCACTGTTAAGTCACTGTAAATACACAGTTAAGTCACTGTAAATACACTGTTAAGTCACTGTTAAATCACTGTTAAAACACTTTCAGTCACTGTTAAGGCACTGTCAAACAAAGAACATTACAGTTTTTAGCACAGAATTCACAACTTTACCTTAATGCAGCCACTCTGTGCACCCCCACTCCCCACATACCCACCATACCCCTCCCGACCAACCCCAGATCCCCACTCGATTCCCACCAGATCCCCACATAATCCCGACCAGATCACCACAAGATCCCCACCTGATCCCCACCAGATCCACACCTGTTCGCCACCAAATCCCCACCAGATCCCTACGCAATCCCCACCAGATCCTACCAGATCCACACTAGATCCCCACCAGATCCAAACCAGAGCTCACAAGGTCCCTACCAGATAACCACCACATCACCACCAGAACAAAACCAGATCAGCAGCAAATCCCCGCCAGATCCTCACCAAATCTTCACCTGATCCCCACCAGGTCTCTACCAAATACCCATCACCTCCCCCCACTTCCACCTCACACTATCCAACTCCACACACAACCCACCTGATGCTAAGCGGTAATGGTAAAAGCAGCTGATTTTGCAAATCCAAAATACAAAACACAAAATCAAAGACATACCCCAAAAAAATCTGTAGCAAAGACAAAATTTTTCAAGATTTTCAAGATTTACCCCCTAGTCTGACGTCTGTTAAAGAGCTTCGCTCTAAAAAGTGCTAGAGGCGACTTACATTACTTTAAAAAAAAGATTTTCTAAAAAATTAAAAATATGTTTCTAAATTTCAGGTCAATTTTTCTAAAAAGCTTAAACAGTTTTAGACAGTTTTCTGTTAAGTCGGCTTGAATACCCAAGCGGTTATGGCAGCGCTGCACAGTGGGTCGAATTCCCAAATAATTGGCATAAAGTCGTGTGTTGCAGATATCGAGTTGAAACTTGGTACTTTTAATAGATATAACACCTATAATATTTAAACGAAATGTTAAGTTAATTTGACTACGCCTTCCCCGACCGCCCTCATATGGCAACACTGCGTATACGTAATCTGAAAACAAAGTTTTGAGAACTGTGAATAAAATGTTAGAGTTTAAATTAAAAATGAATTTCCAGTAATTTATAGTCAAATTTTAAGCGTACATTCCTTTAGTTGGCCAAATATCTGGTTTTTAAAAGCGGTAGAGTTGCCGTCCATACGTCCAGCAGCGTTGCATGACAGAGTTTAAGCTCATTTTTAAGTTTAAAGCACCGCAAAAGCCGCAAAAAGCCGCAGACAGGATAATTATAATCTTTTAATACACACTTTCTACTTTATTTTGACATATATTACAAAACACACAAACACGCACAAGGTTAGTTTTGCTCCACAGAAGTCTTGCACTTTTCTTAAATTTTCTCTATTTAGGGACCACACGAAACAACACAATCTAAAGCAACATATTGAATATTATCAAGAAATGCTTCCATTTATTTATTCTACATACCCTGGCCTTTTTCGACCAAAAACGTACTAACACACTTTTACGTCACAGAAGGGACCACATATCACTTCTGGTAGGAACCCTTACAGGTCACTGTCTCATTGGCAGACACGCAGAACGCCTAGGCGTCATTTACCACGACTTTTGCAGAAGTTGCGGACACGAAGAAGAGGAGGAATCGGTACAACACCTTTTGTGCCATTGCCCCGCCTTGAGTAGAAGGAGACTCAGGACACTTGGTCAACCTCTACTACTCAACCTCTCGGAGACATCCGGGCTAGAGATCCCAGCTCTACTCAAATTTATTCTGTCCACACAATGGTTCAGTAACGAGGACCCACCTCAGTATTAAAAAGGATTAATAGGGAATAAATATGGCATCGCAATGGGCCCAAAGTGGCCTAAGTGGGAGAGCGGCTCGTCGCTCTCAGCCATCGCAACCTAACCTAACCTAACCTACCCTGGCCTTTATTATCCATGTTTTGGCAAAAATTTTTGTGCAACTTTACACGACGTGCAAGTCCTCAAAGTTAACAAATAGTTGTCGACAATTTCATCGCAACAATCACTGCACTCATCACCTGACTTCGATAATCGATAACAATTTCAGGGTTGCAAAACTATCGAAAATATTACTCGATTCTTTGTACATAGACTATGTATTTTTAAGGTGTATTATTAAAAATGAGTTTTGTTTCCATGAAATTTTCGACTTTATGCCAATTATTTGGGAATTCGACCCACAGTGCATTCGCTGACGTTGATAGCACTGACAGTGAAAAGTATTATGGGCATCTTAAACAATTTCCTGCCTGCCTACTCACGCTGATTAGGAGTTGGTATGTTGAAGACATATCTTAGTTTCCCTTTTCTAAGATATTTGCGAAAAACTAAATTTCCGACTTCTTACCGCTCTAGAATTCTTAGGCCACACTAAGCATAATGTACTGATTTTATGAAGCCTCTTGGGTAATGCAGATATCAAAACAAATGAGAAAATTGAATCACGCGATATAAGTATTGTCAATGGTGTCGAAATTGGCCTTCAACGCAGTTTGTAAAACTAAACCATTTGCTATTGACGCCATCTTCTCATATAGTTAATCAAATGCACTAACTATGGAAAGATTGCTGCATTTTTGTCAACACCGTAGGCAAAGTTACAGCCCGTTAAGTCCGAAAATCAAGATTTGAATTTATGGGAGGAAAACTTGATTCCCAACTCAAATGATTATAGCATTGGCTTAACAAAATATTTATTGAAATAAAAAATTTTGTTTTTGCGCATATCATGGAAAAGGAAATAAGATATGGCTTTGACATACCAACTTGTAATCAGCATTAGTAGGCACTAATGAATTAGTTTAAGATGTTCGGGATACACAAAAATTGCTCAATTTGAAGAACTGCGTAGCTTTTTAGTTTCAAAATAATAGTTTTGTCCACAAATTAAAAAAGATCCCCGTAGAAAGGATATTCAAATATCCACTTTAAGATCCTCTATCTTAATACCCTTTTCACTTATTTCCGCTCCTTTGGATGAAGAATAAAGGTCAATGAAATATTTTTTTTCTGATATATTCTTTTTAAGCGAAAATAAACCGACTTCGAAAATATCCAATGGATCCCAAAAAAGTATAGTTAACTATCCAGTCCAAATGGATACCGAAAACATCCTGAGGATCATCAAAAACTATCCTCTTTTTCTCAGTGTACCAAAACAATATTTTAACTTAGAATTTCTACGTGTTAATACCCAAAATATCAATTTGAGACTCTCTAGGTTAATAATGTAAGAAAAACTCGACTCGGCTTTAATATATGCCTTCCTGTTTTTTATGCTCTGTACCGAAGGTACACAGAGTATATTAAGTTTGTGAAAAAGTATGTAACACAGAGAAGGAATCATTTCCGACCCTATAAAGTATATATGTTCTTGATCAGCATAAACAGCCGAGTCGATATCACCAAGTCCGTCCGTCCGTAGGAACAAACGGATCTCAGAGATGGTAATAGATAAAGGTTTGACATGCATGGGACAAATGCTTCTTATACGTGCAGGCAGATCAAGTTTATTTTCAATTTTTGCCACGCCCCCTCCCGCCCCAGCAATTTGGAAAAAACGCTATATCTTCTACAGTTATGCAGATTCCTACCTTTAGAGATAGTTTGTAATTAGCAAAGTGTTTGCCGAAGAATTAATAAAGATCAGATGAGCCGTTCTCAAGTTATGAACAAATAAGTAAACCACCCTCCCCCACCCCCTCCCACCCTTTCACAATTAACACCGCACAATCTTAGAGAGAGAGAAAGAGAGAGAGAGAGAGAGAGAGAGAGAAAGAGATAGATACTTAGAGATGAGCGCAGCACCAGCATTGCATTCAGCTTCTACTCCAGGTGCAGAGTATGTTTTAGTCGGGCTTGACTGACTTTCTCACTTGTTTCAATATGGCAGCTGTACGATGTATATAAAACGATTTAGATCAAACTCTCCAAAATGTTGTAGCAATAGACAATATTTATACCTGGAGAGTATAAAGACGCTACCATTGAAGACAGAAAAGTCTTTCTCACTGGAACAACTTCTTCGACCGATTGTTCATATGGAAGCTAAATGCTATAGCCATCCGATTTGTATCAAACTTGACTGAATTGTGTGGTATTAATATTGATCAGTAACAAGTTTGGGAGCGATAGCATATTCAGACCTATCTTTTTTATGTCAGCTATACTACATAGTTTTCCGATTATCATAAGTCTTGGTGGAGTTATATAAAAGTATAGAAAACTTATAAATTCGAGCTTTGCATGGCAAACACAAAAGTTTTTCTCACTAAATTTTTCGACCGATCGTTCTTATGGCAGTCATCCGATCCGGCAGCGAATTTGTAAAGACTTCGTGCAAGGTTTGGTTAGCTTAAAAAGTGACGGAGAATATAGCAGATAGCATATAAACAGATGGACGGACAGACGGATATGGCTCTAAGCTCGTTATGCTGATCAATAATATATATACTTTAAATGGTTGGAGATGCTACCTTCTATGCAGTACAAAAATCGGGACAATTTTAATATACCCTCTTCAAGGGTATAAAAAATGATGCTAGTGTTAGATACCGATACATATTTTTTTGGGGGGGGTGATCATTGTGCCATATGCTCGGAGTTTTGGCGTATGTTTTAAAACTGTATATATTTGCTGATTCAAAAGGATTGTTGGATATTAATATGAACACATTTGGCTTACCTAAAAACATTCTTTTTGGCCACTTTTCCAAAATGAATTTTTTTGGCAGCTGTTCAAAAGCTGACTTTTCAATTAATTTAAGCAAAAATGGGAAACAGTGCCAAAATTTGGACAGCTTAAATTGCCTCTCCCCCTGGTAGCCTTTTGGTACACCTAACCCCTAAGTTTAAATAAGTTCAACCACTAGACTCCTTAGCATATGAAATCTTAAATCACAAACTTCAACAAACTACAACAACACGCTAACAGCCCAGTTCTACTGTCACATCAATGGGGATGTGATGTGATGTAACACAATTTTCCCATACAAAAAAAGGGTTAAGTGGATGTACATCAGTTCATGATGTTGGCATTAACCCAGAACAAACAGAGTTCATTTGAGAAATTGTGTGCTCAATGTTCACATTAAGTACTCAATTTCCTATCGATATGTCGATAGGATGGGCTCGAAATTTGAGTTTTGAAGCAGTCCAACAACAACAATAGAAAAAAAACACTTTTATCAGCAAGTCTCCGTAGCGCACACCACACTTTAGGGATGTCGAAAATACTATAAATATATCGAAATATCGATATTTTTGCCCAAAATGACGAATATCATTATCGCATATTATTTCGAGGCAATATATCGGAAATCGAATTTTTGGGTATATTTTTCGGTGATATATTATATATGTTTTAGCTTTCGGTCACATTAATGCGAATAACTGTTTCTTGTGCTCTGAACTTGTAAAGCAAAATTTTGAAGTGTCATTTTATTAAAGTTGATACACAGGAATTTCAGTGCAAACTGGTCTGTAAAGACCAGTGGCAACTCAAACGAGGGTGGCCATCCGAAATGTATGCAACATTTTCTTAACTCGGCTATTTATCACTTTTTTGCTCATAACTTGAGAGCTGTTCATCCGATCCTTATTTCTCTGCTCTAGAGCAGCGATGGCCAGCGAGAGCGAGGCCAAAAGTGAGAGTGTATTAGTATGAGAAAACAAAGCTCCGTGAATTTGCTTCGACCTATTCGCTTCGAACTCTGTCGAGCAACTGACGCTTTCTTATTCTCTCGATGTCAGCTTCGTCAAGCGTTCGGCTCATGTATGTGTGAATAGCGAAATGTTGTCGCCCCCGGGATGGAACCGTGGGCCAACGCTGCTCTAGAGCAGTGTCCGGCACCGTTCAATGTTCTGTGTATGCAAGTAGCGACGTCCATCCTCTGTAGCAGCGGCGTCGATACACAGACACTATACGAGCGTACACTGCTCTCTTTTGCACTAACAAACATGTGCTAACTGAGAGCGCTCTCGCGTGTCTGAACGCACACATTCAGAGGCAAAATAAGCATGTGTGTTTTGCCGGACACTGCTCTAGAGCCAGCCGCTTTTTGTACGCATATAGCGACAGCCGACGACTGTAAGTGTGCACACGTATTCTCAAGCATTACTCACAAAAGCAAGTGAATTCTATTTTTAGATTCGTACGCTCTCAACTTTGTGTGAGCGGAGAGAGCGCAATTTTCGTCGCCACCAATAAAATAGCTGCACAGTGCAAAACCAATATATGGCCGTTCGGCATCTTAGAGATTATTTTGGTCTATCGGCCTGAATTACCTCAAAAGTGAATTACCTCAATAGTATATAATAAGTATAAATATATAATAATAGTATAGTAATAATATCGATTTTTTCGCCACCATAATATTTATTACGAAATGATTCTTTTTCAATATCGTCAAAAATATCGATATAGATATTTTTTGACATATCCGGCAACTCTACTGCACTTGCTGCGCCTTCTACAAGTCATCAATGGATTTTGTTGTTTTATCGCACTTTAACTTCTTGTCTGCAAGCAAGATAATATCTTATGGCTTTGAGTACCGCCAGTTTCCGAAAAATATCTCTCAGCGAAATGGAAACAAAGGAGTGCCATCCGCTGGCTCTGAGCAATAATAAAATTATTGTATGAAAGTCCTTTGAACCTTTATTTACATAAATTATTCGCGCTGCAATATAAACTTTGAGAGATACAAAGTAAACTTTCTTCCTTTTTTATCCTTTGGGGCAATATCTACTAATTTGCGAATTCTTCCAGCACGACGTAAAATTCATCGTTCTTCAGCTGGTGCAAGTGTTGTTGCATAATTTTTCATTGATTTTGAAGCTTTAGTTATAAGCTTCAGCTATAATAAATTTTCACATTTTTGAAAACTGATGGAGTTTTTAGCAGTGGAAAACCAAAATTGTTTGAAGAACATAAATGGGCTACTAGAACTTGTGTTTTAAATTGGAGTCTTAAGACCGTGCGTGACAATGCTCTCAATATAGACTTTTACATTCAGTTAAGTTGAGCTACGAAAAAGTTGACTTGAGGAATTTTAGCGCCGTTCAATTGGAATTGGAAAATTAGAATTATTACGATTAATATTTCTTTAAGAAAATGGCATTTAAATTGAACAAAATAACCCTAAAATAGGATATACTCATAGCTTAACGTTCTCAAAATTGTGTCGATATTGTTAATTAAATAATCTTTATTAAAAATTACTATATCGGTTTGAGAGAGCCTTTACTTGAATTTGTACCCTCTGGGAATTAAATTCCACACTTTACTCTTTAAAAGCATGAACGCTCATTTTATTGCAGTTGAAGTATACATTGGATGAGACCTGACCTGTTGGTCCATTGCACACTGGCAAAACAAATGCTAAAGGAACGCCAGGAAATTTGTTGTGCTAAACTTTTCGTTTGTGCAAAACTCAAAGTTCTCTCAAGCACACCGATACCGTCCGGCATTAAAGGCGCCTTCCATCCAAAGAAGACTCGCAGCAGGATTTCGGTTTTTGTTTTTTATTGCTCACCACAGTTGAAGTTTATTTGGCAAATGCGTCTAGACGCGATACTGGGAGGTACTGGTGGGCATTACCAAAATCTCAAGAGTCCAAGCATTACTCAAAAGCCCTCCACTTTAAAGGCTGTTGATGTGGCAGCGGTTGGGTGGCAATTTGTAGCCGTTAAAAGCTTGCCATTTTCCGACTGTCCGTTTTTCTTGGCCTGTTCGCGTTTAATGTGGCAATCTCTCTCTCTCTCCTTCACACACACACACATTCCGTTTCTCTCGCTTACTCTTGATTTATTCATATTTAATTTTAATTTGCAAAGTTTCTGCCGAAATCGCTGTCACGCGTGTGATTGACAGTTGGCGCATTTCAAAGTTTGAATGTCGTGATGTTCGAACATGTTCCCTTCCGCACCCGGAACTCTTTGTCAACGTCAGCAGCGATAAATTGCCTCCTGCCGGTGGTGGAGTATTATAACAAATATTTGTAGTATTTGATGTGAAATTGGATAACAAGCTGTGAGTGTGAAGGGGTCAAGCATTGCAATTTGTAAGCAATTTAAAGTGTATTTTTGTAGTGCCAAACCGCATTGGTTGAAACATAACGCTCTACTTAAATGAGGCAGCGGCAGCACTCTTGATTTGTGGAATTGAGATAAGACCTGCAAAGTGCAGAATTATTTTAGTGACTTTTGCTTGCTGTTGCACTACTCTATTGGGAAAGCTATCTTTTGCCATAATTATCACACCAGTTTTCAGCCGTCATAGCCACAAAGCTAAGCAATTAGTCGTCTTTTTTGTGCACTTTTATATGCACATAAGGGTCATTCTTTTTCAGATCGAAGGATCACAAAATTCGACATTTTTTTTCAATCATAACATAAAACGAAATTAGATCTCGACGCTCCCACTGAAACGTGATTTTGAGTAAATTTTGAAACAATTTCCAAAATCGTCAAAAACAAAAAAAAAGGAAAAATCGTTTTTAAAAACAGGATTTCTCAGGTTTGGTTTTTCGGACAGGTCTCGGGTTGATATAAGTAAAGAGTATTTTGCTGCACCCACTCAAATCACTCACTTTCATAAATCTTCTGGATATTAGGTGAAAGCATAGAAAACTTATAAATACGAAGTTTAACAACGATTGCGTTGAAGACAATAAAGTTTTTCTCACAAAGACTACTTTTTCAACCGATCGTTCCTTAGACAGCCTTTTGGATTAAACTAGTCAGAATTGTGAGGTAGCATATAATAGTATTCAGTAATAAGTTTAAAAGCTATGCCACAAAAAACAAAAAGGATTTTATTTTAAGACAATTTTGGAGACCTATCTTCCAATCCGGCCGGTTTCCAACAAATGGGCCGCTTACTTGCTTACTTCAAGAGTATATACACCCTTATGGTCAGAGATACGACCTCTCCTTGCGTTACAAACATCCGGGCGATTGCATAATCCCTCTCCAAGGATATACAAATTTTCTTTTATCCGGAAAGAGTAAGCCCATATTCTTAAAATCTTTAAAAGCGCTCGGTAGATTTTTATTAAAATCTATTTTTATGATGGTTGAATGGGTTAATGCATAACTCTAAATGGTGCTCAACAGCTTTAGTACACAACGAAGTGGATGTTTCGGCTAAAATTTGATTTCGGTTTGGGTATTAATTTTAGTATTGGAAAATTGAAAGACTGAAATAATTCCAAGTCATTTGATTTGTAGTAAGACGACACAAAATTCAACATAAAAGTGTCATTATTTTGCATTGAAGAATAATTAAGGTGAGTATCTCACATTTAGGATTATTTTAGGGAGCTAACTTGTAACATCTTATGATTACATTAAAAGTGGTACTAGTTCTCGAATTTAACTTCCATGCTCTGCGCATATCGCTTTTACGCGTTTGCTCATTACACCGCAATGTAAGCGTAGGCAACTGATTTCTTGTTCAGCGATTGTTCCAACCGCCCCGCTGAGCATATCGCTATTGACATTGACACGAGTCGAACGCTTGCCGGGGCTTGAGCAAGCAAATTATCTTAGAAAATTAAAGCCATGGGATCCACATTACTTGATTTAGGGTACTTTACTGTCGGTGCACTCTACTGCAACACTCTTACTTGTTTATATTGCGTTTGCAAGTTCAATGTTTGTGAAGCAAATTTTTGCCTAGTGGGAACACCCACAGCCAATTTTGTTCGCGGGTTTGCGAGTTTGCTCTAGCCAGCAAATTATAGGAGCAAACACGGTAAATTTAAAAAAAAAAATTTTTAACAAGTAGAACTTAAATAGGCTGACGGAAATCCTCTAACTGAACCCTCCCCGAGGGTGTCGGCTGGGCAATGGACACTGTATGTACCTCGGCTTAAAGCGAGCTAGACCCAGTGTCACACCCAGGAAATGCACTGTCTAGCTAAGGTGATGGTCAGCTCTGTCCAGCTTTAGTTGGGCAGAGTTGAGCCAGAGCCATGGTTACGAGGTGAATGGCAGTAGGCAAAAAATGCTATGGGGTGGTACCCAAGAACAAAATGCAACCATCATGGTCCTTTCCAATGAACAACCTAAAAGACCAAACTCGGGCTGGGATATCAGCCCAAACGTCGGTGGAAGGCGTGACTGCTACCACCGGCGGGCACGGTGGGGAGAAATCCCTTCTTCGTATCGCCAGCGGTCACACCTCTGTCGCGGTTGGAGCAGGCCAAGACAGTTGTATAGCTACTGCCACAACGACAAAAGCCAAAGTGTGGCGTGGTACCGCAGTCGATACAGACTCGGACTGCGAGTCGCACGGCGGCTCTATAAATACGGAGGCCGAGGAAAAGCTGCTGCTTTCCCCAGTCCAGACGGGCTCTAGCACCTCTCGTAAGGTAAGGCCCAAAAGGACAAAGGAAGGCATGCGAGCGAAGGCCCAATATAAGGCGGTATTGAAGGTCAGAGCGCGACTCGATGGCACCCTAGAGGAGAGCAACAAGCTGGCGTGGGCCGAGCAAAAGATCAAAGAGGGCCGCAAACACTTTGCGGAGAGGCAGGCGATACAAGCCACCTCCGCATTATACGTCAACAAGGTGGAAGAGAGCTTGGCTGTTAAGCGGCAGCGCTCAACTGAGCAAGCGAAGGTGGAGGCCGCAGCCAGCAAACGGCCACGCCCAAAACCGCAGAGCAAGGCTCCACCAAGCTCTACTCCAAAGGGAAAAACGCCGGGAAAGGAGTCAGCCAGTGACGTGGCGAAACGGCATCTGACCGTAGCCCTCGTCGACAAAAACGACCCTTTCGGCAAAATGACCCTGGAACAGTGGAAGCTAGTGAAGGGGAAGCTGTTCGAGGAGATTTTTAAAAGGATGGACGACCCAGCAGCGCAACCTGTCACGTTTGACGGAGCAGGCTGGCTGTTTGGAGTCAAAATTCTTAGATGTAAGGACGACCTCACCCTCAAGTGGGTCCCTAGCGTCGTTGCAGACATGGGAAGCCCATGGGAGGGTGCCCAGCTGGAAGTAGTTGACAGAACATGCATTCCGTCAGTACCGAAGGCGAAAGTGCTCTTCCCAAGGGTTGTACCTAAGGAGCAGGCGCTGAAGCTGCTAAGATGGCAAAACCCAGACGTGCCAACAGCTGACTGGAAGGTACTGCACGTTGCTAAGCCCGACAAGAACGGGCAGCACAAGGTCCTGATCTGTTGTACCCAAGATTCGGGAAGATGGCGTGGGGAGTAGGCAGCGTGCACCTACGACTCAAAAAGCGCCATCCCGAAGACAAAAACGAGCACACGTTAGAGGCTGGAGAGGTCGAGAAAGACGTTGGCATCGACGAGATGGTCGATAAAGCCAGCAGCCTCGATATCACGGAGTTAGCACAGTCTGCTGCAAACGAAAGGGATGAGGAATCAGCCACAGTAGCTGACCCACCCAGTTTGAAGGACGATCAGGATGTGGACGCCACCATGGTAGTTGACCCATCCGGGCCGGGGGACGCCGACAACGACCATGCAGTTGAAGGTCCTCCAGATCAACCTGCATAAAAGCAAGCTCGCGTCGGTCGAGCTCTTAATAACTCTTAAGGCAGGGCCCGCCGAAGTGGCCTTAGTTCAGAAACCTTGGATTGCGGCAGGGAACAAGGTCTCAGGGCTAAGGTCACAAAACTACAACGTTTTTTATCCCACCGCAGTAAAGGCAAGGGCAGCCATTCTAGTAAGAAAAGGCATCTATGCTTATTTTACTTTATGTCTAATTACAGCACGGATGACCTCACAGTTGTGGCCCTGGAAGGTCACGATGATGAGCCAATACTATTGGCATCCTGCTACATGGCACACGAGAGAGCGTCGCCACCGGCCGAGCTCGAACACCTAACCAACCACTCGTCGTCGGAACGAACGCCAACGCACATCACACCGTGTGGGGCAGCCCAGACATCAACGACAGAGGTGAGTCACTCTTAAACTTTATCCTACAAACTAACCTTAAAATAGAAAACGTTGGAGATGTGCCCACATATGTGGGACCAACATCGGACAATGTCCTAGACCTAACTCTGACCTTAGGGAATAGTACACAGGCATCAGAATGGAGAGTCCTTGAGATAGAGTTCAACCACAACCAAACCAGAAACGCCTATAGGAACCCCCGGAACACAGACTGGGTGAATTACCTTAGAACGGTAGAATCAAAACTGCCAAAGCCAACGAGTATCTGCTCGGTAGGCGACATTGAGAGGTCCGTGGAGACGCTCACAGCCAACCTAACCGAAGCATACAAAACCTCATGCAAACTCACAGTTAGCAAAAGAAGAACCAGACCCCCCTGGTGGACCCCAGCGCTGAAAGAGCAGAGTAAGGACGTGCAAGAATGCTTCAAACTCGCCAACCAAGCAGATGAGCAAATAATCTGGGAGGAATACAAGATTAGACTTCGCGTCTTGAACATGAATATTTCAGTTGCACATCTGGCGAAATCGTGCTGAATGAATGGTGTTTTCTATTACACTTCTAGTTCTGGAAGGATGGTAATTAAATACTTAACCTTTGGCAAGGGATGCGTCTTCAGGAATGTTAAAGTAGTTAAAGACCAGGTCCCCATACAAGGAAGTTTGACAGAAATCTTGTCCATTAAAAATACGGCCATTTGTCCCAGCGTTAACATACAAAAGTTTTTTATTGCGCATTTTGTATCTCGAAATATGTCAGTTCATCAATTTTTTGCCATTCTCTTTTATTTAAAGGAAATTGATCAAAAGCATTAAAGTCATGGAATTATTTTCTTCAATCTTGTTAATGGAAATGTGCGGAACTTGTCAGAAAGCGCAGTGTGACCATTAATCGGCATGTCACCGAAATCGCTGAATCATTGGACTTAAACCAACAAATACTCAACTGAAAATACATTGGTTAAATTGGCTAATTGCTGATTACCAACCAAAATTCTGCTTCTCTCAGTTGAAGAATATTTTTGTAAGGTTGTGGTGCCTCAAATTGCAACTTATTGATGATGAGAAAGCCATGTCCTCACCCACACTCCAGCTTGGTTCTTCTTCGCTTCTTCTTGCTCGCGTGCCCATAATTATGCAGTTCTGCAACATAAAATCATTATGTAATCATTTTTGTGGCTATTCATGCCTATGCCTATTCTGTTGTGTTATATTAAAAAAAAAAATAGAGGGTAGCTAAATTCGGCTCGACCGAAGTTAATATACCCTTGGAGCATGATATGTGTCTGCCTATGTTCATCCGATTTCAATCAAGCAGATAATGTTCATAACTGGAAAAAGGTAAAAATGAAAAACAGTTTGTATGGCAGCTATAGTGGTCCAATTTCGACAAATCTTGTTGAAATTATGTAAAATCATTGAAAACTTATAAATACGAGCGTTGGGAGCGATAACATTGAAAACAAAAAAGTTTTTCTCACTCGAACTATTTTTCAGACCTAACTTTTGTATGGCAGCTATACTATATAGTTGTCCGATTTTGACAAGGCTTAGTGAAATAATGTGAAATCATTAAAAACTTATAAATACGAGCGTTGGGAGCGATAACATTGAAAACAAAAAAGTTTTTCTCACTCGAACTATTTTTCAGACCTAACTTTTGTATGGCAGCTATACTATATAGTAGTCCGATTTCAACAAGGCTTATTGAAATTATGTGAAATCATTAAAAACTTATAAGTACGTGCGTTGGGAGCGATACCATTGAAAACAAAAAAGTTTTTCTCACAAAAACTAGTTTTTCAACCGATCGTTCCTATGGCAGCTATATGCTATAGTCATCCGATCCGGCCGGTTCCGACAAATGTGCAGCGTATTTGTACCAAAAGACTTCGTGCAAAGTTTGGTTACGATAGCTTTAAAACTGACGGAGGAGATAGCATAGAAACAGACGGACGGACGACGGACAGACGGACATGGCTATATCAACTCAGCTCGTCATGCTGATCAAGAATATATATACTTTATGTGGTCGGAGATGCTTCCTTCTATGCGTTACAAACATCCGGACAATTTTAATATACCCTCTCCAAGGGTATAATTATATTGTTTGCTCAAACAAATCATCATAAATTAATCAGAATGGGCAAAAGATGTTTAATAATATTTTCCCCCAAAAAAACTAACGCAAATTATTTGCGTATGGGAAATATTTGCCCAAATTTTTTAAGCGCAAATATATGCTCCTGTGGGAGCACCAATTTTGTTTTACGCAAACATTTACAGTTCAAGGCTAACTTAGTTTGCACAAATTTTCAAATTTTTTTTGCGTGTGGGACCTTAGATTACCACTATCTGAGCAACTTATAGGAGAACTCTTATGAGATGTCAGACAAATGTTTATACTGCCAAATCCTTTTTATACCCTGTTCCCATTAAAAATGGGAAAAATGAAGTTGTGCAAATTTATGTAACAGGGAGAGGGAAGCATCTCCGGCCACATAAAATATATATATTCTTGATCGGCATCAACAGCCGAGTCGATTTAGCCATGTCCGTCTGTCCGTCTGTCTGTCTGTCTGTCCGTCTGTCCGTCTGTATGAACGCGTCGATCTCAGAGACTGTAATAGATAGAGCCACAAGTTTTGGAATGTTTATTGGTGTATACTGTAGCCAAATCGAGTTTGTTTCAGATTTCGAAAACTCCACATCCTCCATCATTTAGCAGCGAAAAACTGTCACTCTCTCTCTGCATAAACGCGTTGATCTCATAGACTATAAGAAGTAGAGCCTCAATTTTTAGCAAGTATGTAGTACACCGTACCCACCGTAACCGCGAAAAACTGTCAGAGCTTCAATTTTCAAGTTTTAACCTAGTGACTTAATATATATACAGGTAGGCCCAACAACTATCTATTCTGTGTACCCCAATGAGATCCGAGCAAAAACACCGAAGATATGTACATAAGTGCGTCTGCCCATTTATTGAAATAAATTTTAAAATAAATAGAATTCAAAGCTATAGGAACCGCATTACTTGGGACAGGGTATTTTGCTGTGATTATAATTTTATTTACAGCTTTCTTTTGAAGACTTTTTTCTTTGAATAAATAAATAATATTTGTTTGATTTAACAAAACTTTTGTTTTCTTTCTTGAAATTTGCGATTGGTCGTTTCAGTCAACAGGTATTAGGAACTTATAAAAGAGAGTGCAGAAGCTTATCTTACGTTTGCACTGCTTAGTCTGGAAACCTCCTCGACAACTACCATTTAATATGGAAAGTCTTCGGTTAACATAACTGTCAACTTTTGGCTCGATTCCTAGATCGCTACTACAATATTTTGAAATTTACTCCTAATTAGTCATTTGATATACACATCTTAACGAACCAGCAGGAGAAAGCGCATGCAAACTTCGGCTTGGTTGATATTACATAGTTTTATTTGAGATATATTGTGTAGCATAACATAACTGCAGCAATGAAGACAGCCAGAACTGGAAATCAAATAATTTAATACTTGAATATTTTAAATGCTAAAGTTTTCCTCACATTTAAATAATTGCAACAAAAATACAACCCACGCCTGAGCTTGACGCTCACACAAAATGATTCCATAATGAAATTCATCCTTTTGTGCATAATTTCACAAATGAGTTAAGTCGGATGAGTTGTTTATTGCATCAGACACATTTGTTTCAATTATTTAAAACAATCTTTTTTTCTTATCGACGCTTTGATAAGCACTACAATTGTATCCCCTGCCCCGCCAAAGTGCACGTCGCTTCCTGGTATTGGAAAACTTGTTTGCTTTCTTGTCAGTCAAACTGACGTGGCCCACACAGCCAAAAACTGAAAGTATCTTGGCCAGCCAGCTGGAAATAACTAAGAATGCTGTACGAGTCAGCTCGCTGGGTGCCACAAACAACTCTTCCGTGTTTAATTAATGCAGCCACTGAACCAAAGTGGCAACCCCTCCGCCTCCAAGTGCAGGCAAGTAAAAGGTCTGAAAGCGGTAGACAAACCAGACGCAACTGCAAGGTCGTTCAGCTCTCAGCTTGAGTCGACACTTCTGGTTACCAAGACCATAGTTATGTACACATATCCATTCGAATGCACATGTTTTTCACCTTACCCTGGAAATTTAACCAGAATAAAACAAAGAATTCTGTTCGAGTTCAAAATGTGTTCATATGCAAATGGGACCGAACCCTTAAAGAAAGAACTTGGGCTATATTTATTTTCGGGCAGGTGCTCTAGTCAGGTGAAGCTGCGTGTTCAACTTCATCTCTACTGGACTGGTTTTTAAGCTGAGCGGCCCCTGGCCCTGCTGGGGCATCACTTTTCCTTTCAAATGGAAGTCAAGGTCGCTGAATTACGCACGACGAAAATAACAACTGGTTTGGGCTTGTGTTTCGGTCCACCGTTAAAAAGAAGCCAAAATGCTGGCGCTAATCTTAGAAAAAAGAAATCATAAATATTTATATTGTACCGTTGAGACGGCGTCGCTGACGCTCTGAAAACCGGTGGCGGCGCTGCACGGTGCGAGTAACCGTATAATTTTCCCATTTCGAACCGGTTTGCATTTGGCAACATTTTATTCGCTCTTTTGTTATTTTGTGGATAATGATGTGTGTGTTCAATTAAACTATTGATTGCAGTTGTACGCAGTGCAGCTAAAAACGTTGAGTCGGATGTTAAATATTGTTCATATTTACAATATCAATTGAATGCAGGCTGATTTTTATTGAAACGGCCACAAAATCAAAGCGGGGTCATATGAATAATTATGAATAAAATGAAATAAAAGATTATGCGACATTGTTCGGCACTTTAATTACATTAACTTTTGTCGCTGATGTTGATGGCTTTTGTCAGGTTCACAAATTGATTAATTGAAATTTTCATTTAAAAATGCCATTTAGGCTCAATGCAAATTGATTTAATTCTCACCTCTTACAGACAAAGGGGAAGATTTACTTATTAAAATTTAATTTAATTGCCAACAATATTATGACAAATGTCAGAGTTCAATCTGCTCAATCCGGCAAGTGCTGAAACGAGTTTGTCGAATTTTAATTTCTTCTACGTGCTAATTGACATTTCCAAAGTCAAAATATGGGAAGGTTCGTTGTGCACTTGGGCAGTCAGACGGACGAAACCCAATCGCTCGGGCGGTACTAAAGCGGTTGTTCGAAGTAAACTTAAATTCAATTAAAAAAGTCCAAGAACATTCACACAAACTTACATTAATTTAAGTTGCCTTTAATGGGGCAAGATGGATGCCCCGAGTACACACAATGTAAGCATGTTGGGTTCCTCAAAATTAGACCTAGAACAGAGAAAGAGTCAAACTATGCCGTGACTGAGAATGATTAACGATATTTAGAATTGGAGGCAGAGCCTAACTCATTGATGGGTTCTTCATTAGATCTAATTAGGAACCTTGGTCTAATACCAAGGATGAAGAAATTTTGTTTTCCTTCAATAAAGAGTGGCTTGCAACGCCCTTCCAACCAATTCGCCATCCTTTTTTCCAAATAGTATTGAAATATTGTGGCCGTGTGTGGCCCAGTGGTTGTTGTGCTGGACTGCTGGGCGGGAGGTCGTGGGTTCGATCCCGCCTCTGAACATCTAATAATAAAATTTTTTTTCTTTCTTTAGAAAATGGCTTTTACACATACGGTCACCTTCACCAGCTATTGGCGCCACCTGTGAAGTAACTAGCCATGAAAAAGCCAATTCTCAAACTTTGCCGTTCGGATCCGGCGTTTAACTGTAAATCCCTTTCTCTTGTGCGAAAAATTTAAAAGCACAAACGCCAAGAGATCGTGTGAAGCTTGGCTTGGCCCCGTTGTAGGAGCTGTACAGCCAACATTTACATTGAAATATTGCAGAGGCGGGCAGTTCTATATCTTGCTATGCATACGTTAACTTTGAAACAAATTTTTAAGGTGCAACTTCACTAACACTTTTTTGTATATAGTAAGACATGGGCATACCCCTAACTTAATTACCCCAAAGCCCGTCTTTGCTTAATATCGAGGGGGACACATTGTTATTAACTGTGCATAAGCAAGCTTAGCAATATTATGTATCTTAACCGTAAATCTTTGAGTTAAAAAGTAAAGTAGTTGTTAACCAAAAAATGTTGGTACATAGAAAAGTTTCTTTCAAGTTTCTTTCCCCTGTAGTCCATCAGGTATCATTTTTAGGACCTCTTCTGTTTATAGTGTATATCATGTTAATGACCTTTCCAGTGAGCTGTCAACGTGCGAAGTCCAAATGTATGCAGATGATGTATGTTGGTAGTTATTTGAGTCAAATTTACTAGAGTATTTAAGCGTGTAAGAGTGATCTGTTTAACGTTAGTGATTGGGCCAAGAAAAATGGACTATGCGTCAACCCCATTAAATCCAAATGCCTTTTTACATACAAAAAGAGAGTGTACTAAAAACTATGCAAAATAAATAATAAAAATAAAAAAAAAAATAAATAAAATAAAACAAAAATTCTTTCGTGAATAACTTCTGTGTTTTTGCTCAGATCTCATTGTGCGTTTCAGAATATCTATCTAAGGGCCCAAGATAATATATTAAGCGACGTGGTTGTAACTTTAAAATTGTGGCTCTGACAGTTTTTTGCGGTTTAAGGGGGGAGGGGGGGAAATTTTGGAAATCTGAAACAAACTTGATCTGCGTACGGCCTATACCTAAGTACATGCAAAAAATTTTATCTCTATCTCTTATAGCCTCTGAGATCTACGCGTTCATACAGACAGACGGTCGGACGGACGGACAGACGGACAGACGGACATGGCTAAATCGACTCGGCTGTTGATGCTGATCAAGAATATATATACTTTATAGGGTCGGAAATGCTTCCTTCTCCCTGTTACATACATTTGCACAACTTCATGATCCCCTTTTACCCATTTTCAATGGGTACAGGGTATAAATAGATGACGACAAAATTCAAGACCCAGACTACTTGTTTAACATGTAAAGCTTTACCTCATCCAAAAGAACCTGCAATCTAGATGCGCAAAAGAGTATGCGTTCGCCTTTGAAACAATTATCATAATACACATTTAGTAAAGATCTCAAAGCACAACTTTAAAGAGCCGTCTTGACTCTAGACATAACAAATAGATAAATATATAATTAAATTGTTTAAGGTACTAAAAATAACATCATATTCGTCAAATGTATACTTTTAAATACTAAAAAATTTAGTTGTTAATCTATGTTACGAATAATGATAAATATTTTGTGGGACTAGTGCAGAAAGATAAGTAAACCAAAATTGAAGCACTAAGATGAATAATAATAATAATAACACAGTTATTTACAATTCAACTGTACAGAATTAGCTCTTAAATATTTTAATGATAGCTCAAATACAAGAGGGAAGCTGATTTTATTTGATCATATTCTTAATTGAGTCTGTCAGTGCTACAATAACTGTTTTGAGCTGATAGCAGTGTTGATGCTTTATAGGCTTTTAGTATGGGGAGTGCAGAAAGCTGTAGGCTTAACCAACTTTGATATAAGGGAATTGTATTGAAATTTTGAATGATAATCTATATATATAAAAAAGTTCAACCTGACTGACTGACTGACTGACTGGTGACCGTCGTACAGCCTAAGCCATAAAAGATAGGAAGATGAGATTTTCACAGTAGTTTTATCTTATGCTGAAAGTGAGTACTAAGAACGGATTTTTGAAAATTCTGTCGGCAAATGTGGAAAATTCGCGGAAAACGGTTGTATGAAACTTTTTTGTTTTTCATCCGATCAAGTTCAAACTCATTTTCAAAGATCTATATGAAAATTCGACAACAACTGCATACCAATCTTCCGGAAAATTCACACCGCTGGGTGGAAAGTGGGTGGTCAAGGTTGTATGGGCGAAACTTTAGTTGCCAGCGATTGGCGCCAAACTTATTTTCAAAATTACACATAACAAAACATAAGTTGTAAGCATAGTACGCGAAATAGAGATTTTGGAAAATCCGCACAAGAGGAAAATGGCCGGAAAATTCTGAATCCAAAAAAGTATTTATCATACGATTGGCTTGAAACTCGGTTTGTAAGTATAGAATACGAAATAGTTTAAAATGTTATATTCCGAAGTTGGAAAATTTGACCTGACGGTCGAAAAAATCCCGGAAAATTCTGAATAAAAAAAACTATTTTCCATCCGACTGGCTTGAAAGTTTCAAGTTGAAACTCGGTTTGTAAGGACAAAATACGAAATAATTTGTAATGTGATTTTTCAATGTCGGAAAAGCCGCCCACGAGGAAAACGGCCTGAAAATTCTGCATGCAAAAACTATTTTTCATACGATTAGCTTGAAACTCGGATTGTGCGGGAGGGATGTGGGTGGGATGTTAATGGGAAGTGGGCGGGAAGTGGACGGGAAGATGACGGGAAGACGGCAGGAGGTGTGTGGTATGTGGGTGGGAAGTGGGATGTGGGTAAGTGGTGGGATGTAGGGTGGGATGTAGGTGGGAAGTGGGTGGGTGGAATGTGGCGGTAAGTGGGAGGAATGTGGGTGGCAAGTGGGTGGAATGTGGGTGGGTTGTGGGCGGATAGTGGGTGGGAAGTGGGTGGGATTGAAATGGGAGGTGGATGGGATGTGGGTGGAATGTGGCGGTAAGCGGGAGGGATGTGGGTGGGATGTAAATGGTAAGTGATCGGGATTTGGGCGGGAAGAGGTCGGGAAGTTTGCGGTATGTTGGTGGCAAGTGGGTGGAATGTGGGTGGGATGAAGGTGCGAAGTGGGTGGGATGTGGGCTGGAAGTGGATGGGATGTGGGTGGGAAGTGGGTGGGAAGTGGGTGGGATGGAAATGGGAAGTGGATGGAAAGTAGGTGGAATGTGGGTGGGAAGTGGGCGGAAAGTGGGTGGGATGTGGGCGGAAAGTGGGAGGGAAGTGGGTGGGATGTAAATGGTAAGTGATCGGGATTTGGGCGGGAAAAGGGCGGGAAGTGTGCGGTATGTTGGTGGCAAGTGGGTGGGATGTAGGTGCGAAGTGGGCGGAAAGTGGGTGGGATGTGGGTGGGAAGTGGGTGGGCTGGAAATGGGAAGTGGATGGGATGTGGGTGGAATGTGGGTGGGAAGTGGACGGAAAGTGAGTGCGAAGTGGGCGGAAAGTGGGTGGAATGTGGGCCTGAAGTGGGTGTGCGTTGGTTAAATACTGTTGAAGGCGCAGCGAAGCGTGACGGGCTATTTGCTTGTCTATATATATAAAACTGTTCAACCTGACTGACTGACTGACTGGTGACCGTCGTACAGCCTAAACCATAAAAGATAGGAAGGTGAGATTTTCACAGTAGTTTTATCTTATGCTGAAAGTGAGTACTAAGAAAGGATTTTGGAAAATTCTGCCGGGAAGTGTGAACAATTCGCGGAAAACTTTTGTATGAAACTTTTTTGTTTTTCATCCGATCAAGTTCAAACTGATTTTCAAAGATCTATATGAAAATTCGACAACAACTGCATACCAATCTTCCGGAAAATTCACCCCCATTGGGTGGAAAGTGGGTGGTCAAGGTTGTATGGGCGAAACTTTAGTTGCCAGCAATTAGCGCTAAACTCATTTTCAAAATTACACATAACAAAACATGAGTTGTAAGCATAGTACGCGAAATAATTTGAAAAAAAAAACCGCACACGAGGAAAATGGCAGGAAAATTCTGAATCCAAAAAAGCATTTATCATACGATTGGCTTGAAACTCGGTATGTAAGTATAGAATACGAAATAGTTTAAAATGTTATATTCCGAAGTTTGAAAAATTGACCTGACGGTCGACAAATTCCCGGAAAATTCAGCGTGAAAAAAACTATTTTTCATCCGATTGGCTTGAAACTCGGTTTGTAAGGACAAAATACGAAATAGTTTGAAATGTGAGTTGTTGGGAAGTGGATGGGATGTGGGCGGGAAGTGGGTGGGATGTGGGTGGGATGGAAATGGGAAGTGGGTGGGATTTGGGCGGGAAGTGTGCGGTATGTTGGTGGCAAGTGGGTGGGATGTAGGTGGAAAGTGGGCGGAAAGTGGGTGGTATGTGGGCGGGAAGTGGGTGGGATGTGGGTGGGAAATGGGTGGGATGGAAATGGGAAGTGGATGGGATGTGGGTGGAATGTGGCGGTAAGTGGGAGGGATGTGGGTAGGATGTGGGTGGGATGTGGGTGGCAAGTGGGTGTAATGTGGGTGAGATGTAGATGGGAAGTGGGTGGGATGTGGGCGGGAAGTGGGTGGGATGTGGGTGGGATGGAAATGGGAAGTGGGTGGAATGGAAATGGGAAGTGGATGGGATGTGGGTGAAATGTGGCGGTAAGTGGGAGGGATGTGGGTGGGATGTGGGCGGGAAGTGGGTGGGATGTGGGTGGGATGGAAATGGGAAGTGGGTGGAATGGAAATGGGAAGTGGATGGGATGTGGGTGAAATGTGGCGGTAAGTGGGAGGGATGTGGGTGGGATGTAAATGGGAAGTGGGTGGGATTTGGGCGGGAAGTGTGCGGTATGTTGGTGGCAAGTGGGTGGGATGTAGGTGGGAAGTGGGCGGAAAGTGGGTGGTATGTGGGCGGGAAGTGGATGGGATGTGGGTGGAATGTGGCGGTAAGTGGGAGGGATGTGGGTAGGATGTGGGTGGGATGTGGGTGGCAAGTGGGTGTAATGTGGGTGAGATGTAGATGGGAAGTGGGTGGGATGTGGGCGGGAAGTGGGTGGGATGTGGGTGGGATGGAAATGGGAAGTGGGTGGAATGGAAATGGGAAGTGGATGGGATGTGGGTGAAATGTGGCGGTAAGTGGGAGGGATGTGGGTGGGATGTAAATGGGAAGTGGGTGGGATTTGGGCGGGAAGTGTGCGGTATGTTGGTGGCAAGTGGGTGGAGTGTGGGTGGGCTGTAGGTGCGAAGTGGGCGGAAAGTGGGTGGGATGTGGGCGGGAAGTGGGTGGGATGTGGGCCTGAAGTGGGTGGTAAGTGGGTGTGCGTTGGTTATATACTGTTGAAGGCGCAGCGAAGCGTGACGGGCTATTTGCTAGTAATATTATAAAATCTGTGGCAATAAGAAATAATCTATAATATAAAAATGAATCGCAAAATGTGTTGGTAAGCGCATAACTCAACAACGCCTGGACCAATTTGGCCAAATCTTTTTTTAAAATGTTCGTTGAAGTTCAAGGATGGTTTTTACGGCGAGAAAAATTAGAATTATTGCTGGAAAAACCCTAAAAATAGCCCTTTTCTTTTTCCCATACAAATGATTTGTAACTGTGGGCGGGAAATTGGCGGGAAGTGGGTGGGATGTGGGCGGGAAGTGGACGGCGGAAAGAGGGCGGGAAGCGGGTGGTATGTGGGCGGGAAGTGGGTGGGATGTGGGTGGTATGTGGGCGGGAAATTGGCGGGAAGTGGGGGGATGAGGGTGGGATGTGAGTGGAATTGGGATGTGAGGTGGGAAGTGGGTGGGATGTGGGCGGGAAGTGGACGGTGGAAAGAGTGTGGGAGTGCGTGGTATGTGGGTGGTATGTGGGTGAGATGTGGGCGGGAAAGGGGGGAAGTGGGTGGTATGTGGGCGGGAAGTGGGCGGGAAGTGGGTGGGATGTGGGTGGGATGTTGGCGGGTTGTGGGCGGTAAGTGGGCGGGAAATTGGCGGGAAGTGGGTGGGATGTGGGCGGGAAGAAGACGGCGGAAAGAGGGTGGGAAGTGGGGGGATGAGGGTGGGATGAGTGGAATGTGAGCGGGATGTGGGCGGTAAGTGGGTGAGATGTGGGTGGGATGTTGGCGGGTTGTGGGCGGTAAGTATGCGGGAAATTGGCGGGAAGTGGGTTGGATGTGGGCGGGAAGTGGACGGTGAAAGAGGGTGGGAAGTGGGTGGTATGTGGGGGGAAGTGGGGGATGAGGGTGGGATGTGGGTGGAATGTGAGCGGGAAGTGGGCGGGAAGTGGGCGGGAAATTGGCGGGAAGTGGGTGAGATGTGGGTGGGATGTGGGCGGGAAATGGGCGGGAAGCGGGTGGTATGTGGGCGGGAAGTGGGTGGGATGTGGGTGGCATGTGGGCGGGAAGTGGGGGGGATGTGGGTGGGATGTGGGTGGAATGTGAGCGGGATGTGGGCGGTAAGTGGGGGGAAATTGGACGGGAAGTGGGTGAGATGTGGGTGGGATGTGGGCGGGAAATTGGAGGGAAGTGGGCGGGAAATTGGCGGGAAGTGGGTGAGATGGCGGTAAGTGGGCGGGAAATTGGCGGGAAGTGGGTGGGATGTGGGCGGGAAGTGGACGGCGGAAAGACGGTGGGAGTGGGTGGTATGTGGGTGGTATGTGGGCGGGAAGTGGGTGGGATGTGGGTGGGAAATGGGTGGTAAGTGAGTGTGCGTTGTTGTACTATTGAAGGCGCAGCGAAGCGCGACGGGCTATTTGCTAGATTGTTAATAGTTTTTTTTTTATCAAAGTTTAGATATTAATATATTGTGTCAATCGGGTGAGTGGTTAGAAGGAACGAAACAACATAAGTCTTGATTTCTTAAGTTTATTAAAGGCAAAACAGCAAACTTCAGCATCCACCTTAAGATATAATTGCTATTTTATTTTCAGTCAAAAATACTGACACACCTGTGATGTGCTTTTATAGCAAAATACACACTGTGACTTTGCTGATATTCCACATTGATATTTTTTATTTATTTGATGGCATATCTAGTATTATGCTTTTATTCCATGTTAATGTTTGTTTTCAAAGATCATAGCTCTAAATATTTTCAAAGTACTTCTTTAGCTTTCAGGTACACATCTTTAATTGTGTCTTTGTCCCAAAAGCAGTTTGCTGATAGCTTAATTCATAACTCGACTTATGTTGTTATTTCAATGGCAGTTTAATTAAGGTTTTGAGACATGTGTATATAGGTTTTAACATATTTTATCGCTACATCGATCTACGCAAAAACAAGTCCAAAAGATAAATTGGGCGAACAAAATATTTCAGAAATTGAAAGCCATTTACTGAGTTTTCCGGCGTATGAAAGTCATTACTGCCGCCATGACTACGTCCCAAAATATTGAAGTTCCGATTTAAGATTTTCAAAAATGCATAAACTATTTTGCGAACAATATAAAGTTGTTAGCATTTCCAAATACACCGAAATAAATGTGACACATATTAAATGAAATTTACATATGGCAAACCAAAAAGTTTTGATTATAATAACTTAAATAACATGAACCCATGTGGAATGCGTCGTAGACCATGATGTAATAGAGAGGCAGAAAAAGAAGTCGTGTGTTGAAGTCCACTATCCAAGTGACTGCTAAAAATTCTTTCAACACGTTGGTATAAGACAGCAGTTTCTTGTTACTGAAATGCAATCTGCTGATTTTTTCTATTTTGGATTCTTAGCGAAAACGAAGCTACTTTTCCTAAGTGTAAATGCTAACGGGCAGCCGCTCGCTTGGAGGGATGCCAAGCAATGATTTTACGTCGTGAAAAGATGAATGAGTTCACTTACCCCAAGTGGCATTTCCAAAGAAAAAGAACTCGATATTATAAGCATTCAACACCTTATTAATCCATATTTCTATGATTTCGTGGAAGAGAACGCATCCAACTTACTATAATATTTGGAAAACCAGTAAATAGAATAATAAACCTTGTTATCCTTTCCGTGCTATCCGTGCTTGATATTTAGTGTACAATAAAAACTTAAGTTTTACATTATTCTTCACTTTTACATCACGGAAATCCGATGTGATGTTCCAAACCGTATTTTCAGATAATGCACAGAAAACTTAAACTACTCAAAGTCATTTGTGGCACAGAGTCTTGCTCGACACAAATGGGGTGGGGTTCGGGAAAAGGCTAAGTTAATCCTAACATGAGAAGCTTTGATTTGACAGTCCCAAAATTCAGAACAGCTCCTTTTTTTCTATATATTTGAGGCAGTTGAGTGTTTTAGAGTTATTTTTTATTATGATAATATTTGAAAGTACGAGAAAAAACACCTCTTTTCAGTAATTAAAGAGTTATGCCCAGAAGCTATGGACGCCTCTTACATTTATCGCACATCTTAATCGCACAGCTGGTTAAATTGTTGATTGAGTTGTCTTATCCCAAGATTTCTAAATAAGCAGAATTTTCCTCAGCACAACAGGGCGTATGAACAACGAGAAAAATATCATTTCCTCCATACCAAGTCGATTGGTTGAACCCAATTAAGAAATGCCATGCTGCCTTAAGCTGGAAGAGCAAGCTGGCTGGACTGGTATGTACGAGCTCTTGCAAGAAGAGCATAAGCACTTGTTGTGCCGCTTCCTCTCCCGTCTCGACGGCAGCCAAGGCACAATCTCAGAATCGGTAACCGCCTTTTGGCGTTGACTTGCGGCTTCTGCTCTCGGCCCAGCTCCGACTCTTTGGCATTACCGATCGTGGCGAATCGGTTCGTCGGCAGTGGCGTACGCCAGTAGGCCAACGCCTATAAAAGCGGCACATTTACTGCTCGCTGCTTTTCGAAGTGAGCTCAGTGTGAATTCGACAGTGAAGTTGGCCAGTGATCCCGAAACAAGCCACAACCAGTTGCCAGCGAAAGACAAGACAAGTCAATACCAGAAACTATCAGCCAACACGACTGTGCAACGCACATTGAGTGAGTCTCTAAAGTTGAAGTCAAAGTTGTAATTAACTCAAAACCAACTCAGCGGATTAACAATTCACAAAGCGAATCAACAACTTCGTCTACCCAAAAGTGCTTCAGGCTACGCAGCGCGCATTTCAATCGGGTATCGGCCGCGGCTGCTCAAGTGTTGGCTTTGCCGGTGCCAGCGCAGCAAACTCTAATTGAATTAAATAATAAACAATATCAAAATCCCGCTTGCCAAACCAAAATTGCGGTCAAAAATTCGTTGGCCCCGACGACTTATATAAAGTACCAGTTCGCACTGCCGATTGATGCTGCAGACCGCAAACACACGCATGCAAAACCAATTCAAACACCCAAAAAAGTTGCAGGACCCACTTAAAATGGCGACCGAACCAAAAAAAAATTAGAAACACACACAAAAAATGGCGGAAAAATTACAAGGGCTCAGGCTGGCAAAAGCGAAAGCTTTGCCGGCCTATGCCAACAAAAATGGCGTGGCCGTTGGCTTGTTTGCTCAAGTGGCCTAAAAACCCGGCCACCTGTGTGGAAGCTGCAGCAGTGCCAAATTTTTCACCAACCGCCCGAAAGTCGCTTAATTGTTTTTGTTTCTTAATGGCTTCCGACCCTTGCTTGTTTATCTATTTCTGGGCAGAAAATCAGCAACAATATTTTATTTATAGATGTTTCTTTAAAGTATGTTGCGTTGGAAAGTAACGAGCTGATAACGGCCCATTTCTAAGATATTGCTTCTGCGAATTTCCCTCCCAGAGTCAAGTGTTTGATAATGTTTTTTGAAATATTGGGTCATGATGGGTGCCATAATCAATCTAGTAGAGTTCGGTTCAATTTGCCATTCTCTTTTTATTTTGTTTGTATTTTGGGGAAGTCAATAAAACGACGGAACTGTCGTCTGTTTGTTTTTTTCTAATGATAAGATGATAAGGTGTTTTACCCCTCTCTGCGCGCGCTCTGATACGCTCTTGCTAGCGGTTTGTTTACAATTTAAAAGGGAGTGACAGGGCACTATACGAAGCGGTTATGATTAGAATGCAGTACACTGCATGGTTTTATCGAATCAAGTAAATAGCCAAAAAAAAAAAACAACCATTGCAATGCCGCTCACGAAGCATTGAAGATAACAAAGTGAAAACTTGACCGAATTATGTCACCCCAACCGTAGTTAAAAGAGTTGAGTACGTGTTGCACCTGCCCTGCCCCTTTTATTCCCTTCTTTTTCGCTGCCCGCATAATGATACAAAATCAAATTTGTTGCTGCCATTTAAAAGAAACATTGTTCTGATATCTGCGTGTGTGTGCGCGGTCTCGGTATCGGAGCTGGTCTTCGAAGCAGCTTCGCCCTCGCTACTTCTTTTCAAATACCCAACGTACTTGCGTCGCATAAGCATTACAATAGAAAACAAACACAGGCAGATCGCACAGTGAGACGATACGACTTATTTCGGTGACAAAATGCAAAACATCTAAGCCAGAAACCCATCGAAGTTTTGAGCGGGAAGGGTTTGGTTTTGGAACCACGAAAAACTTAATGCCAGCAAAACGTAAATTAAAGACGTAATTACCGATCCAAAGTTGAAATTGTTAAGAAAAAATCTAATCGATATGTCGTCGGTTTTTAATTCTAAATCGAATAGATCTGGTTGCCCATAGAAAACGTTTTTTAAAAATCTCTCGGTAATTTTTTTAACGAACCGAGAACGTTCAACCGGCTCACGTTCAGTTTGGCAAGGTCATTAGCTTAGAAGGTTCGTATCCATTTCCATTTAACAAACCAAACAAAGGTTACCGGATTGTTGGTTGAAAATGATCCCAATTTTGGTAAATAGGACGCTCGACAAAAATAAAGCCATTCAGGTCAAAAATTTGACCGATCGAAATAGCTATGAACAGAGAATGGAAACAAGAAGGCAAGGCTTCGTCTCGTTAAGAACCGGTCAGTGAACCGAAACTCCTAACCGAAAAGTTTTTCGAACGTAAAGCTAGAGTTGTCAACTGTCGAGGTTTGTGTATTTTTCCAATCATCGTTGTGACACGCTATCGATGTATCGTAGCATTTCTTAATTTGTCATGAATTACCTATGATATAATATAATTTCTTTATGTCCAATTCTTTCGATAACATGGAAATAAAAATATTTGTCTTTGTTGTTATTCACAGTGGTGCACACTACCGACATGGAGCAAAGAGTATTAGAGAGGAACTTTGCTAAGTCAACACCGCATCTGTCAGAAAATTGTCAGCTGTTCGCTCTCATTTACGCTCTCTAGATACTTTTTGGTCAGCTGTTCGCTCTCTCTGGCACTTATCTTTTTGGGCACTATTGTTTAGCAAAATTGAGAGGCAGCGCAAAGTGCCTCTCTAATATTTTTTGCTCCATGCTATCGATGTTTTAACAACCATAATGGCACTCAGCCTGCGATACTGCGATTTTTTATCGCCTCCTGTTGAATAAATGTATTTAAAATACCTTTCGCAAATTTAACTATATTGTGAAAGAGACCGCACTTTTCTTCTTTCTTCTCCGGCCATAGCCCCTTGGGCACGAACATACTCGTCAATTCACACCGCATGCTTTCTGAAGTCATTCTTCACTGTGAGTTACAGGGAGACACAGTCACATTTTCGAGCTCTCTTCTCGGAGAACCCTGATTTACATAATTTCCGGCCAAATGGAGAGGACAGAAAAGTGTGCCTCGTACATCGACTAACGCAACAGTATTGGCTCGACATTTTCAAAAACTATAAATAAAATAGCAAATCCCGTCTGCAAAAAAAAAAATTGTGGCATCTTAACCTTTTCAATTAAATGACAGAGCACACTGAAACTGTGGAGTGCCGAAAAGAGAGCCTCTTGAGAAAGCGCCATACCTGTCATAGTTGTATCATGCTATGTACTACTTCAATAAGTTGAGCTGACATAAGAGCGCTCCCTGCCAGCTTAAGCAGCGACGGCCGATTCTCACCGATTTACAAATTCATAAGTTCATAAGTCCGGTCTGCCCATGAGTATTCAGCATGTTACAACTTTCATTATATGGCCAGCAGCTTAGCATTGCACGCTAAGAGCTTTTTCTCACCCATTAAAAATTTTGCAGCACACTAAAGAATTGCAAACTGCACAGAGAGCACATTAAGCGCATACTTTACCTTTTTTATTTGTATCGTGATAAATAGCTAATAATTTTTGCAAGAGTTAGAGTCCTTTGTCCTTCTGACTCATCTTTATATTTCCTGCTCTTCAAAATAAACAATTTCTGCGGAGCTTCGTAATGCAGACTTAACCCATAATTTATGAAAGATAAATGTTTGGAAAATGAAGGTTCAAGGATTTAGGACTAAGTTCGAGCCATGGATCGGCCCAAGTTCATCAACAAGTAAAACAGTTGCATTTATTTTTATTCAAGACACAAACAATTTGTATTTTTCTTTAGTTAACGGCAAGATTTAATTTCAATTTTTAATTTATAAGCCTCCAAGGTGTGATTAATTGTTTTACACGACTAAAACACTTTGGAGAGCGTCCACATAGTTGAGGTAAATTTCTAAATAGTTTTTCTGAATTTTGTAAAGAGTTTAAAATTTTTTTTAATTTATAATATTTGTAAACCAAACCATTTATTTAACACAACAATTTTACTTAAGTTTTTCCAATTGAGTTGGCAAAGCTTCTGATCATTAAAAATATGAAATTAACGTTTTGGGTTCGAACCAATTCGATTTGAAAACGCGACTCTGTCACTATGGTTTGGGTAACCATTTGATTCGAAAATATTGACTTTGATTAGCATTTTGTTAACTAATTTTGCCCATCGACCCATTGTGCGGCGGTGTGTTAGCCGCAGCAGCAGTAAAAACAAAAGCAAAAACGAACCGAGAATGTTGAATACAAGAAATTGCCATTTGTGTAAACTGAACTAAGCAATCATGTTAGTGCTAGAGAGCAGCGGGGACGGGAACTTGAACTAGAAATGGAACGGTAGCAGCGGAAGCGGGTTGGGGCAGTGGAGGTGGTGTGGGCGGACGTAGAACAGCAGACATTCGAGAGCGACTAGTTGATAACAACAATACACATTCACACGAGGGCGTGTAAACAAACTTAGAAAAATCTGACACACGTTTTCAGAAGAACTAATATACGTGCAGTCTCGGTTTTTAAGTTAAAGAAAGATACAAAATAGTAGCGATGCGATATAGCCTGACTTATAATGGATACCTCACTTAATAGTACTTGTTATTAATTTTTAGAGATTAAAACTGAACAATTGTAATTTTCAGTTACTTTACTCTGTAGCAAGAGCACACTGAGTATATTGGGTTTGTACAAAATGTGCGTAACAAACGGAAGAAAGCATCTCCGATGCTTTAAATCATGTGTGTGTGTGTGTGTAGCCACTGACACGAAGTTAATTTTGCTTAGCGCTATTGTTGGCGAAAGCAGCGCAGCGACGATCTTATACAGTTGGTGTGTGCCTGCGCTTTTGTTGAGCACTTTTAAATGCACAGTTGATAGCAACGCGCCGGCCCTGCTTAGCTTAGCTTTACTAGCTGAGTCGATAGAGCCATGTTCGTCTATACGTCAGTTCATCCGTCTGTCTGTATGAGCAAACAGATATCGGATATGGTAAGAGCTAGAGGTTCCCGTGATACCATGATCAAGTCTATTTTTCATTTTTGCAACGATCCTGCCTCCGCCGCAATCGGGATAAGCGTCATAGCTTCGAAACTTCCAGATTTATTTAGTAATCAGCATTATTTATATATACGCCAAGAGATTGGTAAAGATCGGATGAGCAAGAGTCAAGTAATATTCAAAATTTCAGCTTTCTCTAGCACCAAAAATACATACTGACCACATATTATTGCAGGTATATAGTATGTATTTTAAAATCAGGCCTACAATCAGAAAAGAAGCAGAAAATATAACTCTTGAGTCAAGAGCATTGTTTTTAATGTTTTTTTTTATTTTTAAATAAGTGATTTATGATTATTTTGCACACTCGAAATTTTTAACGTGAAATGACAACGCTCACATCTGACAACGACAGACTGCGCATGCGCTCCTCTCTCTCTCTCTCTCTCTCTGTGAGAGCGCTTTCAACGCTATTCTTTCAAAATTTGCTTTTCCTTACTCCCCTTGCTTATAAGAACCATATTGAGAACGAATTTAGTTTCATTCCAACAGCAAAATTCTTGAAAATTCAAGAACTAATGAATTTTTTCAAGAGCATTCGTTCTAGTTTTCTCTTAGTATAACCAACTTTCTCACTGATTTTTTTTCTGGATTTACTAGAACGGTCTATATTTATTCGATAAGCAAGCACAAAAGAGTTCTTAAAATTTTGAAATACATTCACAAAACTTACGTTCTTTAAGTAAGCCCATTGTTCTCGGGAACATAAATACACGTTTTTGGTACATTTTAAGCGAATCTTTTTCTGGACTAAGTTAATCTTTACAGATACTATATCAAACTGTTTGTTTTTACTGTCGTTAAGTACTGACTTGCATCTTAGGAGTTAGGCGCATTACAAATCGACAAAAGCTAACTTTCCACTATATAATCAATTAATGTCTTGATAAATGTATAAACCGGAAATCATTTTATTTTCCAGCTTACTGACAGACGCGAATTTACTACAGCTGGTCTCCGTTCATAGAGAAAGACATGTGTGGTAAGTACTTTAAGCAAACAATTTTTACACTTTAATTAAGGTAATTAATCTAGTCTTAATTAGTTTAATGTGATTTCCGAAAATTTGGTCAGTCTTGGGCCATACAAAAAAAAAATTAGTGCATTTACAAACGCGTTCTTTCATTTCGCATTTTTGGCCAAAATAATTGAATTTGATGGCTATTATGTAATATTTGGTAGACGACGATGGCCTTTCTCCGAACTGTGCTCCAAAAATAACTTCAAGTGGTCGCCCACAAAGCCCCATGGAGCCAAGCCCGTTGGCTGCAGTCGAACCCAAAACTGGTTTCTGGTTTCGCATGCAGATTTCCTCATAACTGGTTGGGCTCTGGCTCAATTGATTTGGGGTCTTGCAAAATATGTTTGCTGCTGTTTATGTACAATTTTACAAGTATATACATACATCTGGCAAGTTGCGGAATATTTATTAATCCTTCTGCTCCTCTGGTAGGAATTTTCGCCTATCTGAATTACCTGACGCCCAAGTCGCGTCAGGAGGTGCTGGATCTGTTGGTTACTGGCCTGAAGCGTCTGGAATATCGCGGCTATGACTCCACTGGTGTGGCCATCGACTCGGCGGACGGCAAGAATATTGTAATGGTTAAGCGCACAGGAAAGGTCAAAGTGCTGGAGGATGCCATTCAAGAGCGTGAGTAGCCGGGACATGGACTGCTTGAAACATTTTAGGACTAAATCGCTTCCATCTTCTTACAGACTTTAGTGGTGAGGACTATAGTGCACCGGTGTTAACCCATGTCGGTATTGCCCACACCCGTTGGGCTACCCATGGTGTGCCCTGTGAAAGAAACTCGCATCCACAGCGCTCTGATGAGGACAACGCTTTTGTGGTGGTCCACAATGGTATTATTACCAACTACAACGATGTGAAGACTTTTCTGTCGAAGCGCGGCTATGAGTTTGAGTCGGACACGGATACAGAGGTGTTTGCCAAGCTGGTGCATCATTTGTGGAAAAAGCATCCCAACTATTCGTTCCGGGAGCTGGTCGAGCATGCTATTCAGCAATTGGTAATCATCTTGTTCAATTGTTAACTTTTAACTTACTGTATTAATTTCTCTCTTCTCCTTATAGGAGGGAGCCTTTGCCGTTGCGGTGAAATCAAAATACTTCCCGGGCGAGTGTGTGGCCTCACGTAGAAGCTCACCCCTGCTGGTGGGTATTAAGACAAAGACCCGTCTGGCCACAGATCACATTCCCATTCTGTATGGCAAAGGTGAGTCCGTCAAATGATCTTTCACCCGTTCTCTGTCCCTATTCCTTACACTTTTTGACTTCATTGGCCATGTCCTTTGTATTCTGTCTCTATGTAAATAATTTTAACTTTGTGTCGCATGTGTCTAAATAAATCGCCGCTCCTTTGACTACGCCTATCTTCCTGCCCCGTTTTCTGTGACGATGTTGATGTGTAGATGACAAGAAGCAGTCCTCCGACCAAGGTAGTCAATTGACCACACAGCCTTACTTACTATGCCTTGGTTTATGGGTATTTCGCAAAACTAAACTAAAACCAATGCTTAATTTCTCCTCTAACGTCGACTAACGAAGCTAACCCTCACGGGCTGGTTCACTAGAAAACTTACCCAATGTTTTACTCACCCCTTTGTTTTCGTTCTCTTACATTCGTTTAGATGCCGATTCTGGCAAGACCCAAGGTAACTACAATTTTCAATTAAGAAATATATTTACTTGCTTGGTTTTTGGTCGGCTTAAAGTAAGAACACACTTCACCACCATCCACTGCTTGAACTGGACGGCAATGGAATGGAAATGCGCAAAAATCCAAAAATTTAAATTGAATTAAATATTTTTGTGGGTAAAAGCGCATTACTGCTTTATTTTGTGCCTTTTGCAATGAATTATTTATTTACGAGTATTTGTTCAATTTATTCAATCACGTCAAAATCCAAGTGGTCTTCTTTGTAAAGAACATTATTTTCCTATGAAATTTAAATTAAATGCCTGTTAGTTGTTATGCAGTTCACCATTTTAGACAGAAGAAAAGCTTAAGCTTTTTAATTTTATGGAATGTTCATTAAAGCATTATTTTCTTTTAGGAGATTAAATTAGTATTTGCTGATTCAATTTTAAAAGATTGGCTCAATAGAAGCCAGGGTTTATTTAATTTGGTTGACTCAAAACATAAGATTGGATACTTGGCTTTACAGCCGCAAACAACGACCAATTTCGAAAAGCTTTTTCATGGCTAGTTTATTCACAGGTGGCGCCAATAGCTGATAAAGGTGACCGTATGTTTAAAATTTTTTAGGAAAAACTTTTTACTGGTTTTCCGAGCACCCACACCTCCCGCACCAGCAGGCACACACACTCTACCACACCCGGCCACACATAAGTGTTACTCATAAACAGTCGTTAGTTTGACCATGGGTAAAACTTGGACCCACATACCACTGGCAGCATTTAGTCAACGTGATGCTTTTGCTTATCCAATCGCAAAGTTCTGCACATGTTTGGACTATTACTTTTAAAAGCGCGATGATATCGAAAAACTGAAAATATGCAGAATAAGAAGAAACAAAGGACTACCAACTATTTTATTCTAAAATTTTTAGGAACAGCTGAAAATTTTTCAGAACTATTAAAACTTTCCAAAAAAAAATACGATCTTATCAAAAATAACCACATTTTCCATATTAAAATCTACACATTTGTACCTGATCAGCAAAGTCTAAGTTTCCTGTTTGATTTTTCTATAAAATTATTCAATGCAGCTCAGATTAACACTTAAAGTGGCCACAAAACTAACAAATGAAAGAAACCTCGATAAACACACGTTTATGGAGATATCTCGTAAGCCTGACGTGCTAAGAGAAAACGGACAATTTATTTAAGTTCAGTTAAACTTTGAGCAACAATAATTACTTAAAATATGACACTGTTTTTTGAGTACGAAAAGCTCACCTGACTGAATCTATGTTGCATTTAATCACATTGAATGTGAAATTATAGATAGTCAAGCCGATTGAGTATGAACGAATAACTGTTTAAAGCGAAGTTAATGAACAAGTAGAGAACACAACACTCCGCATGATGCCCTTTAGCCGACTTACTTGTTTGCACTGCTCACTAATTCTAAGTTAGAATTTCTAACACTTATTAGTGAAAGCAACATTTTTTACGAAATTAAGCTTAGATCAGATCTAAAATTGTCAGAGGTCTTCAAAATACTGAACAAAATGTCGTACTTAAGTTTTGCCTTACAAAAAAATTCGGAACTTCTACCAGTACCGGGCACTGGCAAGCATGTTAAAATCATGCTAAATGAAGTAAGCGTGCTAAGCAGCGTGCGTGCGAATTATTAGTAGTAAAGGACGCGAGGTGAAAAATTACTTTAGTTACTGACCCAATGGTTGGTCAGTTTCAGCCCACAATAACATTTGGGTTGCCAAACAACAACATCTTAAGTTTAAATGCTTTGGTGTTGTCAACATTTTAAGTGTGTCTGTAACATGCTGTAATTTATATTTTCTCTTTTACAAACAATATTTTTGCAATGGTCGAAACGAAATGTCAATTGTCTCCTCAGCTCCGCTACTCAAAAGACCCTTTGATAAGACACTCTGGTCCGCTGACCGTCATCTTAATTTTAGCAAACTAGTTACTAATTATTTTCGAATTGTCAGTGCTTTCGCCTTTGTGAAAACTGGGTTCAGCACAAGTGAATTTAATCATATATGTTTGTACCAAAGATTAAAAGAGGAATCAGTTGTAAATTTAATACCAATCATTGACTTTTGGCCTGGAAACTATTGATCTTTTGATAAAATGAATATTGTGCTTCTTTGAACACAGAGAGTACTAATATTATGAATCAGCTTCACCAGATGAGCGTGAGTCTGTTTAATTAATATTTAGATACTTAATCTTCTGTAAGAAAATTGCTCCTTGTATACGGACTTAAAAATTGATGACAAATTTTATTGACCTTGTCGTTCAGAAACAAATAACTTCTTTGTGATCTCCATGTTTTTGTGACCAATGCACTCCAATTTATAGAGCTTGTGTATCTGTAGCGTTGGGTAATAACGAAATAAAATAAAATTAAATTAATCAACTACTTCGTCTTCTAATCTATAATTCTGAATATGTTAAATATCAATTCAAGTAAATTATATATGGCACTGTTCCGAATTTCTAGTCGGTTTTCGTATAAATTAGGTTCACCAACGTTACCATTTGGCACTGAGCAATCGGTTTTAACTGCTTCAATCAGGAGTGTCCTGGGAATGTCTGGAACACTGGCTACTAGATTATGCGGAAGAAAACCCGAAGGCATTAATTCTACTTGGCTTTAAGCATGCTCAAGTTTATCCGCAAACCTCTATAGATTTCTGGAACACACCCGATAAAAACCAACTTTTCTTAATCCTTGTCTAAGTGTGGCCGTCTGTGGCCCAGCGGTTTGTGTGCTGGACTGCTAGGCGGGAGGTCGTGGGTTCGATCCCGCCTCTGAACATCTACGTAATAATAAAAGTTTTTTCTTTCTTTAGAAATAGATTTTACACTTACGGTCACCTGCACCAGCTATTGGCGCTAGCTGTGAAGTAAACTTGCCATGAAAATGCAAATTCTCAAACTTTGCCGTTCGGATCCGGCGTTAAGCTGTAGGTCCCTTTCTCTCGTGCGAAAAATTTAAAGCACACAAGCCAAAAGATTGAGAGAAGCTTGGCTTGGCCCCGTTGGAGAAGCTGTATAGCCAATTTTACATTTATACATCCAAGTCAACTTCCATATAAAATTGCTAATGTTAAACTTTAACACAGGAACTGACTCGAATTTCGTAATAGGGCCGATAATTTTATGTCAAACGCAAACTAATTTTTTGCCAAATTAAAATGGATATTTTTAAATAGTTCATTTTAAGAAGTGAATTTCAAAATGTGTTTGATCTCTATTTCTCTCTGCGTGTAATTGTTTCAAATCACTTTGACTTTTTTCCTAGTCTTTGTTAAATTGGCAAAATATTTACCAAACACTACTTAAATTCACTTTTGTCCACAGAACCCCTTATGAAGCTTTGATAGCTTTATGCCTTTTGGGAAAAATTTGATGGACCATGATACAAAAACATTTTCAATGGAGCCTGCATAATTAAATTGCCTAATAATATTGGCTAATGTGTAAAATATTTGGGTTTGCGCAACTTTGTACGAAATTGGTTTTTCCATCAATTTTGGGCATGCCTGAAAATTCTATAAATTGGCACAGTGGGGGGGCAGTGGGTAATTGTCGCTTAACGCTGGGTATGGTGTTTGTATTTTGCGGTTATGTGTGCCATTAAACGCTAATTGTTTTTATAATGCTGATGTTAATTTTTATGTATTTACTTCTTCTTTTTCAACATTACGTTGACTGATTTCCATTACTACCGGGAAACCACACACGCACAACTTTCACCTGCCACCACACACACACACACACACAACCATTTGCCTGTATGCACTCATATTGCCTTACTGTGCTGTGCTGTCGTCCTCATCATTCCTGGGTGAAACGGAAATGAAACACGCAACTCCATCGACATTCACCATCGCAAATCACTGACTATGCAACTGCAACACCCACTCGATTTACTCGCCATAAATCGCCAACGACAACGCCATAAAAATGCCAAACTAACCAAATAGAGCTCCGTCCGCATGGACAAACTCGTGAATTACCAGTGTTGCCGCGCTCGGACAGTACCTCAGAGTTTATGCCGCTTGAGGAGAAAGAGGTGGAATATTTCTTTGCTTCGGATGCCTCGGCTGTAATTGAGCACACGAACCGTGTTATCTACCTGGAGGTAAGCAACTTTCTACAACTAAATTTTCCCGGATATTTAGAAAATATTTATATCGATTTTGATTTCTATGTCGAAAAAGTACTATTTCGATATTGATATTGGTAAACTCTGGAGCAATACTATAGCCGCACCTATTTTTTCAGTGTACACATAGAAAGAGTAGAGGTGGAAAAACTTGGCGATTGCCGTTTGAAAGAGCGTTAAAAATAAGGGAAAAAAATGACAAACATCAACACTCTCAGTGCAAAAATTAACCGTTATGTTTCATTTTCGTTTTGTGAGTGGCTTTGCTGCGAAACATGTTGCTAAATTTAAGAACTGTTGAGTCAGTGTCAGGTCACTGTTTTGTCACTGCTTAGTCACTGGTTTATCACTGTCTAGACATGGTTAAGTCACTGTTAAATCACTGTCAAGTCACTGTTTAGTCACTGAAATTTTCCGTACCGAAAATAAAGATAAAGAAGATAAGTTATGTGTAACGCAAGAGAATAGCTTGAGCGTATAGGTGTCGCACACACCATAAGCCTACATAAAGCAAAAACAAATTCATATGCTGGCTCTGTGTTTTGTTGTTGTCGCGTTCAAACCTGCAACAACAACATCATAGTGTCTCCTCTCTCTCTCTCTCTCTCTCTCTCTGATGTCTCTCGCAAACTCGAACGAAACAACAAAGTTGCTTACCGTAGTCGGCACTCGCCTCACTTGCAGAGGCCCGAGCGCTTTTCGCTATTTAAGGCGGCACACGCACACAGAAATTTATAGTAGTTGTTCTTGCTTAAAATGTATTTTTTGCATTAGTATTTCATTTCACGCGGGTGTAAAAGAAGCTACGTCGGGAGATGCTAAGTCGGCCTTTTCTATATATATAGCTCTATGTAGAGGACGTAAAATATGTAGGTTCTAAATATATTTTTGCAAGTCGAACAAAGGATATGTATGGCAAAGTAGCCAGCTTTAGACGGCTCGAGGTCATGGTATGTTTTTACATAGCTTTAAACACGGAGAAGTTCCTACGCAGTCATTGCAATGCTAGTCGACGGGCAAATACTATTGAAGATAAAAGAGGGAGGTTGTTGAAACAGCTATATAATCGAACAGCCTTATTTGTAATTTCGTGTGTCCTATTTAATGTTACGTAGAAACATTCTTAATTTGATTATCACAAACGCGTGTGTCCCAGAAATCCCTAGAGGCGTTCGTATAATCTAAAGCATTTCAAATAAAATATATTTGAAGAAGCGCAAATACGTCGTTCTACTAGAATAGAATGAAGAAATCATACATTTTGTTTATCTATGGAAATCTCTAACCCCTTTTGTCCTAGTGAAATCGCCGACAACAGGTTATCGAACAGCCCTTCTCGTGGTCCGTTCGTAAGTGAGATAAGGGTAGAATAGGGTCTCACGACGAGTCGTCTCAGTGTATTAAATGCCACCTATTCATTTATTCCTGCAGGATGACGATGTGGCCGCTGTGCGTGACGGTACTCTGAGCATTCATCGGCTTAAGAAGAGTCTGGACGATCCGCATGCTCGTGAAATCACCACCTTGAAAATGGAAATCCAACAGATCATGAAGGGCAACTATGACTATTTTATGCAGAAGGAGATTTTCGAACAGCCCGATTCGGTGGTCAATACGATGCGCGGTCGTGTACGCTTCGATGGCAACGCCATTGTGCTGGGCGGCATCAAGGATTACATTCCAGAGATCAAGCGCTGTCGTCGTCTTATGCTGATTGGTTGTGGCACCTCCTACCACAGTGCAGTGGCCACCCGACAACTGCTGGAGGAGCTGACAGAACTGCCCGTAATGGTGGAGCTTGCTTCGGACTTCCTGGATCGTAACACACCCATTTTCCGCGATGACGTGTGCTTCTTCATCTCGCAGTCGGGTGAGACAGCCGACACTTTGATGGCCCTGCGCTATTGCAAACAGCGGGGAGCCCTGATTGTGGGCATTACAAACACCGTGGGTAGCAGCATTTGCCGTGAATCGCACTGCGGTGTGCACATCAACGCAGGTCCGGAAATTGGTGTGGCCTCGACCAAGGCCTACACCTCACAGTTTATCTCGCTGGTTATGTTCGCTCTGGTCATGTCTGAGGATCGGTTATCTCTGCAGCAGCGCCGCCTGGAGATTCTGCAGGCTCTTTCCAAGCTCGCCGATCAGATTCGTGAAGTTCTCAAGCTAGACTCCAAGGTGCAGGAATTGGCCAAGGATCTCTACCAGCACAAGTCGCTGCTGATTATGGGTCGTGGTTACAACTTTGCCACTTGCTTGGAGGGTGCTTTGGTAAGTCCTCTGGTACTAGTCTTGTGGAGCGAATTTTCAATTGTTCCTGTGATTTTCAGAAAGTGAAGGAACTGACCTACATGCACAGCGAGGGTATCATGGCCGGCGAGCTGAAGCATGGTCCACTGGCCCTAGTAGACGACTCCATGCCCGTGCTAATGATTGTGCTGCGCGATCCCGTCTATGTCAAATGTATGAACGCCCTACAGCAGGTTACCTCGCGCAAGGGTTGCCCGGTGATTATCTGCGAGGAGGGTGATGAGGAGACGAAGGCCTTCTCGTCACGTCACTTGGAGATTCCCCGCACTGTGGACTGTCTTCAGGGCATTCTCACCGTCATTCCCATGCAGCTGTTGTCCTATCACATTGCCGTGTTGCGTGGCTGTGATGTGGACTGTCCACGAAACTTGGCCAAGTCGGTGACGGTTGAGTAATGCAACCATTACTATGATAAATTCCATGATAATCTCTATACATGTTAGGCGCTCACCCTTACATACACACATACATATCCGTGTTGACAGACACTCGCACACACATTTTTATTTGCATACCGAGAGCTCACTTAAAGCACCTTCTGTGTGCCCATTCAGATGCAATCACTTATTAAATTGACATTTTTTGTTAAATCAGTTGAAGTTTGCTTTTAGGGGGAAACCGAAAGTTTGAATGGTTTTAGAAGTAGAGTAGCTGAAGGTAGCTGAATCGCATACTCCTTACAGGCGTGAGGGGAACGAAATCTAGAGCGACCTCGGCTACTACTGCTTGCATTGGCCAAAGCGAGACCTCCTCAGACAAAACATGACATCATGCTATACTTTTTTTCCTTTACATAGGAAATACAAATATTGCTTATTTACGAGTGGGGTTTTCTGCGGTACACACTATTAAACGGTTTCCATCTGTCTCGTTCATTTTGCATACAGTCTGCATACGGTGTGACCATCCTACGATGTCTTAAAAATAACTTAAGACTAAACAGCGGCTGCGCTGGTTAGGACATGTCACCAGGATGGACGAAGAAGCTCCAGTAAAATAAGCGTATAAATCGGAGGCGGCAAGAGGGAAAGACCTCCACTAGGTGCGGAAAGACTTTGCAAAGCTTGGTGTGACTGGTGCCAGCACGCACGTAGCAGATGCGACTGTAGAGCACTAATCGCAGAGGCCGACCCCGTCAAACGCTTGTGATGGCCAACAAAGAAGAAGAAGAAGTACAAGCCAGAGCGGTGGTCGAATTTTCATTTCAACCACTTTAGTGCACAGAGAAAACAAAATTGGCTATACGGCGCGTGTAGAAACGTCCAACCTAAACGCAACGTATTTCGCCCTGTTAAATTGCACACGCTGCGTGTAGAATTCAGAAAGCCACGCGGGACGTGTGGAAAAGCTACACGAGACGTGTAGGAATTAAAAATCTGAATGCAAATGTAAAAAAGTTAAATGCTACGTGGGCAAAAGCAAAGTCTACATGACATTTGAAAATCAGCTGGTTTCCCTTAATAATTCTACATATTGCATGCAGCAATCTGATTACCACACGGACGTTTAGGTTTTCAACATTGACGTTTGGATATTGAAATGATACAGGCGCGTGTAGAAATTCTAAGCGAAAAATGTAGCACATTATTCAGTACTGAATTCTTTTATTTTTCGTTTAGCAAACTGGTTTCCACACGTGGCGTGTGAATGTCACTCAGGGACATTGCAGGCGAGGAAGTTACCTCGAACAACTTCTGCAATCTAATTGTTTCGAGCGAGCGGTTCTGGGACGCGACCAGCAACTTTGCAGCCAGCGCCCTTATTGAGCTACGCAGACTGGAGCGACTAAGAAGGGCATAATTTATTATAATGTGGTTGATGCCCCTGCGAAGCATTGCCTTGCGGTCGTCCCGCAGGGGTAAGCAACTAATTTGTAAAGTAAAAAAATGTCCCTCTAATGTGTTAGGTTAAGATTAAGTTAATAAACTTGGAATACAAAAAAAAAAAAAAAAACGTGGCGTGTGGGATTTCTAAATGAACATTTAGATTTACAAAATCTTAACGCTGCGTGTTTAAAATCTACACGAATCGTGCGCAAATTTCTGTTGCCTGTATATAAATAGCGATTGCGTTGAATTAGAACTTGAGAATTACAAGCAAGCAAATATTGGATGTGCCTTTAGCAGATTCAATACAAGTAATGTCTTAGAGGCCTTGCCTTACACGCGTGACGTGGCGGAGACGTCTAAGCCATCATTCCAATCGTGTTTCAGTCCAAGGGGCCGGGATTTCAAATCTACCAGAGTAAGTAAAAAAATATAAACTTGTTTAAAAAAAAAAATTAAAAAGCGAAAATTTGGGATTTCTACACGTTTCGACGCCGCATGTTGAAACTAAGAAAAAGAGAGAAATTAAAATAAGAGCCAACTCGCTCTATCTCCATATAAAGCAAATATTATCCGAGAAGAAATTTATCAACGTCTTGTTGTTTCAAGTTGAAGTCAACCTATTTTCAGATCAGGTTTTTACCTCTGTGCAAACTTACCCTAAGTCGGGAGAACTTCGGTGAAATTTCGTGTCCACTGGGAATGTTCATAAAAATCTTTCTCTGAAGGATTGAGTATATGTATTTAGTTAGAGTTTTATTTTCCTTAAGCCGTAACTTTTTTTTAATCTTAATGTAGCCCATGTACGGATTATCCTGATGACGGTGGACCTTGTCGTAGGTACTGCAAAGAAAAGCATGTAATGAGTTTGTTAGAAATTATTATTGTGTGGATGCGCCTTGATTCTTAATCGTATAAATAAATTATTTAGGTTTTCTATTATACCCTTTAGAAATTGTAGCGTGCACATGCTTTGAGTCAAAGTAAATACAATTCAATCACAACTATGTAACACTTTGTTGCATATCCCATAAGGAAATCTGAGCGACCACTTCAGTCGCTGACTAGGGCGCTGTGTCAGCGAATCCCACGCTGTGGATAAGCGATAAGCTACACACGCACACATACCAATGCATGCGCGCGCTGCTAACTCAAAAGAATTAAATGGCAAATAAAATGTAGCCACACAGTCCGAGAAATACAGCCGATACGGCGAGACGTACGTTACACGTACGGTCTGTCATATATACAAATGATTTACAATAAAAATTAAAACGTTTACCAACTAAATCGTTGCCGTCTTGAGTTTTTTGGGTGCGACGTAAACTGCGACTCCCTCGCGTAATTACATGGCGACCCGTGACAAGTGATGTGAACAAAAAAAAAATGAAAAATTAAAAAACGAATACTTCAAAAAAAAAAAAAAAACTGCGGAGGAAACCGCATATACAAACCAAATACAAATACAAATACAAATACAAATACAAATACAAATGCAAACTACTTTATGTCACCAAAGCCGCTGCAAGGCTTTGGGCAGCGAGAAGGAAGAGACGGTGACAAAGCAATGTCACCGGTTGACCGGCCTGGCAACAAGAAGCTCACATTAAATGCAACAAAAAGAACAAATTAGTGCGGGAGGCATGAAGCCGCCGTCTGCACCACCGAGGGAATACCAATAGACGACCAATAGACGACGACCCATAGATGACCAAAAAGAAGCTGGCCCGTGCGCAGAGTGCGCCCACCGAAAATATTTTTTTTTAAAGCGGTCCAATGTACTTGTACATTGGTAGTTCGCAATTTTTGTTAGTACCCTCAAGTAGCGTATGAGCTGGGTACGTTAGATAAGTTCATTAACACAAAAAAAACCCCTTCTACATATCATGATACCATTCACACTAACATACATTATACAGTGTAAAATTATGCTGTAAACTGTATAATGTAATAATCAATCATAAAAACCATCATCCCTCTCTCTCAAAAAAAAAAAAATATTAATAATTTTTGAAAAAAATAAAAAAAAAAGGGAAGAAAATTGATACTTAATAGAGATGGGCAAAACCCAATCTAAGGCGGCTGACAATACAGCCAATGTTGTTAGTGAAATCGACCTCACAAAAAAAATAAAAATTAATCAAATGAAATACATAATTCATTCATTCATGCTGTACGCAAAAATTAAATAAGGAAAGAAAACCACTTCATGATTTAAAAATAATCATGACAACTACAGAAATGAAAATTTTGACCGAAAAAAGAAAAATGAAAAACATGACCTAAAAACAAACACTTTTTCCCTATTAATTAGGGGTGTCCAAAATTTATTTTTACTCTCTTCTAGGACACCCCTAAACGCCTAAATACCCTAAACTCATAAAAATCCTAAAACTCCAAAAGACCAAAAGAATCAGTAATCATGGCACAGACACAGATTCAATTCCTCAAGACAGCCTCAAGTCTGATCCCAGATTTTGACGGCAAAGCCGAAAATATACAAAGTTTTTTAGACGCATTATCTCTGGTCGAATCTATTATGGATACCCATGAGACAACTGCAGTCTCCCTGATCAAAACAAAATTAAAGGGACATGCAAGAAATTTGATTGGTACAGAAAGCACCATAAGTCAAATAATTGCCAAACTAAAAATTTCCGTTAAAGGAGAATCGGTTGAAGTTATTTCTGCAAAATTAATGAATCTCCAGCAGAAAAATAAAACTGCCAATCAGTACTCAAAAGAAATTGAACAACTAGCAAAAAGTCTAGAAGGCGCTTACATAAATGATGGACTTACTCCTGAATTAGCGTCAAAATATAGCGTACAAAACGCTGTAAAAGCCATGACATCCAACTGCTCTATTGATAAGGTAAAACTTATCATGCAGGCAGGTAGCTTCACAACCATGAATGACGCTATCGCCAAATTTGTCAACAGTTGCACTGATGCAACCGGAAAAACTGACTCTGTCCTATATTATTCGAACAATCGCGGAAACAACAACCGTGGTAACTACAACAATGGACGGGGTCAGTACTATAATAATGGAAACAGAGGAAGAGGTTACCAAGGTAATCAGGGATACAGCCAAAATAATAACAATGGTTACAATAATCGTGGCCGAGGTACCAATAATGGCAACTATAGAGGCCAATACAACGGCAACAACAGAGGCCAAGGAAACCAAAATAATTGGCGAGGACAAAATAACAATAATAATAATCACAACATCCGAACAACAAATTCGGAAAACGCTCAACCCCCTTGAGCAACGACAATCAGTAAAGGTATACTCACTCAATCTCAATCTAAGTAATATAATTACAGTTCAAAATGCAGAAACAAAGACAAATCTGACATTTTTGCTTGATACAGGAGCAGACATTTCGGTAATAAAACACCAACAAAATGAATATTACAACATAAATACAAACATTATAAGCAATATAACAGGTATTGGACAAGGAACAACACGTTCTTATGGTCTAGTACATCTGCAACTACTTACAGACAAATACATCGTACCACATGATTTCCACGTAGTACCAGAAAATTTTTCAATACCAACAGATGGTATATTAGGCTATGATTTCATCAAAAAAATTTAATTGTCTGTTAGATTATCAAGAAGAGCAAAATACACTAATTTTGCGCCCAAAAAATTTCCATACACACATCCAAATCCCAATAAAACACTCACTCGAGAATGACTCATTATTATTACCTGCTAGATCTGAAGTCATACGACAAGTAAGATTAAAGACTAGCGAAAAAACGGTTTTAGTACCCAATCAGGAGATACAGCCGGGAATAATAATAGCAAGTTCAATAGTAACAAGTAATAATGCATACATTCGCATAGTAAATACTACTTCGAAAAATACAGAAATTGACAGTCAAAACATACAGTTTGAGTCACTTAATGACTATGATATAATCCAATTAAACAAAGAAAAGTCAAGAACAAGGGAAATATTGAAGAAATTAAGATTTCCTAAACAGTTCAAATCTAAACTAACCGAACTTTGCACTGAATACAGTGATATATTTGGTTTAGAAACAGAACCTATATCCGCAAACAATTTCTATAAACAAAAACTTAGATTGAATGATAAAACACCTGTATACATTAAAAACTACAGAAATGCTGAGTCGGAAAAGCAAGAAATAAACGATCAGGTACAAAAATTAATTAAAGATGGCATTGTCGAACCATCCATCTCTGAATATAACAGCCCACTTCTCTTGGTACCCAAGAAATCACTTCCAAATTCAACGAAAAAAAGATGGCGTTTAGTAGTTGATTATCGCCAAATTAACAAAAAGTTACTAGTAAATACTTTTCATGTCTCGACCTAATGTCCGGATTTCACCAGATAGAACTTGATGAGAAATCAAGGAATATGACATCATTTTCAACGAGCACAGGCTCTTATCGCTACACGCGATTACCATATGGACTTAAAATCGCACCAAATTCTTTTATGCGCATGATGACACTTGCATTTTCAGGTCTAGAACCATCGCAAGCATTTCTCTATATGGATGACCTAGTAGTCATTGGATGTTCCGAACAACATATGTTCAAAAATTTGACAAACGTCTTCGAACTATGTCGCAAATTTAATTTAAAACTACATCCAGAAAAATGTTCATTCTTCATGCACGAAGTTACTTATCTTGGTCACAAATGTACCGATAAAGGAATTCTCCCAGATGACAAAAAATATGACGTCATCAAAAACTATCCAAAACCTAATGATGCAGATAGTGCACGTAGATTCGTAGCCTTCTGTAACTATTATCGGAGATTTATCCAAAATTTTGCAGAACATTCACGCCACTTAACGAGGCTTTGTAAAAAGAACGTTAAATTTCAATGGACTACAGAATGCGATAATGCACTTGAGTACTTAAAAGAAGCATTAATGAAACCAACATTACTGCAGTACCCAGACTTCAGAAAAGATTTTTGCATAATCACAGACGCTAGCAAACACGCTTGCGGAGCAGTATTAACTCAGGAGCATAATGGAATGCAACTTCCAGTTGCATATGCCTCCAGATCATTTACACAAGGTGAAAGTAACAAATCAACTACAGAGCAGGAATTAGCTGCTATACACTGGGCAATAAAACACTTCAGACCTTACGTTTATGGAAGGCATTTCTTCGTAAAAACTGATCACAGACCGTTAACATATCTGTTTTCAATGAAAAACCCAAGTTCCAAACTAACAAGAATGAGACTTGATTTGGAAGAATATGATTTCACTATGGAATATCTCAAGGGGAAAGATAACCATATTGCAGATGCTTTATCCAGAATAACAATTGGAGAGCTCAAAGAAATGAATAGACAAATATTGAAGGTCTCTACGAGGTCTTCAACAAGACAGAAAAATGCCTGCGCAGGCCAAGAAAGCAGTTCAGCTATTAGTAGCACTGCTAAAAAATTGCACGAGCAAAATGAAAATGAAAAGCCCAATGTCTATGAAGTAATCAACAACAACGATGTCAAAAAATGTGTGAAACTAAAACTCGACAAGCACAAGTGTTTGTTCAAAATGGGAAAACGAGTGATTTCACGCTTTACAATAAATGATTTGTACTCCAATGGAAAACTCGATTTAGGTCAGCTTTTCCAAAGGCTTGAAACAGAAGCCGGAATACTTAAAATAAACCAATTGAAAATGTCACCAAGTGATCAAATTTTCGAATCTGTATCACTAAGTATATTTAAAAAAATGGGCAATAGTATTTTAGAGAAAGTACGAGTATGCATACTCCCAAAGGTGACCATTATAGACAAAAACGACACAGCTCAAATAAACGCAATTCTGTCAAAATACCATGACGAACCAATTGAAGGAGGCCACTCAGGGACGTCGCGAACTCTGTCAAAAATACGAAAATATTTTTATTGGCCCTTCATGACTAAGACAATAAGACGGTATGTAAAATCTTGTTTGAAATGCCAAAAAGCGAAAACAACTACCCATACAAAGACACCTATGACTTTAACCCCAACTCCAGCAACAGCATTTGATACTGTACTAATTGATACCATTGGTCCACTTCCAAAAACTGAGGATGGCAATGAGTACGCAGTTACCATTATATGTGACTTAACAAAATATTTAGTCACTATACCAGTACCAAACAAAAGTGCTAAAACAGTTGCTAAAGCAATTTTTGAATCTTTCATACTCAAGTATGGTCCAATGAAATCATTCATTACGGACATGGGTACTGAATATAAAAATTCATTAATCACAGACTTATGTAAATACATGAAAATAAACAACATACATTCAACAGCTCACCATCACCAAACTCTTGGAACAATCGAGCGCAGTCATCGAACATTTAACGAATATATACGTTCATATATTTCGATCGACAAAAATGACTGGGACATATGGTTGAATTATTTCACCTACTGTTTCAATACAACCCCGTCAGTAGCACACGACTACTGTCCATATGAACTTGTTTTCGGAAGGCCACCGAGACAATTCATTAACTTTAAAAACAAAGATATGATAGATCCTCTATATAATATAGATGATTATGCTAAAGAAGTAAAATTTAGATTAGAAGTAGCCTATAAAAGAGCTAGAATTATGTTAGATAAGGAAAAGCAAAAGCGAAAAACGCTTTATGATAAGAAATCAAACGATTTTCTCTTAGAAGTAGGAGATTTTGTATTATTAAGAAACGAAACTGGGCATAAATTAGATAACAACTATGTTGGCCCTTATAAAGTTGAAAAAATAGATGATAGAGATAATATTACAATTAGAATAGGAAAGAAACAGCAAATAGTACATAAAGATAGACTAAAAATATATAACGCATAAAAAAAAAAAAAAAAATATACATATATAAAGAATATTATCATTACAATATGAATGAATGAATGAATGAATGAAAAAAAAAAATAAAAATAAACAAAGAAATTAAAAAAAAAAAAAAAAAACAACAAAACTTTATTAATTACCAATTTTTTTTTATCTATACAAAATATGAAAAAAAAAAAAAAATTATTGATACTTTTCTTTTGATTACAATTTCCATAATCATTATACATCAATAAATATTAAGCATACAATTTTTATATACACCACTACACTATTTTAGAATAACTTCATAAATATACGTTATTCTTCTTAAAAGGGGAGGTGTAGCGTGCACATGCTTTGAGTCAAAGTAAATACAATTCAATCACAACTATGTAACACTTTGTTGCATATCCCATAAGGAAATCTGAGCGACCACTTCAGTCGCTGACTAGGGCGCTGTGTCAGCGAATCCCACGCTGTGGATAAGCGATAAGCTACACACGCACACATACCAATGCATGCGCGCGCTGCTAACTCAAAAGAATTAAATGGCAAATAAAATGTAGCCACACAGTCCGAGAAATACAGCCGATACGGCGAGACGTACGTTACACGTACGGTCTGTCATATATACAAATGATTTACAATAAAAATTAAAACGTTTACCAACTAAATCGTTGCCGTCTTGAGTTTTTTGGGTGCGACGTAAACTGCGACTCCCTCGCGTAATTACAAAATAAACATTTTCATGAATGAAATAATCCATTAATAAATTTTATTTTAATATTTCTCAATACTCTTAAGTCGTTATGTTAGTATAATGCAATCCATATTATCCCAATAAATATTTAATCCATGAAGGTAATAATGAATTTATCTGACTTTATGGGCACTTGAGGCAAATCATCCTCTTTTATAGGGTAAAGCTCGCGATTTGCTTTGAGTTTTTACAAGTAAGGAGGGTAGAGAAGGGAATAACACTAACACCTTGCTTTCCACTCTAAATAAGTGATGCGTTCATGTTTTACATCGATTGGGTGTTACTTCTTCCATTCCCTATGGCTCTTTCTACTTTTAAGTCGTGTTACGTCTTCGTTTTCGAGATTGGCTTGGCTTTTCAATTACAAATGTTTATGTTAGTTAATAAATAATTTTCCAGGAAATTACACTTTTTTTGTACTCGTACTTCGATTCAATAAAGTATATAGTATACTAGCAAAAAGCCCGTCGCGCTTCGCTGCGCCTTGAACAGAATAGAACCAATATCAGAATCAGTTTGAAGTCAATCGTGAGAGTCAAATATTTACCAAAATTGAAAACATTCTATAAATTTGTTTCCTCTGTAGAGCCCAGAAATTGAAACTTACATACAAAGGCTTGAAATCAACGTTTTACTACTTTGCTTTTTCTCCGTTACGACTTTGCTGCTGCGTTCTTACCACCCCCATCCCACCTACACCCCACCCATTCCCAATCTACTTCTTACACAACTTCCACCCGTTTCCCACCTACTTTCCACACACTTCCCGCCTGCATCCCACCCACTTATCACCCAATTCCAGCCCAGATCCAACCCACTTCCCACCCACATACCACCCACTTTCCGCCCAAATCCCACCCACCTCCCATTCACCTACCACCCACCTACCTCCCACATCCCACCCACATCCCTCCCACTTCCTTCCCACTTCCCATCCAGTTCCCACCCATCTCCCACCAACATCCCACCCATTTCCCGCCCACTTTCCACCCACTTTCCACCCACTTTCCGCCTACACCCCACCCACTTTCTGTCACATTCCACCCACTTTCTGTCACATTCCACCCACTTCCCGTTACATTCCACCCACTTTACATCCACTTACCACCCACTTCCAAAACAACCACACCACCCACATCCCATTCACTTCTCAACCACTTCCCAGTAGGCATCCCGGCGGTATTTCCAACATCGGAATGTAAAAACAAAAATGAATTCTCATTTTGACATTACAAACCGAGTTTCAAGCCAATCGGATGAAAACTAGTTTTTTGCATTCAGAATTTTCCTGCCATTTTCCTCGTGGGCGGATTTTCCGACATTGAAAAATCACGTTTCAAATTATTTCGTATTCTATCCTCACAAACCGCGTTTCAAGCCAATAGGATGAAAAATAGTTTTTTGCATGCAGAATTTTCCGGGAATTTTCTGACCGTCAGTGCCAATTTTCCAACTTCGGAAAATCACATTTCAATCTAATTCACCAACTTTCCTTTCAAACCGTGTTTTAAGCCAATCGGATGAAAAATAGTTTTTGCATGCAGAATTGTCCGGCCATTTTCCTCGTGGGCGGCGTTTCAGACATTGAAAAATCACATTTTAAATTATTTCGTATTTTGTCCTTACAAACAGAGTTTCAAGCCAATCGGATAAAAAATAGTTTTTTTCATGCAGAATTTTCCGGGAATTTTTCGACCGTCAGGTCAAATTTTCCAACTTCGGAAAATAACATTTTAAACTATTTCGTATTCTATACTTACAAACCGAGTTTCAAGCCAATCGTATGATAAAGACTTTTCTGGATTCAGAATTTTCCGGCCATTTTCCTCGTGTGCGGATTTTCCAAAATCGGGAAAACACGTGTCAAATTATTTCGCGTACTATGCTTACAACTTATGTTTTGTTATGTGTAATTTTGAAAATGAATTTGGCGCTAATCGCTGGCAACAAAACTTTCCACCCAGGGGGGGTGAATTTTCCGGAAGATTGGTATGCAGTTGTTGTTGAATTTTCATATAGAGCTTTGAAAATGAGTTTGAACTTGATCGGATAAAAAACTAAAAAGTTTCATACAAAAGTTTTCCGCGAATTTTCCACAATTCCCGGCAGAACTTTCCAAAATCCTTTCTTAGTACTCACTTTCAGCATAAGATAAAACTACTGTGAAAATCTCATCTTCCTATCTTTTATGGTTTAGGCTGTGCGACGGTCACCAGTCAGTCAGTCAGTCAATTAGTCAGGTTGAACTTTTTTTTTTATATAGATTGTCTTGATCAGCATCAACAGCTGAGTCTACTCTGTGTACCTTTGGTGCAGAGTAAAAAAAGTATCATACTTTTCGGCCTTTACCTAACGAACAAAACATTTGCCCTCAATAATGCGAGTATCGCAGTCGGTTAGGGCCGACTTTAACTTATGCTCTGGTTCTTTCCTAACTGTGTTCGCCTATTTGGTGTCTGACAAAATCTTTAATGAAATTTAACTTGAAATTGGATTACATAAAAATGAAATGCCCAAACAGAACAATTTTGTAGCATAAAAAATCATAAAAAAATGTGCGGCCACCCTCTCTGCCAATGCCAAGAAACAAGATTTTGAGTCCGTGCGTCGCGATGTTGGTGTTCCAGGAATAGCACGAGACGGTGGCAAAGGAGAACGACCGTCATTTTATTGGAAACTGCGGTGGAATCAGCACTAAACGGTTATGACGCTGAGGCGGTCCCAACCTAAACCACAAGCCCAACCCCAAATCCAAACAAACTCTAACGAATAAATGGAAAATATATAAATGGCCACCACTAAGTCGACATCAGCACACCAGGTATGCTGTCGCTTTTCACTCCCGCCAACTGTTTGCCGGCCATTCTCATGGCCAGGTACTCCAGCTGGTATGGCACAGACAACTTTCGCCGAATTGAACATGCTCGACAATGTTCTTATTATTTCCCATTCGGCTTCCGTAGGGTGGCACATAATCTAGATTAAAGGCTGCGGGACGTAGACACAGGCACACTTGGATCTCAGCCAGGCAGCCCGGGAATGGCAGCCTGGCAGGCAACGTCCGCAGGGCTCGAGCCAAAAGGAGCTGAAAATATTTGGGTTGATGTTTTCATTGGCAGCAGCGGCTAACAGACGCCGCTGCCGCCAGTTAAGTGTATTGTTTTCCTCTTATCCATACATATATAAAAATTCTCCAACATGTATTATGGCAGCCGGATCCGACATTTTAGCGAAATTGTGTTTATTAGGCTGACCGGTAAAAATGCAATCAGCGTCGCAAATTAATTGGCCCGCTGTGACCACCAAACGTATTGTGTGGATAAGTTAATAAAGCTAAATAAAATAAAAAAATGTATAACTTCAGTAGATTTTCAATCATTTAAAAATGGCTTTCGGGCATGATATATAGTTCAGAAGAAAAGATGTGGAAGTGGATACGCTTTTGGTTAGGTACGTAAAAAAATAAATCTTGGTGGTTCCAAGAGCAGTTCTTAGACTCGTCAATCGAGACCCTTCCCAAGCAGGTGCTCTTTCCGCGCATCTAAAGGTTGCTGCACTGCATAAAAGCAAAGGGACGTTGTGAGAAAAACTGTTGTGTTCTTAATATTACCGCTCTCAAACATGGTCATTGATAATATTAAATGTTTTTAAGCTGATCTGCGAAGTTTGGTCGAATTTGCATACCGTTGAGACAAGCATTTTCAAGTGTATTAAAACTTCGACACAGACGAAGTTAGCTTTGCTTTCTCCTTAAGTTGTGTTTTTATTAAATTATTATGTTTTATTATCGCATATCAAGAAAATACAAATCTAGTAATTATTTTCGCCATTTAAACTTTTTTTCCGTTTAAGAGTGCATTGAGGCAATGCTTTCTTAGTACAATTTCCGATCACTATAAGAAGCTACTGTGAAACTGCCAAATTTGTAACTATTACCGTTTTCCCTACACTTTGTTCATCATTTTTAATGTCCTATCACTTTATGAATGCAGATGGTGCCGTATGTGTTGGCATTTGGGCACTGGCGCAGTGTATATCCATCAGCAGAGTATAGAAGTCACACGATTAGGTTTCACCCGCCCTAAAACCTCTTTTGGTATCAAAAGGCTCGGAGAGGTTCGTTCCTATTTTGACGGAGCTTTGACTGCTTCTCAACGTCATCATGCAAAGTCAAACATACTTTGCTGGTATGCCTAGGGAAAAATGGGCTTCAAAAAACCTTGAACTACAGCGAGTATTTCGCTGTAGTTTTATCTTAGCTAAAATTAAGTATTAAAATCAGACTTTGACAAATTCTGTCTGGAAATGTAAAACATTAGCAGAAAACTGTTGTATGAATTTTTTTTGTTAATCTTAATGTAACAATAGCACAAATCGATGGTTCTAGTTCGATTGTTGTGGAGGACGAATGTGATTTGCAGTCATGATTGCCAAATTGTGTGATTGTGATGGATATGAAAAACAGAAAATTGTAAGCTGTCCCCTTAAATTTAAACGATTACTATAGCGCAAAAAACTGCATCAAAGAGCTCAGCATAAGTTAATCACATTTTTTTATTGATTAATTTTTGATAATTGATGTATGCTGGTAAACACGGCCAATGATATTGTTTGTCAGGAGAAAAAAATTGTTGACTATGTCTGTTCAATGTTGGTTGTTAGCCCCCTGAAAATGGACCCAAATGTGAGCCCGAAATATATTGGGATACACAAATATGAACCCACCCTTTATCATTTCTTGGTTGGGAGGGATGACCGCCAGCAGTCTAAGTCGTAGAAAACGTGACTTTACAATTTTCGAAAATCTAACACCAAAACCGGAAAAGGCCGTAACTTCTTAAGCCTTAAACTTCTTTTGAATGCTTCGCTTTACAAACAAAAATTAGCGTGAAAATTTTTTAAAGTCCGGAAGCTTTTGTTTTCCATTCGATCGGACTTTGAAGCGTTTTCAGAGTTCATATTCCTTAGAACTGATATTATTTTATTTCGAAAATTCGCCCTCCGTGGTGGGGACAACTTTCAATAATCACCCGATTAGCTACAGACCTATTTTCAACTCTACACATACAAAAATATGGAAAAATTTCCCCAAAAATGCAAAATGTTACCTGCAAGCTTAGGAAGATTTACATACACATATGCGAGCTAGTTTGTGTATATATTTATTATGATTATTCCACTTCCTGACCACTGAATGTTTGCCCAGGGCTCAACAAAGTACGTGCACACATATATCTAGCCTTCTTGTTTAATTGACTCCATGCCTGTCAACGTATATGCGCGACAACTTGAAGAAGGGTTAAGCCATCGGGGGATTTGGTGGTGGCATATGTGTGGGCGAAATTGAATTGCGCGATTTCCGAAAATTTATGGCCATCGCTTGTCTGCCGCCTGCCAACTAGGTGGGAAACCATTTGCCAATTGGCTGAGGATTGCTGCGAGCTGAGGCGGACTTACGGCATGTCAGCGCAGGTATGCCGAAGTTTCCAAGAAAAATTCACAGCAGTGTGTACATTCCGGTTAAGTTGTTGCGATTCCAGCCGTCTCCGGTCCAGCTGCCATCAAGAGCGAAACTTTGAGCTGCAACTTTGAGCTGGCGTTTCCGCATCCGCTACGACGACTGAGGCTCGCTCGCTGCGAGAATGAAATGGAAACATGTTTATGCATTTCCCGGCGAGCAAAAACTTGTGAAACTGTTATAAAAACACGTCCAGGTAATAACATAAGAAACTTTTATCTTATCGTTGGCGCTGCTGCCTTTTAGCTCCTGGCTCTGGCTTTGCCACGGCAACACTCCAGTTGGCACGTTCTGGTTATTTCTTCAATTGCCTCATTAGGAGCTGCAATGCATATCCGGCTTATGGCCAATTGCCTTACAATTTTTAATGTCTGTTCATCGGTTTTGCCCTAACAGTTCCGTGCGACTAGGCGACATGTGATTTTCACCGCTACCCTCTCTGAGATTCTTATCGCATCAACTACAAAATCCTTAACCACCAATGACTGTCTGCCCTCGATGGTGTAGTCAACTCTGGTAGTAAATATTTAGCTGACTGCGCGCTTTTGGTGCTTGTAAACACAGATTCGATGTATTCCTGGGACTCCACTCCATTTCAAACAATTGCGAATTATTGAGCTTTGTCTTGTTGTCATTGGCCAAACAACAGTTTCGATTCGATTGTTATTACTTTGTTTCCCCCACCACAGCCAAGTGGGTTCCCATAAATCACACACCCCATCCCACATTTGTCGACTAGTCGCTTCAGCACTCGGCACTCAATTGACTAAAGATTTGCTGTGCGATTGGGCATTGGGACACACAGGGTGTAACCGTGTCGATTGATGTTTTTGATTGGTATCAAATGGAGCAAGGCTGCGTAGAATCTCCGGAGGATTTGCGTCTATGCATTTGCTTCTGGGTGTGTCAATCCGCTCGCCAGTGTCAGAGCCGGCACCGATTGAGGCCCTTCGATGATTACGACATTGCAGAGTCCATTTGTGCAAATTGTACTCGACACGTCCGGGCTTGTCATGCACCAAGGGAAACCCACACGCGTGCCACTCAGCCGGAGTAACTTCCCTAGCAGGTGAATGCTCCGCTGGGACAATGACAAATGCTTCCGTGCGACTGAGAGTTGACAGGCCACTGCGAGCGTGAGTCCCAAAGTTCGGACAGCACTCTCAAATTATCTCTGGAGAAAAGATAATTGAATATATTTGCAAAGTTATCTCATTTCATTTGGAATGGGCGGTGGAGTGAGCAGGGGGAGGGCTGAGCGTAAGCCCGTTTTAAATATGCAACAAAAAGTTGGCAAAGTTCGTCCCAAAATAACTTTTGCAACGCCCGTGTACGGACTTTCGAATAGATATAGAATGAGTCGGCATGGGATGGAAGAAGAATAAGAACAAACTGCAGTCGTTAGTCTGTAGAGTACGTAGTTTTACACAACGGATTTGGTCTCAGCTAAAGTAGAAGACTATAGTCTTAAACAGAATGGAAAAGAGTATTAAAAGTCGATTGCAAAAAGTTGAATCTCTCTACATTATATACAATAATATTTGAACAGGATTGGTTGACCTTACCAAGTGCGAAGTTCAACTAAATTATGGGTTCCAAAGGATCTACAACACTGTCTTCAAGACAGGCAAAGCGGAGCTTGCGAACATTGCAAGTGCCGATGTGGAGGAACTCAGCGATAACGAGATGGAGATAGGGCGTACCCCCTAACATTATTCCAAGCAAGATATTCTCCAACCGGAGGACGCCGTTGCCTTTCTAACGGAGGAGACAACAATGATGCGGGTACTTCAAATCGATTTACTCCATTCTGGAGTAGCTGCCTCATATGGGTGCCTGGACATCGTATTAAAGAAAGGCATTCAAACTGACTAGACTGGGCACCATCATCTGCCTGATCCCTGAGAGAAGCACAATCGGGATACCCCTTATTTCATTCAAACTACGCCTGGCTTATCCCTGAAAAAGCCTTTCCTAAAATTTCATATTTTACTTCTTCTTCTTCTCCTTAGTGTGTGTTTGGTTTGTTTATTGTTTCTTTCCGCTATCGCTAAAGCGTAGATGTTATTGCTTTAGTAAAAGTCTTCTTTGTAATAAAGTGCTTTCACTTCTTTCTGTTGAATGCGTAATCTTTCTAATGCAGAATTACCCAGCGATAGCCCCCGGGGGCACGAACTTACTTGCCGAAGTCATACTTCGTTGCGTGTTAAAGAGAGACACAGTAACGACTCAGCTCTCTCTTCTTGGGGATCACTGCTCTAATGTTAGTGTCGTTCTCTCACTCCTCTCTATGTGTAGCAACTTAACATTATCAAAGTCGGCTGTATGACCAACTGATGTCAAATGTTGCAAATAATGCCGCTAGAGTTTCCTTATGTTTGTATGAGCTTTGTGAGCGTACGTTATGATTGAATGTTTGTTTGGAATTATTTTAGTAATTGAGTGTTTATTTGTTTTTTTTTTTTTTGCCTCTTTTACTATAACCTCTGCAACCAACTTCATTTTGAAGTCCCAGCATTGGGCTATTACAACCCGGTTCGGCAATTTTACCGAACTCAATTGCGTCTAAGCCGAGCATTGAACTAAAAACGGCCAGAATATGTGCCAAGGCAAGACAAGGAGCACCCAAATGTTGCGCAGCCGGTCAAAACTAAATTGCCGTATAGCTGAGACATTGCCTCTTCCAACTACTATTTATAAAAGAAGTGGCTAGCGATAAACAATATTTTGAAAAATGAATTTGTGACAAATTTTTACAAAGTAAGAAAGTCGGTCAAGCCCGACTATAACATACTCTGTACCTGGTGTAGAAGCTGAATGCAATGCTGGTGCTGCGCTCATCTCAAAGTCTCTCTCTCTTTAAGATTGTGCACTGTTAGTTGTAATAGGGTGGGAAGGGGTGGGGGTAGGGTGATGTACTATTTGCTCATAGCTTGAAACCCGCTGATCAGATCTTTGTCATTTCTATGGCAAATCGATACATTTTGCTAATTACTAACTATCTGTAAAAGGTACGAAATGTCTATCTTCAAAACTGTAGGAGATATAACGTTTTTTCCAAATTGCGGGGGCGGGAGGGGGCGTGGCAAAAATTGAAAATAAACTTGATCTGCCTGCAGGTATAAGAAGCATTTGTCCCATAGATGTCAAACCTCTATCTCTTACCATCTCTGAGATCTGTTTGTTCATACGGACGGACAGACAGACGGACAGACGGACATGGCTATATCGACTAGGCTGTTGATGCTGATCAAGAATATATATACTTTATATAGTCGGAAATGAATCCTTCTCCCTGTTACATACTTTTCCACAAACCTTATATACTCTATGTACCGATCAGGTACTGTTAGGAGTAGCCCCTCTTGACCTGGAGGTACGGCGTAGGGCCATACTCTTCAAAATCAGGAGGCGGCTGCCATTGTTGCAGAATGAATGGTTAGCTGATAGGGACGTAGAGAGCTTAGGGCTTAGTGAGTGCAAGAGTGTGTTAATGGAGTATGTTTTGTCTGACTGGCAAGTCAGATGGGACAATAGTATGAATGGTAGGGCAACTTACGAATTCATTCGTGATGTCACGTTTGTCAGCAGTCGGCCAGACTTTGGTTTCAACCTTAGCTCTGGGTTCCTTTTGACTGGTCACGGCTACCTCAATGCATTCTTGCATAGGAGGTGCCTAAGTGAGAGTCCGGAATGCCCTTGTGGCTCGCGCGAGGAGACATGGAAACATGTTCTCTGTGAGTGCCCGATGTATGAAGGTCTCAGAGATCTTAGTGCGTTAGGTGTGGTTAGGATTAGTGGTGGGTTTGACGTAAGTCAAGTGCTCTCTACTAGAGATAGGGTCGATAGGTTGAATGAGTTTGGGAGGGCTGCGTTTACTGTACGTCGTCTGGCAGTTCAGATCGAGGACTCAGTATGATTGTGCGTGTGTGAGTGAGGGTTAGGTGTTTTGAATGATGATGGATGATTCTTAGATAGGTTGGATAGTTTAGTTCCGTGTTGTCCATAGGTAGGGTTAAATGGGGCCACCAGTCCCCAAGCTGCATGGAGCTAATACTGGAAGTGTGCTTTGGGTACACGAACTTGACCAGAGGTTTTTCTGGTACCACAGCCGCTTGGGATCACAGGGACGGTTTCAACTCCCTGCCCTTGCGGAAGCCCTTAGGGGTGTTGGGGACATAAGCTGGCTGCAGTTTACTGCAGTTTGATCACTGATCAATGATTATAAGCCGCTTCTGCGGAAGAGGAAGGAATAGTCCTCGCTCCTAACAGTGAGAAAGCCATGACCATGATAGTGGTGTATACTGTTCCATCTGTGAGTTGGCGTTTGCTAGCTTACGATCTATTCCTAACAGCTTTGTCTTATCTTTTCCTTGGGCCACCAACCCGTAACTGCTTTGGAGTTTAAATTGGTAGTGTCCTTGCAGACACGAAGCTTGACCGGAAGCTTAATTCTGGTACCACGGGAGCCAGAGCCCGCGGAACTTGTTCCGTCTGGCTGTGGTGCGGCCCCTCGGGGAGTATCGTGGTGGTTGTGGTTTAACACCCAAATGCGGGTAGAGTTTCTTCGGGGCTCGACGTGGAGTTGCGTTTCAACCGGGTGCCGTGACCCACAGATCGGAAGAGGTTTTAGGTAGGCCTCGCTCCTCACCAAGGAGGGAGTCACGACCATGCAGTAGTGGCTCTAATGGGTACCTTTGGGCTTCTCGAAGTCCATTGGGACGTTGGTTGACGTTATCAACCCTGTGCTCGGCACCGTGGGATGAAGCCATTGCGGCAGGTGCTCACGTTAAACCCACTTTGACTTTAATACTCTATGTACCTTTGGTACATGTGAGTGTCGTTCACACTTACGAGGCTTCGATGTGAAACCTGATGCCAGTGACTGTTTAGTCACTGACTCACCTTTTTTCCCCTCTTTCATAACCTGTTGCATCACCATTATTTCATCACCTTTTCATCAATCTTTCATCAATCACCTCTTTCATCACCTCAATTATCAATTCTTTCATCACCTCTCACATCGCATCTATCATCACCTCTTTCATTCCCTCTTTTTCCACCCTCTTTCCCCTTTTTTCTGTCCTCTTTCATAATTCGATCCCAAGTATTACGTGACGCTGAAATCAAATTTTACTCCTACTAAAAACCGAAATTAAAGATGTTTCACATCATAAATTTCTTAAAACTTGTTTGTTTGTACTGGTAACAAAAAATAAAAAACAAGATGTTTCTGTGACACCTCCGTATATTAAATTTTAAATTGTACAAAACAAACTATTTTTCCTTGGAACTGGTTCCACAGAGTAATGTTTAGTATAAGGACAATTTCATGACGTCGAAAGGGACAATGTTGCGCATATAAATTTAAAAAAAAATAAAATAATACGGATTTCTATTTTCTTTGTTCCATAAAAAAGATTTTAGACAGTAAAAGTAGATTTAATATGTAAGCACTTTTATCAAAAAACGAGAAGGCCAAGCTAACTTCGTCTTTGCCGAAGTTTTTATACATCATAGTTTACGAACGTTAGCATTTAAACAAACAATTTTTCTAAATAAAACCCACTTTTCGACCGAGAGTTTCTATGGCAGCTATAAGATATAGTCATTCGATTTTGACCAAAACTTCAAATCTGTGTAAAAGCGTATAAAACTAATAATTGCTGAGGCGGGAGGCGTTTACATTAAAAATAAAATGTTTTTCTCACAAAGACCCACTTTTTGACCGATAGTTCCTATGGCAGCTATAAGATATAGTCATCCGACCCGGTCGGTTCCGACATATTATCAGTGTGCAGTAAAAAAAAGACTCTGTGCAAAGTTTCAGCTCGATAGCTTTGAAACTGAGAGACTAGACAGACAGACAGACAGACGGATGGACAAAGCTCAATCGACTCAGCTCGTCGCCCCTATCAAGAATATGTATAGTTTATAGGGTTGGAAATGAATATTTCTATGCGTTGCAAGCTTCTGGGCAAAATTATAATACCCTTTGCAAGGATATACAAATTAACAAAATTAATTAAAGACTGCTTTGGATTGTTGTTAAGGTAAAAATGGGTAGATTTATTTAATTTTTAACCTTGGAACCCTACATCTCCGACTTATATCTATTCAACCGTCCCCCGAAATCCAGAGCCATTGTACCACCTTTATTTTGTGGCCCTACTTTGGTGTACGCTAGAACAATACCGGCAGTGGCTTGACAATAATTTTATAATTTTTCTCATACGGAAACCCTGAAATTGCAATAAATTGCCTTCTTGCTTCGACGGAACCTAAACCATCTCAAGATTTCTTAGCCTTATTAAACATATCTGAGCTTAGACTGCTTTTAGTGTAAATATAAGCAAACATTTTGAATTATTTTAAGACATTTCCGACAGAATCAGACTTTAAGTAAAAACAAATTATTCTTATATTTTATCTCTAAATATGTATTCTTCTATGTTATATGTATAGAGGAGGATATTTGGAGTTCGTTATTGTCGCATTGCAATTGCTTTCTCATTTCACATGGGAAAAGAAAAGAAAGTTTAACAATAAAAACAAATCAAAACAAAACAATTGCAAGCAATATTTGATGTTTTGTTTATTATATAAGTAATTCAAGGAGCAACAAAATAATGACAACCGCATGGCAACCAGCAAGCCAGGCAGCCACCTGGAGCTGCTTCCCGATGGAAAAAGTTCCAAATGCCACCAAATTTATCAGTCCAGCTGTTCCTGAATAGCCTCTTCCATACCATTTCGGTTGCCGCACTGATTGAAACTGTTTCAAAGGCCCAAATCACGTTTCCTGGCCATGGAAGTAGATCTCGGATGTCTTCATTTCACCCATAGAACAGCTCTGCACATCGGGGCTGACGCACAGTCATACATAATTCAGTACATCTGTGAGCGCGCATTTAGCCCCCGCCTTACCTCTTTCACTCACTGGAAATGGAGGGGGCGACGCACACATGCAAGCTATTTGCAATTCCAAAGCGCTGCGATTCTCGAAGAGAGCGGCAGAGACAAAGGCGTCGACAGCAGACAAGAAAACTAAAGGAAAATACATTTGAAAGTATTTTGCGGTTTGTCACAGTCAAAGTCGTACTCGAATTTCCACTTGGCAGCTGCGTCTCCTTGCATTGCAGACGGCAAAAAAGAATAATGTTGCTCATACGCCACGTTGCCGCTAGTATTTTGTCGAACTAATGAAGCATCTTTTGGTATCATGTGCGTAGGCACTGGAGCTGCGTGTGGGTGGGTGGAAAGATGAAGCCGGTTGCCGATGCTCTCTTGTGGCTGCCGCTGTTTGTGTTTACTCACACACGTGGTGAACTGGTGTGGTTGTTTGTGTGGGTAAACACACCTAGCCACCCGACAGAGTGGGGTATGCAAACATATTTATGTGGTTACGTGCTGCTGCATATCTTCTCCGAATTTTACATTTCACCAGGCAACCTTCGTGGCAATATTTCTACTCCCGAATCCCACACAGTCTGTATGCGTAAACCCAGTTACCACACTCGAGCCACACCCCCTCTTCGCATGACGGGCGGGTGACAAATAAGTTTCGACACATGATGCCAAAATACAAACCGTGAATTTCATTAGAAGTATGTATGCCCGCAACTTGAACAAAAAGGGAGAAAAGAAAATTGGAAAATTTGGGGTATTTCGATAAAAGCATTTAACTCAATTGAATTAAGCATTACTCTTATACTAGGGATTGCTTCAAGTTGTTCACTGTGAAATATTTTAAGCTAATGAGTAAGATTAGTTTTCAGACTAATGCTAGATGTAGGCAATGAGCGTGTTCAGCAGCATAAGTCGATGACAAAAAATCGACTATTTTTGTTAGATTGTACTGCTGAACGGGCATAATGCGCAATCATGTTTGCTATTTTTCGCGATTGTGTTAGATGTGAATCTAACAAAGAAATAGTTTGTTATAATTGCTTGATTATGATGAATGAATGTGGAAACCTCTTTGTTTTTTATTAAATGAATTGGCAGAGGATGTGGTTTCACAAGTAGCTCACGCAAGTTCGTGCAAGGCTCTAAAGCAGTGTCTGTGTATCGACGCCGCTGCTACAGACGATGGACGACGCTACTTGTATACACAGAAAATTGAACAGTGCCGGACACTGCTCTAAAGGCAGTACTGGAGGAGGAGGAAAGCTTGAAAAGCCAACACTCCAAAAAGAAGATGCACAGCGTACGCCTAGTAACCACCTCATCTGAGTACATGGACACCTCAACACAGTTTGTCAAGGCACTATCATTCAGCTCCTCCCAGATAAGAGCTTGATAGGGACGCCCATATCCTCTTACAAGATAATCACAAGGAATTACTCTGCACTATATCAGAGGCGGCCTAATAGAGAGGACAAAAAAGTGCGCTTGTGTCTTGATCAAGAGAGCTCTCTCCAGACAACACGCGTTTTTCTTGCAGTGCAGTGCTCACCGATTCACACAACCATAACTTCGGCACGCGTTTGCTTAAAAACACGACTGACATCGGCTTATATAAGCTGAAGGTGGGCGCCTCTGCACTAGATACACAGAAGAGAAACCAGAATTGCAAGCGAAACGATCGAAAATGGAACAGTCGGATATAAGAGAGAGGCTGACTTTTAGGTTTCACTCTTCGTTTTCGTTTGTAAAAATGTAAAATTGGCTATACAGCACCTCCAACGGGGCCAAGCCAAGCTTCTCTCAATCTCTTGGCGTGCGTGCTTTAAATTTTTCGCACAAGAGAAAGGGACCACAGTTTAACGCCGGATCCGAACGGCAAAGTTTGAGAATTTGCTTTTTCATGGCTAGTTACTTCACAGCTGGCGCCAATAGCTAATGAAGGTGACCGTAAGTGTAAAAGCTATTTTCTAAAGAAAGAAAAAAACTTTTCTTATTAGATGTTAAGAGGCGGGATCGAACCTACGACCTCCCGCCCAGCAGTCCAGCACACTAACCACTGGGCCACACACGGCCACTATCTAGACACATAAAGAACAACATTTTTTTTGTCAAACATCTAAGACAAGAATGCAAATTAAATTTCATTAAAAATTTTTGAATTGAACACAGATTATGTCTTCAATAATTATGTCTTCGTTAAAAAATCAGAAGGACTCAAATTCAATGACCGACCTTTCTTTAAATTTTAAATTAAATAAGAAACCTGGTACCGACTCGGGACCAAGTAAGAAAAAAAACAGTACCTTTTACCGAATCATAAATTTCGGTACGTAGCCCAACCGGAACCGAATTACGATTCGATTTGATTTGTTGCGAATTCTAATAAGTCGAAATGAAACTTGCTTCTACCTCGTATATGTTTGATTTTAAAGAACAAAGCGATTTAAATTTTAAATTCAATCTCAAACAAACCAAAATTTAAAAATGGAATTTTTCCAGAGTAGCAATTATCTCGGGTTCAGGAAAATGTACAAGCTTTTTGAAGCCAAACAACAAGTATTAATAATTTGGTAAAATATGACGTTGAGCTTAAGAGCGCTTTGCCAAACTATGAGCAAATAAAAACAACACATTCGCATTTAAATACTCATGGGCAAACATTTTTAAAATTGTTGAAAATTCATTTGTTTGCGAGTTGCATACTTCTAGGCATAACTTGCTTATCCTTTTTTGCCAAAGTTATCCAAACGGGCGAGTAATAAAAACAAACGCTTGCGAGCTACGCATCTGAAGGGCCCTTGAGTGAGTTATGATGATCTGTGAAACAACACTCATAAGCGGGAAGTGTGTGCTCTTCTCACTTATTCTCTAGGGTTGTACAACATTAAATAGATTTATTGGGACAAAGTAGATTTTAACATAAATCAGATTACCCATAGGCAACATTGAGCCATGATTTTTGCCAAAGTATAACAGATGAGCGAGCCGAAAGTGAAAGTTTTTGTCTAGCCGGCCATTTGTGTGAGATACGAGCTCTCATTTATATAGCACAATATTTGCAGACCCATAAGCTGGCGGCACTTTTCACTCTACTCATCCCCAAAAGGGGCAGTTTTAAGTCATAAAATATTTACGGCTGGCAAGGAGCTCTCCTGCATTCGTACTACGAGTATGCTCGCACTTAGTTTACGGCCATCGTAAATTGTAACACACATCGAAACCTGCAAAACAATTCGCCTTAATGGACAAGGCGGCGATGGCGGCACAGTGCGTCATCCAGATTATAGCCAGCTGCCGCGCGCTATTCAAGGTCTCTGCCTCCATGGACACACATATTTCTGTTTGTTTACACGCAGCTCCGATGAACTTGACACTTGGCTCAATTACCCCAACACGTGTGGCCGCCGCCTGTCAGTTCAACAGACCCAGACAACATTATGTCTTATCTAATGGCTTCATATTCTCTCAGAAGTGGATTTCATTCGATGGGAACTAAAATAGGGGCATCCAAAGCAAAGGAAAGCAGTTAAACTTGGATCAGAAGGAAGAATTTAACGTGTTTGTTAATGGCTTGCATTGGTCAAGTCGAAGCTTTTATTCTCTCTCATAAGTCGTTCCCTTCATATGTGGACTTGTCCAAGAGATGGAGCGCGAACTTTTTTTGACTTGGAGATTAAAAACGAGAGCGTAAGTTAAAGTTGGCTCTAACCGACTTCGATATACCCGTTACTCATGAAAAAGCATTTTTAACAGTGTTCCTGTGTTCCTTAGGGTGACCATCCAATAAGTATGCAACATTTTTATACCCGTTACTCGTGGAGTAAAAAGGGTGTACTAAAGTCGTGCAAATGTATGTAACAAGCAGATGGAATCATTTCCGAACATATAAAGTAGTAGTAGTAGTAGTATTATTTATTTTCTATTTTCAAATTTTTTTTTCTTTTTTTCGTGTAAAGTAGTATACAAAATAGAGGCAAGCTAACTTCGGCTCTACCGAAGTTTATATACCCTTGGAGCTTGATATGTGCCTGACAGTTTGTATGGCAGTTATACTATATAGTGGTCCGATTTCGAAAAATTTTGGTGAAATTATGTGAAATCATTGAAAACTTATAAATGGGAGCGTTGGGAGCAATAACATTGAAAACAAAAAAGTTTTTCTCACTAAGACTTTTTTTCAGACCTAACTTTGGTATGGCAGCTATACTATATAGTTGTCCGATTTCGACAAGGCTTGGTGAAATTATGTGAAATCATTAAAAACTTATAAATACCAGCGTTGGGAGCGATACCATTAAAAACAAAAAAGTTTTTCTCACTAAAACTAGTTTTTCAACTGATCGTTCCTATGGCAGCTATATGCTATAGTCATCCGATCCGGCCGGTTCCGACAAATGTGCAGCGTATTTGTACTAAAAGACTTTGTGCAAAGTTTGGTTACGATAGCTTTAAAACTGACGGAGGAGATAGCATAGAAACAGACGGACGGACAGACGGACAGACGGACATGGCTATATCAACTCAGCTCGTCATGCTGATCAAGAATATATATACTTTATGTGGTCGGAGATGCTTCCTTCTATGCGTTACAAACATCCGGACAATTTTAATATACCCTCTCCAAGGGTATAAAAACTTATTCTGAAGTTTAACAATTTAATAAAAACGAGAAGGCCAAGCTAACTTCGTCTTTGCCGAAGTTTTAATACCCTTGCAAATGTTTTAATACAACAGAGTGTACGAACGTCAGCATTAAAACAAACCATTTTTCTGATAAAACCCACTTTTCGACCGATAGTTCCTATGGCAGCTATAAGATAGAGTCATCAGATTTTGACAAAAACTTCCAAATCTGTGTAAAAGCGTATAAAACTAATAATTGTCGAAGCGGAAGGCGTATACATTAAAAACAAAAAAGTTTTCTTACAAAAACCCACTTTTCGACCGATAGTTCCTATGGCAGCTATAAGATATAGTCATCCGATTTTGACAAAAACTTCGAAATCTGTGTAAAAGCGTATAAAACTAATAATTGTCGAAGCGGAAGGCGTTTACATTAAAAACAAAAAAGTTTTCTCACAAAAACCCACTTTTCGACCGATTGTTCCTATGGCAGCTATAAGATATAGTCATCCGATCCGGTCGGTTCCGACATATTAGCAGTGTGCAGTAAAAAGAAGACTCTGTGCAAAGTTTCAGCTCGATAGCTTTAAAACTGAGAGACTAGTTTGCGTAGAAACAGACAGACGGACAGACAGACGGACAGACAGACGGACAGACAGACGGACGGACAAAGCTCAATCGACTCAGCTCGTCGCCCTGATCAAGAATATATATAGTTTATAGGGTCGGAAATGAATATTTCTATGCGTTGCAAACTTCTGGGCAAAATTATAATACCCTTTGCAAGGGTATAAAAAGAAGTTGAATAGATAATAAAATAGGTGCTGTGGCAGTTAGCCGTTAGCCTAGCAAATGTGACTATGCTTTCCTGGTTTCCAGATCAAGTATCGCCGTTGTCCATATGGAAGCTCCGGCGATATTGGAGGCTCTCCCGCAAGTAGGCAGTAAGGGAGCGCCAATTGCTTCCGTTGAGCAGTGCGTGTGATTCCTGGCGCGACAGTGTTGATTTTCCCAAGTGCAGAACCCTAAGTTCTTTTAGTATGGGGCACCGGGCAAGAAAGTGTTCAGTGTCCTCTCTCTCTCCTGTATTGCAGAGTGTGCACTGGCTGGGCGTGGTACTGTACGGGGTGTAGTTTAGGTTCATCAGTTCTGTTCTCGCTCGGAAAATAACGGATATGGCTGCTGCTTCGATGTCATCTTGGAAGTAGTTCCTAGTCGAAAGGTTATACTGCAGTTGACTGTAGGTGATGCGGGACTGACTAGCTCTAGCTTCTGCTTCGAAACTGGCCCTCTCTCTGTTGTCAAACCTTGCCAAACGCTCCATCTGTTGTAATCGCTTAGATTGCATTCGATGTTGTGTTCCAGTGCCATGGATTCCCAAGTGCGGAAAAACTGCGTTTTGGTCTCTAGCAGGTACGTCGCAACAACACTTGGGAGACAAGTGGGGGGCATTCGCATGGTTTTGGTAACGAAGTTAAAATGAATTTGCATTGTATACTGTGACATGGTGGGATGTCCTGTTTCTAAATGTATTGCATAGTTGGGGGAGTACTGAGGTAGGTGGAACACTCGTTTGACAAAAAAACGAAGAAGCTTGAGCAGAATAGCACATAATTGCTCTTGCAGTGGCTAAAAATAGGGCATATATTGTGCTGTGGCTGACGTTCCTTTTCCTAAGCAGCTCTTTCCAAGTCGAGTTTATTGCAATTTTGGAGTCGCTAAGTTTTTGTTTAAGGTGCTTATGAAACGCCATGCGTGGGGTAAGAGTCACTCCCAGGTATCGATATTCGCTGACCACTTCAAGATTCGTTCCGTTTAATTACCATGCATCTGCTATAGCTCTGCGGCCTCTACTATCTCGAATTACCATAACTTTTGATTTTGCGCAGTTTACTTGTAGGCTCCACTTTTGGCAGTATTCAAATAAGGCGTCTATCATTTGTTGCATATCTATAGGGCTCTCAGCTAGTAGTACCATGTCGTCGGCGTACATTAACACTTTAATGTGCTCTGATCCCAAGTAAACGCCCCCTGGCCGACATGACGTTATGTCATCTACATAAAACGCGAAAAGAAGGGGACTCAGAAGACATCCCTGTTTTACTCCCATGTTGGACTCAAACCATTCTGATAGGTTATTGCCGTCCCACACTGCTGTCTTGTTGAAGTAATATAGGCTTCGTATCATTTTTATCATCTTTGTTGAGACTCCAATATTGCTTAGTTTCAAATAGTGGCTTTGTCTGTCCACTGTGTCGAAAGCAGCTTTAAAGTCTACAAAGAAGATGTACATCTTTTTTCTCCTTTCCAGATAATGCTTGGCCAAGGCAGTGAGCGTAAATATGCTGTCCACGGTAGAATAACATTCCCTAAATCCAGATTGATACTCGCTTAAAATGCCGTACGTGCTAACCCAGTTCGTCAGGCGTCGGAGCAGTATTGACACAAATATTTTCATAATCTCATTTAAAAATGAAATGCCCCTGTAGTTTTCTGGCAAGCTATCATTTCCTTTTTTAAAAATTTGAAATATTATGTTTTTCCTAAAGCTGTCTGGAGCATCTGCTGTATCGAAGGTCTTATTGTATGCGGCTGCAAGGTGTTTTACGAAAAAAGGTGTAGCGTTTTGCAGGAATTCGGCTGGGACTCTGTCTTCATATAAACATATAAAGTATATATATTCTTGATCAGCATCAACAGTCGAGTCGATATAGACATGTCCGTCTGTCCGTCTGACCTTGTTTTGACTTGAAATTTTGCAAAGCCAGCAAAATGGGCAGATCAAAAAATTGTGCTTGTGTTGACGAGCACTTAAGACAACAGCCGATTTTCTTTCTGATTATTAAAAATTCTAATTTGAGCTTAGATTAATAAAGAAGACGGGTAAACTGTCGGGTAAATATGAATGCAGAACAAACTGTTAAAAAAATCGCAAAATTGACAAAATACTGATTTTAGATTATCATTAAGATTTTATAGATTGTAATAGTGTACCTTATTGCAGACTGAACGGCACAAAAATTCGCTAAATAAGTTTCGGGTTTCATGAAGATTTGATCGATTGCAATTGAAGACGCGTAAATGGTTACTTCGAACAGTCTAAAAAGACGGATAAATTGAAGGCAATTGAACACGGGCAAAGAGAAGGTGTCGGTCGATCGGTATTAAAAAATTGCGAAATTTGCAAAAATTCTTTATATGAGTTTAGATTTTCATGAAGATGGGTAAATAAATAGTTAACGAGAGCGTAAGTTAAAGTCGTCTCTAACCGACTTCGATATACCCGTTTCTCATGAAAATACATGTTTAACAGTGTTTCTGCGTTCCTGAGGGTGAACATCCGAAAAGTATGCAACATTTTTATACCTGTAACACGTAGAGTAAAAAGGGTATAAAGTCGTGCAAATGTATGTAACAGGCAGAAGGAATCATTTCCGACCATATAAAGTATATATATTCTTGATCAGCATCAACAGCCGAGTCAATATAGACATGTCCGTCTGTCCGTCCGTCCGTCCGTCTGTCTGTATGAACACATAGATCTCATAGATGGTAAGACATAGAGGTTTGACATGTATGGGACAAATGCTTCTTATATCTGCACGCAGATCAAGTTTGTTTCAAATTTTGGCCACGCCCCCTCCTATCCCCGCCATTTGGAAAAAACGTTATATCTCCTACAGTTTTGAAGATATACGATTCGTACCTTCTAGAGATAGTTAGTAATTAACTAATTAACTAGATTTGCCGAAGAAACGATACAGATCGGATGAGCGGTTCTCAAGTTATGAGCAAAAAAGTGAACTACACCCCCACCCACGGCTACCCCCCCACCCACCCTAAAAAAATGTTGCATACTTTTCGGATGGTCACCCTAAGGAACGCAGGAACACTGTTAAACATGTTTTTTCATGAGTAACGGGTATACATAGGTAACAGGCACATAGATGTGGGGTCTGGGTCACTGTAGTCTGCTTGTCCAAATAGTTACACACTTCCTCCTTGATTTCTTACAGCATACGATGATAGTTTATTGAATAGTGTAATTACTTAATTTAACGCTTAACATCTTTTAGTTTTGTAATGTTTTATCGACACGAGAACACACAACCTCTCACTCCAGCAGCTCAAACCTCACTCTCCCGCTGTTCTCTTGATCGCTCATTCTACCTTTTTGCGTGCTTAAGCTAACATATTAAGGATACTCGTGCAACATTACATTAGGAATATTCTGGCAATCCTACATTCGGCCATTCTACAACCTCATTCGTCCCGAATGATGAACGCCACTTGTTTCTATTACTCCTTTTCAAATTTTGAAACTCTTTCTTCTTAAACTTCACTAGGCTATCTCTATCTGTGCTACGAAGCTCTTTATTTTCTTCTTGTAGCTCGTTTATTATCTTTTTTCCCCAAAATATCTGATTATCTTCATCATGACTCGATCTCATTAAAGGTGGTGTATTCTTCTCTATCTGGGATGATGTAACGACGAACTGGTGCTCTTCAACATTCTTTCTGTAACGGTCTTTGTAAAAATGCTTGTCAATGTGTTTCCGATTCCTATGGTTGCAGCATTGCTTCTTTGTTCCATCTTTCTTTGAATCCAGTGTCATTGGGCTTGCGACTCTAGAAACAGTATGACGAATGATCCTTTTATCCACCCAATTCATCTGCTTTTCCACTTTCCCATTGCAATTAACTCTCTCATGGTATTTGAAGGTAAGCGTTTCGGTCTCTGAAAGTCTTTATCGTTCTTGTTTCTGTATATTTTGAAATGGTCCTTAACTTCTCTCCGTCTGTATACCCTCCTAAGTTTTCTCAAACTCTGGTGTTACCTTCTCTAAGAAACAAGGAATAGTGTTTTGATAATCACTACAGCGAGCGATATTTTCAAAATTACCATTTTCGACCTGTTTACCTTCTTTATTTTTGGCATTCACCGGAACAAATTTTCCTTCTATTCTACGAAATACTACTCCGCTTCGCCCAATAATAACATTCACAAATTCAAGCACATCACTTCCTATCACAACGCTGTGCAGAGTGTCTTGATCTCGAACCACATGGAAGCACGTCTTTATTGGGATTCCTTCTATCTCAGTATCAAATTTAAAGAAACCACGAGTATAAATCTTTTTGCCTCCTATACCCCAAAGCTCTTTAACCTCGGCATTCAATGGAACTGGATATATTTGCCTGTATGCACTCTCTCTAATTGTGGATACGTCACTACCAGAATCAAAAAGTGCTGATATAACTACGTTGCCAATTTTAATTTCCTTACGAGTTCGATTAAACTCATTTTGTGCCAGTTGCTGATAATTCACCATTTCCTTCTTAATGTCTTTGTTGGTACTCTTTGTCTCGCACTGATTAGCCTTATGGCCCTTTTGGTTACACTTAAAACATATAATATATTGTTCCTTACAGTTCTTGGCAACATGATTGCTTTCACCACATCTGTAACATCTGATACCGTCTGGTTTACTCTTTGATTGAACTCTCTCATACTTCTCTTTCGGTTTTGACTCTTGGCTCAATTAAGTTTTCTCATATGTCTTCATTTTCTCCCTAAACTCCTTAAAATCTGTTGCCTGATATAAAACACTTTTATTCTGTTTTGTGTCAGGGATGCCCTCTATTATGTACTCGATAATACTTTCTTCGTCTAAGTTGCTCTTCTTAGCTGGACTCTTCATGTTGTAAAAGTACTCAATTAAGGTCTCATTAGGTTTCTTCTTTCTGTTCTCGAGTTGCTTATGAATTTTTTTTGCTGACAACTTTATAGTAAACTCTTCCTCTAGTGCGGCTTTCAGTGAACTCCAATCATTTAGACCGTCTTCACTGTGGACAAACAACTTTGCTGCGCCCTTTAACAATTGCCTGCCATAAATAAACTTTTGTAAATCATTCCACTGTACTGTCTGAGCAGTGCCTTCAAAATCAGTTATCCACTCATTTATATCTGTCTGGCTGCTACCATCGAATTCGGTTAAAGAATCCTGAATATCTTTAAGTGTGAACGCCATTGTGTTTTGAATATCTTCTCTGTTCTCAGTAGAAGTATTGGCTTCTTCATACAATGATTCCTCTCCAAACTCTAACTCAAAATGTGAAATTAATCTCTCTCGCAACTCGGCTTTGTTCCCTTTTAAACGCAATCCTAGCTCTTTAAGTTTTTCTTTTAACTCTACCACTGTGAGTTGTGTGATCTCGTTGTACAACATATGGAATATAGATAAAGATTTATAAAACTTAAATTAGTGTTTAAGTGGTTACAAACAGGGACCGTAATCATTATAAGTGATATTTTTAAAATCCCAACTTAATGATTAAGTATTAATTTTTACTATTTTTCTCATTTCATAATGATTATTTTTGAGTTTTACTAAAAAACTCTGATTTTAATGATTATTGTCTGAGTGAAAAAATAATACTTACAAAATAATGATTATTTTGTTATTTTTATTTTTTCGCTCAAAAATATCGCTCACGGTGCTATTACGACCATACGAAAAGGAACTGAAACAAAATAAGTATATATTCTTAGGATGTGAACCAAGGCGAAACTTTGAAACCAAATTTCTATTAAAAAAACTATTCCTTTAGACGCGATTTTGGTGGTCAATGTGGCACTGGCGATCTGACACCGGATTTTAATAGATGTCGGCGGGATAAGACGAAAATAATTTGACCAAGTTTAACAATTTTTGCATAGTTTGCAAGATATCCGCCCACAAAAGTATAAAATTTCACATGGAAATTAAAAAAAAAAAAACAAGGGCAGAGCCGGATTTGTAGGGGAACCGGCCTCCGACGCTTTTAATTTTTATACTCTGTACCGAAGGTACATAGAGTATATTAAGTTTGTGCAAAAGTATGTAACAGGGAGAAGGAATCATTTCCGACTATATAAAGTATATATATTCTTGATCAGCATCAACAGCCGAGTCGATATAGCCATGTCCGTCTGTCCGTCTGTCCGTCCGTCTGTCCGTCTGTCCGTCCGTCCGTATGAACAAACAGATCTCAGAGATGGTAAGAGATAGAGGTTTGACATGTATGGGACAAATGTTTCTTATAACTGCAGGCAGATCAAGTTTATTTTCAATTTTGGCCACGCCCCCTCCCGCCCCCGCAATTTTGAAAAAACGTCATATCTTCCACAGTTTTGTAGATAGACGGTTCGTACCTTCTAGAGATAGTTAGTAATTGTCAAAACGTATCGATTTGCTGAAGAAATGATAAAGATCGGATAAGCGGTTCTCAAGTTATAAGCAAAAAAGTGAACAAAGCTCCCCCCGTCACCCCCCCCTCCCACCCTTTCACAACCAACACAGCACACTCTTAAAGAGAGAAAGAGCGAGAGAGAAAGAGACTGAGATAGAGAGAGAGACACAGCAGCAGTACTGCATTAAGCTCCTACTCCAGGTACAGAGTATGTTATAGTCGGGCTTGACCGACTTTCTTACTTGTTTAGTATGCAGTTTCAAAGTACATCAACCGAAAGTAGTTTAGGGATTTTTTGTACACTTCTAGTACCAACCCTGGATTTTAAAAAGCGATTTTTATCATATCAATCACAATCCTTTTTCGAGCTATCTATCCATTAAATAACTCCAAATTTTTTTCTGGTCAATGATGGCATGTATACACTCCCCCGGAACAGTTTTCCAGTTTTTTAAAATGCAATCCGTTACCTACAAAATTACGCGAAATTTTTAACACCATTTATTTAAGGCATCTGTTCAGAGTTTAGTGGTTATCCAAGAATCTTTATTAAACAGAAGAAAATATACACGACTTCTTGTCGCGGCGCACATTGGGATTTATTAATAACTCCTTGAAAAATTATGCGATTTTTGTCGGGTTAATTTTTTTTTACAGAAAAAAGCACTATTAATATAAACCAAAAAAAAAAAAATTTTTTTCATAAGCTACAAATTGTAATATTTTTATTTTTAATTTATTGAACTTATTCAGTATCTGTACTACTATCATCTGACATTACATGCTCATTGCTTATCAAAAGAAGACTTATTACGTCATGAATTTAAAGTTCGTTGTTTCTTGTAGACTTCGCTGAACTATTTGATGGCATTGTAATGAAAGGATCAGAAGAAACAAAAAGGGAATGTGCCAAGTCCTCCATGGTATTTTTGCGAAAATTTTTTCTGCAGTTATGTGAGCGATATTTTCTAAGGTCTTTATTTGTGGCCTCGAGAGCTTCTTCAGAAAACATACCAATTGGAAGGGAAAAATGTTTGATTATATCTGCACCATGCATCAAAATTTTATGCACAGATGCAGGCATGTAGAACCAAGGATTCACATCTACAAATACTGTCGCTGTTCCATGTGCATCACAACCCCATTTGTATATGGCCGTTATTTCTTCAATATTATTATGATTTATTATTATTATTGTTGAATGTGCTAGTAAAAATTATAAGTTGGAATATCACCTTAAATAACCACATGTATACTGCACGAAACACGACAAGTCACCTTAGTTAATACATACCTTTAAAGTTAATTATAAACACTTCATTTAATTTTTCAATTAATTTTATAAATTTTGCGAAATTTAGCAGCAGTTACACAAAAAAAGCGGGAAAGCTTATGTATGCAGCTGGTTACTTTAATGACTCCCAGCTGTGCGAATATTAAGATCGAATCCATCGAGATTGGCGCAAATATTTATTTTGAAAATTCAATTAATCGGAGCTAATCTGGCCGTTTTTCCCACTGTGCGGCGCACAGTATAAGATTTTGCCAATTTAGGGGAACTTAATTCCTATGAGAGAAACATCGAAAATCATCATCTTTTTATCGATTACAAAGCCGCTTTCGACACGCCGATAAGGTCAAGGTTTTTCGAAGCCCTGTCTACTTTAGGTATTCCAGCAAAGTACGTTCGACTTTGCATGATGACGTTGAGAAGCACTCAAAGCTCCGTCAAAATTGGAACGAACCTCTCCGAGCCTTTTGATACCAAAAGGGGTTTTAGGCAGGGTGACACCTTATCGTGTGACTTATTTAATCTGCTGATGGAGTATATACTGCGCCAGTGCCCAAATGCCAACAGATCGGGCACCATCTTTAATAAGGATGTAATGCTACTCGCATTGACATTATCGGCAAAACCGAACAGGCAGTAAGCAAGGCGTTTTCAGAGATTGAGAAGCAGTCTGAACTAATGGGTTTAGCGGTAAACGAGGACAAGACGAAGTACCTAGTGTCCTCGAAACAGAAGTACACACAACTTGGGCAATCTGTTGCAATGGGAGAGTACAACTTTAAAGTTGTAGAGGACTTTGTCTACCTCGGAACGATGATAACTAGCGACAACAACATCAGCCTGGAAATTCGAAGAAGAATCACGCTCGCAAACCGATGCTATTACGGGCTAAGTAGGGAGCTCAAGAGCAGAAACCTCAAGCGAAGAACAAAAATAGCGCTATATAAGTCGCTTATCATCCCAGTCCTGCAATACGGCGCAGAAGCATGGGCAATATCATCAGCGGATGAGGCGGCGATTGGCGTTTTCGAGCGAAAGATTCTTCGCAGGATTTATGGACCTTTGAAAGATGGCGAGGACTTTTGTATCCGAAGGAATGACGAACTGTATAAGCTCTATGGGGATAGTAGTCTGGTCAAGCGCATAAAGCAACAGCGGCTGCGCTGGCGAATGGATGATCAAGCTCCAGCAAAAATGGTCTACAAGAGGAATGCGAAAGAACTGGGACAAGGCAAGGTGGGACGACCACCTCTAAGGTGGGACGACCAGGTGCGGAAAGACATTTCTAAGCTTGGCGTGAAAAACTGGTGCCAGCTCGCACGGAGCAGAAGCGACTGGCGGACATTAGTTGCAGCGGCCGAGACCGTCAAACGGTTGTGATGCAAGCATCGGGCCAATAAAGAAGAAGAAGAAGAAGAAGAAGGGGAACTTAATTCAATAGCAGTCGTATTTTTCAAGCTATCGACATGAACTTTGGACTGAATGTTCAAAAATTTCCCAAAGAAATTTTTGGACGAAAAGTTAAAGTGGGCGTGGCACCTTAAAATTGTCACTTTTTTAACATACAATCCGCAATAAAAAATATGAAAAAATGTTATTCAAAAAAGTGTCAGGTTAGTATTTTTTGTTCTGATTTTAGCCAATTTAAAAATATTTTTTTTTAAATTAATCATGACAAAAAAAAAATTTTTTTTTTTAACTTACGATTTTTGTTAAATGTTCATGTTTTTGCTTGTAACTTCAAAAGTATTGGCCGTACAAATATAAAAATGTATAAATATAACAATTTTCAACGCACCTCCGTCTAAAGCTAAAAGAATCCATCATGACTCTAATCAGCTCTTGGAACAAACTAAAGCTAAGGTCCCACGGGCAAATAATTTGCCCAAATTTTTATGAAAATTTGGCTAAATAGCTATGTTTGCAGATTTTGCAGGACTTAAAACTAAAACTATGGCTTTATATGGAAATACTAAGATAAAATATGACCACAAAGTTGCCTAATTTCGTCGATTTATCCAGATTTTCATGAAAATTTGGCCAAATTATTTGCCTGTGGGACCTTAGCATAATGAGTAACAAGAACGTACTACCGAGTGTTAAATATAAGATGTATGAAGCAACCGCCCGATCCGTTCTGTGCTACGCCTCACAGGTATGGGGAATTTTCCGCTATGAAGATGTGGAGAAGTTGCTGCGTTTTTTTATCAAGAAAATATTTCAGCTGCCACGAAACTCTCCAAACTATGCAATTTATATTGAGACCGGACTTCCCGAGCTATACAGCTACACCTTGGGCACGCATTTTGCATACATGAGGCAGGTTATGGAAAAACCAGCAACACGACTGGTGAATAAAACTGCAAAACTGCTATTAACAAATGAAGCTCAATGATTTAATGAATGGCGTCTTCTAGCTGCTGAGCATAACGTCCCTCTAGACCTCCAAAACCATCGATCATGGACAGCGACACACAACAACATACTGGAGCGTTTAGCGGAACGCACTCGTGAAAAATATATTGAACAGGCCCAGAGAAGCACAAGCAGGGGGCTGTACAAACAACTTAATCTCTCTCTAAGCGAACGAAATTATTTTAACGACCGTTATAAAATAAAAGTAATTTCGCAAATATTCCGCGCTCGATGTGATGTGATGGCACTGAACTTCAAGACATATAGAGATGGTATACAAAATGAATGCACGCTTTGCAATAGACACGAAAAAGAGGATGCCTTTCATTTCCTGGCCGAATTTCCAATCCTAGGAGAATTACGACTTGTGTATTGGCAGCAAACTTCGTTGAACACTACAGAAGTAATTGAAATTTTGAATGGGCGCAGTTGGATCACACTGGCAAGTTATATTTTCGAAGCGTTAAGATATAGACAGCAAATCACAACCGAATTTTTTTAGACCTAAATTAAACAAAAACTAAACTAAATATATGTAAGAAAACCTTTCCATGTAAATATGACTGACGGCAAACTGCCAATGTCAACAAAGTGTTCTGAAAATTCTCAGAACAAATTAAATAAACTATCACTACTACTACTACTACTACTACTATAAAAATGTTTGCGTTTCAAAGGTAATTCATTTATTGAAAGAAAAAAGCGATTTCCATATTTTTCAGAATTTTGTCAATTAAAAAAAAAAAACTCAAAGTTGATAAAAAGATTAAGCGAAATTTTTTTTGACAAATTTAATCAATATCTGAATTTGAATCACAACTTTCTTCATTAGATTGATCAGAAAATAGTTTTATTGCTCTTTCGATGCGGTTTGAGGTTGAAGGCGCGACATCAATCCTATAGCATCGCCTTTTATTTAGCCCTGAAGCCAACTTGCATTATCGGTTATAATTCTGGACTTATCTCTCCTAGATTTAGTCCACCTCGACTCAAATTTATGGCACAATGTGTTTTAAATGCAACATTAACTTTTTATGATCAATATCACTGCCAAAATGATCGCTGCGTGCTCTAGGAGTGATTTAAGCTTAACGGTTTTTGCATTTCTTACCCAAACCTCGAAAAAATCTGGCCGTTTTATTTCACTCATTGCTTAATTGAAGGTCTTTGGGCAAAATATGGGCAACTTTTTATTTCTGATTCTGATTCAGAAAAATTTTTTGTTTTGTTTTGGGCTTGTTTTCGTAACGTTTGAACATATCTTAATTGACACCTAAAAGCTCATTGACCTTAAAAATAATTTTTTTTTCCAATTAAGTCCCCCTAGATTGGCAAAATCTTACACTCTGCGGCGGTCAGAATGGAAGAGGGTACACAAAGTGATCGACATTCGATATACGATACATATTGCTCACAGAAAATCGATGAGTATGCTAACTTAACACTAGAGGACAGACGGCGTTGCCAAATAAACAATATTTCTAACAGCATCCAGAAAGGGTTTCACTTTCATTTTTTATACCCTTGGAGAGGGTATATTAAAATTGTCCGGATGTTTGTAACGCATAGAAGGAAGCATCTCCGACCACATAAAGTATATATATTCTTGATCAGCATGGTATATGGTATATGGTATGCTATATGGTATAGCTGCCATACAAAAGTTAGGTCTGGAAAAAAGTCTTTGTGAGAAAAACTTTTTTGTTTTTAAAGTTATCGCTCCCAACGCTCGTTTTTATAAGTTTTCAATGATTTCACATAATTTCACCCAGGCTTGTCGAAATCGGATAACTATATAGTATAGCTGCCATACGAAAGTTAGGTCTGAAAAAAGTCTTAGTGAGAAAAACTTTTTTGTTTCAAATGTTATCGCTCCCAACGCTCGTATTTATAAGTTTTCAATGATTTTACATAATTTCGACAAGATTTGTCAAAATCGGACCACTATATAGTATAGCTGCCATACAAACTGTCAGGCACATATCAAGCTCCAAGGGTATATAAACGTCGGTCGAGCCGAAGTTAGATGGCCTCTATTTTTACATGTCCAATTGTCGTTCCTAAATACAATTTCTGCCAATTAAATGCCAATTAAGATTAAAATTATTTCAGATCTAGACCCATTTTAGAACACGATTAAGATCTATTTCAGCCCTTAAACTGGTGTTAACAGATCTAAGGTGCAATCTCACAACGGAGTCACTGCAGAAGCTTTTTTTTGTAAAATTAAATAAATAAATAAAAAAGTTGGCGGTCTCTTTATTAACAGGTGAGAAAGTCCTTCACATGATGCTACGGTAAATGGTTTGTATCTTACTGTAATTCCGTTTTTTCTTACGGTATACGTCGTTTCGTTTAGACCGCAAAAATAATTTTGTGAATGTGTTCAGTTCACATATAAGCGAAAAGTTTGAGTCAGGGACGCTAGCCTTATAATAAAACTATGAAATTTTGATAATCTGCCTGACTTTTCTACATAATTACAAGCGAAAATAGTGGACCTGAAGATGTCGCTGCATCGTTACTAATTTGGTTCCGTTTTGGTATATTTTTTTAAACTGTTTGCATCTCCGTAAAATTAGTAAAATTAAGGTATGCGGAATGAAAAACGAACATTTTTCTATAGGCACGCACAAAATTTTAAATAAAATCAATCAGAAAACATATTATTGAAAAAGAATCGGAACTATTCCAGTCTAGATAACGTCTAGTCCAGACTAGATAACGCACAGCAGCGATAATTTCAATGAATGCAACAGAGAGTTAAAAGTTATTTTGGCCATAAGGGCGATCCATTAAGATGTTTTGTATACCCTTGCACTATGGGGAAAATGACTACTTTATCTGGCATTTATTATTGTGAGTTAACCAAAAGAGATTTTTCACTGCGGTTGTTTTTATTATGTTGTTGGAGACCATTAAAAGCTATTTTAGAAATATGGGCGTGTCAACGCCCCTTCCGCCCAAAAAATTAAAAAAAAATTATTTTTACTTCCATTTTTAGATATAAACTTTCCAAATTCAATCACCTATACGTGCTTACGTTGCAGATAGGAGTTTCGCCACGCCCCCTTCCGCCCCCAAAATCATGAAAAACCTTTTTGTTTTATTAATTTTCTTCAAGTTTTCAGGAAAAAGTAGGTTTTAATCTTCAAACTCATCTTGTTCTGAAAAATGATTTATGTATTCGTGTTCACACGAAAGAAGCTGGACTACCTCAATGGGAAGGGAAAGATGTTTATTTTTTTTTATGCGTCGCGATAAATTTAGGGAAGACATTATTGAGTGATGAAGTCTATCCGACTTATAAATTTTGTGGCCGGACTTAGACGCTTCTTCACCAAAAGAGCCGAATGGAAGCACCGTATTTTTCATGATTTGCCTTGAGTGCACAATAATCTTATGGAGAGTTGGTGTCATGGGCAGCCATGAATAACTGTCAACAATAATTTTGCCAGTTTGGGTACAGTATTTTTCTAAATTTATTGGCAACTGACAGGACAAACTTATCAAAATGATCCTCAAATTGTTGATAATTTGTTTGATTAACTCCAGATATTTCAGAAAATGTTTTGAAGTTGGCAAGTGCGCGACGTGCAGTGTTACCGGTATTTGTATTTCCAATATTGGCCAATACACCATGGATAACATCTTTTTGAAGAGTCACAATCCGAAAAGCCGTGTGTTCCAAAAGGTCTTGCAGAGAGACCTTGGCTACAGTCTCTGATACATCAATTTTGTCTGGTCTGCATTGCATCTTTTGCTCTGCCACATTTTTATAAATTGGGTAAATATCCACATTTCTCTTACAAATGTCATCTCGTATAGCACAATACTGCTAATTGGTCAATCCTTGATCCAAAATTAACGCCAATGCTTCATCTTTGGACGCACTTATAGGCTAATCAATGGGCTTTGTTAATCCTTCCCTGACTTGCTTGGCTTTTTCCGGGGTACTTGCAAGTATTTGAAGAACTACAGATCATGTAGTCCTTGTTTCCGGGCTTCCGGGTTTCCAAATATCTTTGAATTGCCTTCTCTCGTTCGTGCCGACCCCTCTCGCTATTAAACACAGCAAACAAATCAACGTTGGAAAAAATGAGGTTACCTAATTAAAATGCAAATTGCGCCGAAAGAGGGAAAAAGAGGAAATGAAGACCAATTCCTGTTAACTCAGAATTGACAACGCTAAAATAAACACTTGGACAAACACATAAACAATTCTAAACTCTTTTACATAATCCTTTCCAAAGTTGAAATTTGTTAATATAAATCCGGCTTTAGAAGCGCTTATAAAACGACAAAATATTAATATACACACGCACAATCTGAACGATTTTTTGTATTAAACACACAGTGCAAACCTGCGAAATCAGTGTTCATGACTTAATTTTCTTCTAATTGTGTTGCCATCACAAAATATTGAAAACAAAACTCAATGCAAAAATTTACAAAACTTAGCAGCACGTGCTATCGAGTGCAACAGCTGACTTAACAGCTGTTATTCTCACATGGGACTGTTAAATTTAACATTTTGAGTTTGGGGCATAACAGTCTGATGTTTTCTTAATGCGTTAACAGCAAAGTTGTGCTAATTAGAAAACTTTTAAAAAACATGCAAATGCCAGATAAAGTGGTCATTTTCCCCATAGTGCCTTGGAGAGGGTATATTGAAATTGTTCAGATGTTTGTAACGCATAGAAGGAAACACATCCGACCACATAGATTATATGTATTCTTGATCAGCATGACGAGCTGAGTTGATATAGCCATGTCCGTCTGTCCGTCCTTCTGTTTCTATGATATCTCCTCCGTCAGTTTAAAAGCTATCGTAACCACACGTCTATTCTCTTCACCATTGGTCATCCATGGTATTTTTTTGCGGTTCAGTTACATCACAATCATAGTGCAGTTATTTGGTGCAATACAGCTTCTAATCCTCATAGATTTTAATATAATGATTCGTAAATCACGGTAAAATGGTGTGAACTTGATTAATATACAAACAACGAAAGTGAATAATACAATTTAAAAATATACATTTTATTGTTTTTATTAATTTTAACCACCTTCTTCAACTTTTAAAATTCTGAAAAAATTGCAGAAATTGTATTTAGGAACGACAATTGGACATGTAAAAAATGAAAGTGAAACCCTTTCTGGATGCCTTAAATAAATGGTGTTAAAAATTTCGCGTAATTTGGTAGGTAACGGATTGCATTTTAAAAAACTGGAAAACTGTTCCGGGGGAGTGTATACATGCCATCTTTGACCAGAAAAAAAATTTGGAATTATTTGATGGATAGATAGCTCGAAAAATTATTGTGATTGATATGATAAAAATCGCTGTTAAAAATCCAGGGTTGGTACTAGAAGTGTACAAAAAATCCCTAAACTACTTTCGGTTGGTGTACTTTGAAACTGCATACTAAAAAACTAAAAGCGTCGGAGGCCGGTTCCCCTACAAATCCGGCTATGCCCTTGTTTTTTTTTTTTTTAATTTCCATGTGAAATTTTATACTTTTGTGGGCGGATATCTTGAAAACTTTGCAAAAACTGGAAAACTTGGTCAAAGTATTTTCGTCTTATCTCGCCGACATCTATTAAAATCCGGTGTCAGATCGCCAGTGCCACATTGACCACCAAAATCGCGTCTAAAGGAAGAGTTTTTTTTAATAGATATTTGGTTTCCAAGTTTCGCCTTGGTTCACATCCTAAGAATATATAGTTATTTTGTTTCAGTTCCTTTTCGTATGGTCGTAATAGCACCGTGAGCGATATTTTCGAGCGAAAAAATAAAAATCACAAAATAATCAATTTTTTGTAAGTATTATTTTTTCACTCAGACAAAAACCATTAAAATCAGAGTTTTTTTTATTAAAACTCAAAGTTTAATAATTACACAAGTTTACAAAAAAGGCCATTTTTTGCAACAGAGAACTTTGCAACCGTTCCTTATGTATTTTTGGCCGCTGAACTCAGATAAATTGTCCGTTTTATTCCAGCACGTCAGGTTCACGAGATATTTGCGTTAGAGAGGTATTTTTACATTTGTTGGTCGTGTGGCCACCATAAGTGTCCTATTCGAACAAACTTTGTTTTAATGTAAGCTGCATTGAATGACAAAGAAAAACCAAACACGAAGTTTTGATTTGGCTGATAAGTTACCAACTTTTGGATTTGAACATTAAAAATGTGGGTTTATTTTTAAAAAATCGATTTTTTTGCAAGTTTAAGAAGTTCTGTAAATTTTTCTGCTAATATTAAAAATCTTGGAAAAAAATAGTTGCTAGTCCTTTGTTTCTTCTTATTTCAATTATTTTCAGTTTTTCGATTTCATTGCGATTTTAACATCCCGGCGGTATTTCCAACATCGGAAAATAAAAACAAATATTAATTCCGATTTTGACCTTTCAATCCGACTTTTAAGACAATCGGATGAAAAATAGTTTCTTTCATGCAGAATTTTCCGACCATTTTCCTCGTGGGCGGATTTTCCGACATTGAAAAATCACATTTCAATTTATTTCGTACTTTGTCCTTAAAAACCGAGTTTCAAGCCCATCGTATGATAAATACTTTTCCACACTTCCCGGCAGAATTTTCCAAAATCTTTTCTTAGTACTCACTTTCAGCATAAGATAAAACTGCTGTGAAAATATCATCTTCCTATCTTTTTTTGGTTTAGGCTGTGCGACGGTCACCAGTCAGTCAGTCAGTCAGGTTGAACAGTTTTATATATAGATGACGCATGTGAAACTAAAAACGAGTCTTTTTGGGAGCTGACATTGGATGCAAATTTTTGCATTTCGCTGCCTTTACGAGGATGCGTATACTGAAACTTAGCTATACGTTTTCTAAATTAGCTATTCTGCTAAGAGCAAAAATTTATAGATAATTTAGATGACACATGTGACGCAAATAGCGATTTTTATTGGGAGCTGACATTGGATCCCAAAAAAAATATTGTATGAGATGCGGTTTCTATATATGTATTGTCTTTGATTAAACTCAACGCCCCTGGGGTTCGATGGATGCCAAGGACTTCGGACGTTTCTATTGCACATCTTAGTGCGCCGTCTGTTCCTTTCATTCGCTTTTTCAATTATGACGCCCGCAAATTGATTATTTTCTGAATGCTCAATGATGATTTTTTGGAATTTTCGAGTTCCTAAAGCACAGGTCGACAAAAACCTCAGAAACGAGGCGAGGATAATAACTGCGACGCAACTTCCCATATTTCAGCATCTGTTCTGAGTGGTTTGTCCTGAGTGTAGTGTAATAGGAAACGAACGATATTCCTTAGTGAAAGATACATTCAAGTTTACGATCAAAATTTCAAAATCAATGAGTGCCTAAATATTAATGTAAACAAGTAAGAGTGTTGCGGTCGAGTGCCCCGACTGCAAAATACCCCGTCCCAAGTAATGTGGTTCATATAGCTTTGAATTCCATTTATTTTAAAAATTTATTTCAATAAATGGGCAGGCGCACTTATGTACATATCTTTGGTGTTTTTGCTCGGATCTCATTGTGGTACACAGAATAAATAGATGTTGGGCCTCACTGAAAATATATTAAGTCACTAGGTTCAAACTTAAAAATTGTAGCTCTGACAGTTTTTCGCGGTTAGAAGAAGATGGAGGAGGAATTTGGCAAACCTGGAGCAAACTTTATCTGGGTACGGTGCACACCTACATACATGCAAAAATTTGTGGCTCTACCTCTTATAGTCTGTGAGATCTACGCGTTTATACAGATAAAAAGACAGATTTTCGCTGTTTAAAGATGAAGGAGGAGGATTTTTCGAAATCTGAAACAAACTCGATGTGGGTACAGTATACACCTATACGAAAATATAAATACTTTATGGGGTCGGAGGTGCTTCCTTCTCCCTGTTACATACATTGGCACAACTTCATGATCCTCTTTTTCCCATTTTTAATGGGAACAGGGTATACAAATATTGTACAAAAAGAATCAAGTGTCAAGAAGTTTAAGCAATGCATAGTTTGTAAGTATTTGCTGAGGACAATATCCGCTTATGTTCTGCCGTAGTGAAGACGGACTTCACTTGAGATACAACAAGATAGAACAAGTTTGGCCGAATTGAAATGTAAATATTGATTTGCAGTCCGTTTAAACTTGAATATAGGCGAATTTATAAAAAAAATCCTCACAGTCTAAAGGACCCAGGTGTCTCTGGGTAAACAGCTAGTATTCAATAAAACACACTTTGGTGCTTTAAATATATAGCTGGATTTAAGTTGTTTTTTGTTCTGTGTGTGCATAAATTTATTAATGCGTAGTCGCACTGTACCTTCCTCTCTGTGTAACTGCGTCACACAAAACTAAAAGTGTTACTTTATTTGATTAATTTTTTTAATTGCTAACAAATACCAATGCTTTTGAGCGACAAACCCTGGAATGCATTTCAATCAATGGAATGACGCAGCACATAAGCGAGTTTAGGGAGGCCAGGCTGGTAGTTGTCAGAAATTAGATTGATTTAAAAGTGCTTAATAAAAGTATTATTATTTGATATTCGTTTTTGAGCTGTTCTGCCGGTTTGTTCCAAGGTAAAACATGATACCTTTTAATACATCGCCATCCAAGCCCAAACTAAATTGGTGCACGGGCTAGAATCTATCTACAAGTTTTAGCGAGATGCTCAAAGTTTTAGTTAGTGTTTCTTGGTTTGTAGAAACCGGTTTGTATGCTAATCGACCACCAAGGCGGCCAAAACCACCCGACAGACGGTGACGAAACAGAGCTAACCCATTGTCATTGAAACACTTCCGCAACAAAAACACAACTGAGACTGGTCAAAATGGAAAGTATATTCTAATTATCAACAAGTGGGCAAAATAAATTGCTTGAAATACATTTACAAGTTGCGGACTAATACAAACTTATGGGTTAGTAGGCAAGAGAAGCGGGCAAGTAATAGTTGCCAACGGTGCTGCTGGTATAAGGACTGGACGTGGGTGTCTGATAGGTGTAGCCATTGCTGGTTCCCGTGGCTGTTGTTGTACTGATCTGCGGCGAGGGTGTGGTGCTCCTCTCGGGAATCACTGGCGGCGTGCCTGTACTTGTACTGACCGGGCGCTCGGGATGTACTGTGGGCTTCGGCGTCTCAATGGCGCCTTCTGTTGTTGTCGTGTAGACGGATTGAGTACTAGTGGAGGTGCTATCTTCTGGTGTAAAATCAGTGTTTACCTCTGTGGTGTGGTAGGTCACCGGCCTCTCCGTTGTCGTCGTGGAAGTGGAAAAAGTGATGAATTTGTTAAAACCGAAGCCAAAGCCACCGCCTGAAGACTTGGCCTGCAGCACGCTGTTCAGTATCTGAATTTTCTGTGATATCAGACTGGAGATAAGTTGTGTGTTGATGGGCGTGACCGTTGCCGTGGAGTCGGAGCGACCATTTGAGTAACCTAAGCGACAGAGCACAGTATTTTAGTTGGCACATCTATAATATTCCCTTTATGTATTACCACCACTTGGCGCGAAAACTTTGATGAAGATCGGCTTAGCGTCGGCCACTAGAGCGGCACCACAAATTAATAGCGCCAAAATCGGAATTGTTCTAAGCATGATGTCTGCGTCCACGTTATGACTGGCCGCCGCGTCATGGCGCTCACTTTTATACACGAGGTTTCGGTCTCATCCGAAGATGGCTCAGCTGTTTGCTGTTGTTGCTGTTCTATGATTATTGAACACTTCGCATCCGAGACTCGGATGCTCAAGTGGTTTACAAACATGATGATGCCCCTGGATGAGACTGGCAGTGTCAGGGGGTAGGTGGGAAGGTAGGTGGTAAGTGATAAGTAAGCATTTACTCATATTAATTCGTTGCTAAGGCAACTAATGTCTAATCAGACAGCAGATCAGTGTTGAGTTATGTAGATACATTTTGTGTGTATGTTTTGTGAATGGGCTTAAATGTTCGCACGAAAACCTAATACAATTTTAATACAAGCTGTGGGAATACCCCTATTAACTGAGTGCCACTTCAGTTTTAGTGGACCAATTTCAAGTCTGTCTTTGTGTAGCCAAAAAAACGTATACTTCCCACTTGGCAAAAAGCTTTGCAATCTCAATGAAATTCAACAAAGTCACTTTATTGTTCTGCATTTGGTCCATTCTTTTTCAAGCCAAACTGTTTCCGGACTCATCTCTTTTTATTTCAATAGCATTTTTGGTGTTGTGCTGATCAAAGTAAAATATTGCACATCAAAATTTTGGTTGCATTAAAAATATTTTAAAATTGTGAAACAAATTTAAAGGACTTCAAGCGTTTAAAAATTAAAGCAATTTAAGGAATTAACAAGCTATTGCTATTATTTTTCTACAAGATGATCTCTTAATTGATTAACAACACTAGTTTAAAATACTAAAAAAAATTAAAAGATCCATATCTAATCATTTTTTTCGCTAAAGCCGCGGAAACATTTTATACACTTCTCCTTAACAAAAACTGTGAACAAAATTGAACTCGACTCCACTCCAAACTTAAAATTTTTCACAACAAAACTTTGGTTTTGTTTTAAAAGTATTTTAAAATTCAATTTCTAAGATCTATTCAATAAAATCAGACATTTTAAGTATACATATTAGAAAAATCATGAATCTACCTCAGAACTGGCTTCCTAAGTTAGTCGCTATGCAAATCCTTAGGGACCAATCGCAGTGCTTTATAGAATGACCAAAAATGTTTCATGGTAACAGTACAGACACTGTACTGGAAAGAGTTGATGAAGCCCGGCGGAAAACCTTTAAGGTCACTGCTCGAAGGAGCGAATCTCGGATTTTGTATAAAGGCCTAATCTTCAAATTGGGTCAGAGCAATTAGTTTAGGGCCATTTTCTCAAAAGTTGCGGTTAGGTACCGGTCAAATTTGCCGGGCGATATAACCTGCCGGTAAGTCATTTGGTTTTCTCAACGAGACTTACCGGCAGTTTCGCCCGATATCGATAGATTGCTATCGCTGCCATAGTGTGACCAAAAACTGTCAACGAATTAGCTGTATTTTTTTTTTGGTTTTCTTAATTCTATTGCTGTTGCTGGTTATCATTTAGGGCCTGTTCTGAGAAGCGCGAAAAATTTAGCTCGCTAAAATGCACTTTATTTCTTTAAGGCCTGTTCTCAGAAGCGCGAAAAATTTAGCACGCTAAATTGCACTTAATTTATTTAGCATCCACAATAAATTTTTAGTGTGCCCATAAACAAGCCAATGAGGCCAAATACAGAAACGGCCACACAGGTGGTCAGCTGTTTGGTTTACAAAAAAATTTAAATGGTGTCTTTTGCCAAAACATCAGGAACACATATATGTTGATGCCGGTAGCGTTGCGCCAACCTCCGTTTTAAGGCGGTGAGCGAGGATCAAATTATTGCCCGTATGAGACACATTTGTGACTTCGAGCAGGTGCAGATTGAGGAGGAGGCCTACAATTGTACAGATATTGGGCGGTGATCCACTTTGCAGTCCTGCTATCGTCTCAAGGGGGCCGAGCATGTCATCAACAACGTCAATTTGTTTGAGATGTCGGACATAGTCCCGGGCTACCAATTGGAGGCTTCTTTGGATGTTTGCTGTTCAGGCAACTATAATCGCTTGCAGAAGTTTGTACAAGAGATTGGTTAATCGGCCTACAGTGTGGGTCAGATGGAGCAGTTTCTCGAGTACATAGTGCATCGTTCGGCTCTGACAGATGCCCAGATATGCGACAAGATGGGGGTGGGTGGTAGCATTTTTAAGGCTTGATTCCAAGTTGGTTGACTGTTCATTCTTGGCAGGAATGCTGTTATCGTGTGCAGGAAGGTTGCTTGGAGTATCTGCAAATCATGGACTTGTGCTGTGAAACCATTTTCCTCTCATCTGAAACGCTACCCTAGAGATTGGCAAATATACTTTTAGTTTTCATCAACAATTTTTGTTATATTTGTCGTAAATTCAAAATCCTCCTCCTCAGGCCTCTGGATCTGAAACTGCTGCCCACTATACCGGGATGGTATGGTTATCACCTGCTGATTTCCTTCAATTTCGGACGCAACCGTCCGTGCCAACCGACCAAGGCGTCTCCAATCGTCGGACGTTGGCATTGGAGACTGTTTTCAGTGCCGATTCCGTCATTTTGTTGGGCTGATTTGTGGCCCTTAGCTTGGGGCTTCCCCTCGTCTGAAACTTTCAATCCGTTTCCTTTTGCGCTCAGGTGATTTTTCCTCCATAATCAATTTATCTTGTCAAAATAAAGAGCTACAGCTATTTCCTCAAATCAAATCAGCTATCGATACGTCAACTATCGATAGGCCAACTGGGCATTTATTTAGCGCGTCTCAGAACACGGAAAATAAATTCAGCCGCGGAAACTTTCCGCCACTGTTTTTTTTATATGGAGTGCGTCATAAAAATTTATTTTCCGCGCTTCTGAGAACAGGCCTTTAGCATCCACAATAAATTTTTAGTGTGCCCACATCAGTCGGATACGGAAGTCTGCAAACCCTTGGTTTAATAATGACATTAAAATATCCATACAGCTACGAAATCAGGCGTATGAGAAATGGAAACGGTACAGGACTGAACAACACTACTCATACTTTAAAGAATTAAGAAAGAATGTACAGTCACTTATATGTAAAGCAAAAAGTACATACTTTTGCGATAAGTTTAATAATGCAATCTCTACCGGTCAGCGTTGGAAGGAAATTAAAGGATTAGGTATTGGAACGCAAAAGACGAAAGATCCTGGTGAGGAAGTAGCTGTGAACTACCTTAATGCTAAATTTGTGCAGTCTGAAGTACCTGAAGTTGACTACAATTACTATGAAGACTGTGAAACGCCCTCTAACTGTGATAGTAGCTTTAATTTTGTACATGTGAGTCAGTGTGATGTCCTCGAATGTGTTCTAAAAATAAAATCAAATGCGGTCGGTCTGGATGAGATATATCCAAAATTCATAAAAATTTTACTTCCACAAATACTTCCCCATGTCACACATATCATGAATACGGTGTTAACTACCTCCGTTTTTCCAAAAATGTGGAAATCTGCCAAAATTGTGCCTGTTTTAAAGGCAAATAATGACTATAGGCCGTTATCCCTACTACCTTTCTTGTCCAAAGTCTGTGAACAGTTGATTGCCAACCAAATAAATTCGTATATGGTCTCCAATAACTTGTTAAATCAGAAACAATCTGGTTTTCAGAAAAACAAAAGTTGTACGACGGCGATCCTACAAATTACTGAAGACATAAGAAATAATATAGACAATGGACAGGTGACGTTTTTGACTCTATTAGATTACGCAAGGCGTTTGATACGGTTAATCATGATGTGCTCTGTTCCAAGCTTACAAGCTGTATATTTTTCTACACAGCGTAAAGCTCTTCCTCTCTCCGAACGATTCAATTAGTTGAAACACGACCGCTGTGTTTATGTTAATGACTTACCAGCTGTGATGTCAAACTGTGATGTACATATGTATGCAGATGATGTGCAACTGTATGTCAGTCGTCCTGTCAGTAAGATTAATGAATGTATTGATGTGTCAAATAGGGAACTAAGTAAAATAAGTGACTGGGCTAAAAGAAATGGACTGGGACTCAACCCATCTAAATCAAAGTGCTTGGTAATTTACAAAATACTTTTAAATACGGATGAATTAAATAATTTAAAAATCGAGAATAGCGCTATTAAGTATGTTGCTCAGGCGAGTAATCTAGGTTTTACCTTTAATAAGACAATGACCTGGGGTGATCACATAAAAAGGGCAGTGGGCAAAACGTACGGATTACTCAGAGTTCTCTATATGACACAAAATCTTCTACCAGTAAATTTACGGCTCTTAATAGCGAAAACATATTTGACCTCTGGTCTCTTCTATGGGGTTGAAGTCTTTGGAAACAGTGTTGTTTTTAATAACATTGCCAGATATGTACACAATCTAAAGCCAACGGACCACATCCCAACCGCCGCATGCCAAATTTTTGGACTGCCCTTGAATGGATGGATAGACATGAGAGCCCTAATATTATTACACAAGATTATAAATACGATGACTCCACAGTACCTGTACGATAAATTAGTATTTACCTCTTCAAGAAGGACTAAAAACATAATTTGCCCAAGATTCTCACTATCTAGTTCAAAGAAACATTTCTTCATAAACGCTGTCCGTCTCTGGAATCAGTTACCTCATAGGATAAAAAATATTAGTAGCGCACACTTATTTAAAACCCAATTATTAATGCACCTAAAATAAGAACTAAACAGTAAATCAAGAAAATTATAATAAGTCAATAAGTAATAAGTAAATAAAGTCTCAATGTTAATGCTAATTTAAATACATACACCATTGTTAGTTTAAGTAGTAGTATAAGTTTATGTTTTATATATCGAGTTGTTATCTGTCGTGACTAGTGAATTAAAAATATGCTTTGCATGTACCACTAGGAATACTGGAATAAATACAAATACAAATACAAATAAGCCAATGAGGCCAAATACAGAAACGGCCACACAGGTGGACAACTGTTTTGTTTTGTTTACAAAAAAAATTTGCATGGTGTATTTTTCCAAAATGTCGGTAGCGTTGCCGGTAGCGTTGCACCAAATTCCGTTATAAGGCGTTGAGCGAGGATCAAATTATTGCCCGTTTGAGACACATTTGTGACTTCGAGCAGGTGCAAATTGAGAAGGAGGCCTACAATTGTACAGATATTGGGCGGTGATCCACCTTGCAGTCCTGCTTGCGGATGCCCAGATATGCGACAACCTGGGGTGGCTGCTAGCATTTTTAAGGCTTGATTCCAAGTTGGTTGACTGTTCATTCTTGGCAGGAATGCTGCTATCGTGTGCAGGAAGGTTGCTTGGAGTATCTGCAAATCATGGACATGTGCTGTGAAACCGTTTTCCTCTCAACTGAAACGCTACGCTAGCGATTGACAAATGTACTCTTAGTTTTCATCAAAAATTTTTGTTTTATTTGTCGTAAATTCAAAATCCTCCTCCTCGGGAGCCGCCGGAGCTCAAACTGCTGCCCACCATACCGGGTTGGTATGGTTATACCTGCTGATTTCCTTCGATTTCGGACGCAACCGTCCGTGCCAACCGACCGAGGCGTCCCAAGCGTCGAACGTTGGAATTTAAGTACGTCCCTTCAGTGCCGATGTCGTCATTTTGCTGGGCTGACTTGTGGCCCTTAGCTTGGGGCTTCCCCTCGTCTGAAACTTTTAATCCGTTTCCTTTTGCGCTCAGGTGATTTTTCCTCCATAATCAATTTAGCTTGTAAAAATAAAGAGCTACAGCTATTTCCACAAATCAAATCAGCTGTTCTTTCAATCCACTCACGACCCACACCGCTATCGATACGTCAACTATCGATAGGCCAACTGGGCATTTATTTAGCGTGTCTCAGAACACGGAAAATAAATTCAGCCGCGGAAACTTTCCGCCACTGTTTTTTTCATATGGAGTGCGTCATAAAAATTTATTTTCCGCGCTTCTGGGAACAGGCCTTAACGAAAAAAAAACTATATGACATGCTGAATTTGTCAACCTGTATCTTTAAAAAAATCCTCATCCAGAGCATTTAATAATTAGCCCCCTCCTGTACTCTCTTGCTTTATTAACTCGTTGCTCCGTCTAGGATTATGTCGCCATGTTGGCCATTGAGTTGATACCGTTCCTGGTGCTGGCAATGCGTGTGGATAGTATTTGCGTTATGGTGCACACGTATCTGCAGTTGGATCTCAATCAGTATGCCACATCACAAGGCCGTTGGCCTAGTTGATCCTTCGATTTCGCAGACCGGCGGGCAGTGAGTTTGCCTGCCTTGCGATTGGTGCCATTTCAATTTTTTCGGCGGTCAAGACATTTGCCATTGCGGCGGCTGCCATTCTGCTGGACTTTCTGTTCCAGATCGCCGCATGTCTGTTCCTGTCTCACTACCTGCCTCCCAATTTCATTTCGTGGATGCAACAAATTCGTTTATTTATAAACATTTTGGTTTGGCAATTAGCAAAGTAAATAATTCAAGCGTTTGACACAGCTGTGTCTATCGAGTGAAGGTATCGATAGTTTTATCGAATCTTGCCGGCCGGTTAAAATTTGACCCCCTCGTCAGGCTGCGGTTAAAGTTGCCGGCTGGTTTTCGCCAAAAACAGCATGAGACACTCAAATTCGGCTAACCTGCCGGTAAGTTTGACTAACCGAACATTGAGAAAATGGGCCTTAGAGACGACTTTTCGGTGGATACTTTAAAAGCAACATTTAAAGCGAGGTCCGAGATGCTGCCACAAATGCTCGCCTTGCAACATACACTCAAAAAAAAAACAGGCCAAATCGCCCTAAAATTTAGAAATTCGCTCTAAAAAAGGGGTCAAAGGCGATTCGCCTTATTTTTAAGAAAATGCTTTTCTAGATTTCAGGGCAATTTTTCTAAAAAACACTTAGACAATTTTAGGTGTTAGGTCGATTTAAAATTCCCAAGTGGTTATGGCAGAGCTGGCATAAGGAGGAAGCAGTTGACAGTAAACACTTAAAAATAAATTTTAGGGGGAGGTTTGGTAGAACCGACCACGGACCAACCCGTGTGTGGTTGTGTTTTAGGATCCACCCCGCCCCAACCGTTTGGTTTTTAGGGTTTGTCCCATCCTCCTCCCCGCCCATCGCCAGCACCACCTCCTCACACCAAACCACTTTTTTCTAAGCTATAGATAGATATATAATTAATTTAGAAATAAGCGCATTAAAAATTTTTAACTTACTTTACACTCAAAAAAATATTTTTTCTACATTTTAGAAATTCGCCATAAAATCATTTTTTTTTCTAAATTGTAGAAAAATTTCTTGTTTATAGACATTTTTTTCTTAAATTTAGAAAGCATAACCCTTAGATGAGATTTTCTAGAAAATAATTTCTTAAATTTAGAAACTAATTTTTTTTTTCTTAAATTTAGGGTAATTTTTCTAGAAATTTTCCTAAAATCTTTCTTTAATTTGGGGCAGATTTGCCCTTGAATTAAGAAAAGAAATACATAGCAAAATTGAGCGACCGCCATTGAAGTTAGTAAAACACCCTTTTTTTCAGAAAATCAAGTTCACCCTAAAATTTAGAAAGATTAATTTAGAAACTCGCACTAAAATTTAAAAAATGTAAAAAGAGAGACGTGAGAACAGGAGAGAAGACGAAAAATCAAAAAAACGAACGCTTCTTCCTCATTGTTTTCGTAGTTTGTTGCCGAAGCTTTACCGAGACATGTAAATTTGTTGTTGCACCATTTGGTTTTTGTTGTTGTTTTGTCTACAACTGTTCGGAGTGTTCTCGTTTGACAAGCCGGCTGCGTCGCAGTTTCTAGTTACTTCGTTCTCTTTGACACACGCCACACGCGTGCTCCTAACTGTGTACATTATTGTCTGTGGGTTGGTCTGTGGTCGGTTCTACCCTACCTCCCCCTAAAATTGATTTTTAAGTGTTTACTGTCAACTGCTTCCTCCTTATGCCTGCGCTGCAATAACCGCTTGGGAATTTTAAATCGACCTAACAGCTAAAATTGTCTAAGTGTTTTTTAGAAAAATTGCCCTGAAATCTAGAACACAATTTTTTATTTTTTAGAAAAGCATTTTCTTAAAAATAAGGCGAATCGCCTTTGACCCCTTTTTTAGGGCGAATTTCTAAATTTTAGGGCGATTTGGCATGTTTTTTTTTTAGAGTGTAAGTTTCCGTTTCCAAGATATTCGCAAAACTCTAAATTTAAGACTTTTTGCCGTTCTAGAATTTTTGTAGGCCACACTAAGCAATAATTTCTAATATTATAAAGCCTCTAGGATAGATCACTTATCAACACAACTGAGAAAAATCAAACACGCGAATAAAGTATTTAATGGTGTCGAAATTGGCCTTCAAAGTCAAACTTTACTTGATTTTTAACAATTCGGTCAAACTAAACCATTTGCTACAAGACATTCTATTTGCCGGATATTTATTGGCGCCATATCATCATATAGTTCAACATATGCACTAATTATGGTAATTTTTTGTCAGGACAGCAGGCAAAGTTACAGCCTGTTATATCTGAAAATCAGGATTAAAATTTATGGCAGGCAAACTAGATTCCCATTCCAAATTTTTATAGCAGTTTAAAAAGCCAACGTTTGCACACTTATATTACTTATATTTATTAATAATAATAAATAATAATTTTATTACTAGATCTGAAAGTGCAGAATTTTGCATCGTTCTGCATGTTGAAATGACATCAGAGTGTAAGTCACTTTCAGGAATACCACTATTAATTTAATAGAATAATCAATACATATTTTGTAAGTATTTGCCGCCCCTAAAATTTGCTGCACATGAAGTTTGCCGCCTCAGAATATGGCCACCCGTGAAATTTGCGACCCCAAAAAATTTGCCTCCGGGGGCGGGCGAAATCCGTTTCCCACCCCCCAATATATCAACTAACTAAGCGAACAGCCAAATCAGAGAAAATAATCATTAAAAATTTCCTATTCTTGAGATGTTGTAATAAATAAATTATTATTGGCATCTACATTTTTCTGCACTCAATTGCTCACAGATTCTGCACTTGTACATAGATTTTATTTATCAATATTTTATACTCATTGTATAAATAGTTTTATTTTTGTACTTTCTAATAATTTTCCTAATCGTTGAAAAATTACATTTATTGTGTTTACGAGCATTTAATCTATTTTCTTGAAATAGTTTGGGTAGTTGTTTTATTTCGTAACTGTTGTGACACTGAGCTTTTTCAGTGCCCTTTAGGAGATGATTCCTTCAATTTCTTATGAAAGCACGAACACCGTTTTTCAGTTTAATTTTAATACAAAGTTTATTGAAGGGTGGCTGCTCGGAGCCAGAGCCTTTTTGCTAATATACAAAATAGCAATCAAAGTTTATAGATCAAAGTATAAGCAAGCCCGTATATACGCAACTCGCGCCAACGACAATTAAATCAGAACTGCAAGAACTGACCGAGCAGAAGCTGCAGCGGCCGGCTTGGACCTAGCCACAGTGCTAGGCAAGCGACAAAGAGAGCAAAGGAGAATGATAACAAAGAGAAAGTAAAATGCAGCTGAGCGGATCAAAGCAAACAAAGAGTATGAATTACGTTAGACTCAGTGCAATAACAAATGATTTGAATAATGTTGCATGACATTTAAATTTGCATTAATTCTTTGGGCCCTCGCCCAAACATACTCCCCCCGTTGGAAGCTTCGCGCTTTCAACATCATCTCGCAGAGGAAGCAGGCATAGTTTGGCAATTGCTCTTCGGCTGACTCCTGCAGCTGTCCTGATCAAAGCCACTCGAGAGACGCCATCCGATCCGGGAATAAGCTGAACAATTCTTGCCAAGGGCCACTTGAGAGGCGGATAATTCTCGTCCTTGACGAGAACCACATCGTTGATTTGAAGGGTAGGCCTTTGGGTACGCCACTTTGAACGCTCCTGGAGAAAGGATAAATATTCCTCACGCCAGCGTGACCAAAAGATTTGTTGAAGTTGAGTGACGCGCTGCCAGCGGTCAAGACGGTCCAGGTTGAGCTTCACCAAGTCAGGCTCCATGAAGGAAGAGATGGGCGCGCCAAACAGAAAATGGGCTGGAGTGAGTACATCGAGATCTGATGGATTCTCTGAAATGGGAAACAATGGTCTGGAGTTAATAATGGCGCCAACGTTGCACACAAGCGTGCGCAGCTCATCAAATCCAAGCAAAGACGATCCAAGGGTGCGGCGCAAGTGGTGTTTGGCCGATTTTACAGAAGCCTCCCATAGTCCACCAAAGTGTGGAGATCTAGGAGGTATAAAACGCCAGTCGATGTAGTCATCCAAGCACATCTGGTAGACTGCCTCTTGATGGGGATCGCTCAGAAATAGTTTTTTAAGCTCAGCAAGCTCATTTCGTGCTCCAACAAAATTGGTAGCGTTATCTGACCAGATGCGAATTGGTCGGCCACGGGTAGAAATGAAGCGACGAAGTGCTGAGAGAAATGCTGGTGTTAAGAGATCTTTGACCAGCTCCATGTGCACAGCCTTAGTGGAGAAGCATACAAAAAGGCTTATATAGCACTTGACAGGCGGGCGGTTACGCACTTCCGACTTGTAGAGAAACGGTCCACAGTAGTCCACTCCTGTAACCAAAAATGATCGAGATTCGCTCACACGCTCCACAGGAAGATCAGCCATTATGTGCTCAAGCGTTCGTGGTTTTGCTTGAAAGCACCTGACACATTTTTGGATTACATGTGCCACCGTCTTTCGTCCACCTATCGGCCAGTAGGTCTGCCGAATAAGTGCCAATAGTGATTGAGGTCCTGCGTGCAGATTCTTCTCGTGATAATGCATAATTAGAGCTGTGGTTATGGGATGATTTTTTGGCAATACAATAGGATGCCGAGCGTCAAAGTCCAGTGTAGAATTTTTAAGTCTGCCACCCACGCGTATCAAACCTTTGTCATCCAAAAAGGGAGCAAGTGAAGCAATGCAGTTGGATGGCTTTAGACCCTTGGACGATTTCAGCGCTAAAATCTCAGGACCTAGTCGAGATTGTTGCGTAAGTCGAAGAAGCAATTCTGTTCCCATGCGAAGATCGGAAACACTGATAACCGATTTTTTTCCATGAATAAATTTGCACACATAGGCGAAAACTCGTTGCATTTTGGGAAAGGAATTTGCAAATTTGGATCCTTCAACAACGTCCTTCACTGGGCATGCTGCAACCAAGACTTTTTTGCGTAACTCAAGCGATGGCTCAGATAATTGCGGAGAGGCAGGCCACACGTCCTTGCTGCTACCAAGGTATCCAGGTCCATGCTTCCAGAGTGAAGATTTGATGAGTTCAGCAGGAAGTGTGCCTCTTGAGAGTAGATCATTCCATTCGTGAGCTCTTGAATGAGAGAAAGTCGATTAGCTACAAAGACATTGAAATTGGACGGTTCGCCCTTTATCCAAGCCAACACTACAGTTGAATCACACCAACAGTAGTAGGAACAAGATAATCGCATTTGAGAAATTTCATGCATCAGTTTCGCGAGCAGAGCTGCTCCGCACAATTCAAGCTTGGGTATGGTGATTGTCTTCAAGGGAGCTACCCGAGATCGGGAACAGAGCAGATGGGCGTTATTTCCGCTGCTGCCAGGCGATACTGCATAAGCACATGCACCATAAGCACTCATGCTGGCGTCACAGAAGCCATGTATCTCGATTTCGCTGCTTGGAAGGATTGATAGGCGAGGAAAAGACATGTTCTGCATAGTGCCAAATTGTCCAATGAAGTTTAGCCAGGCAGTATTCAACGCAACAGGCAGACTCTCATCCCACTGAAGTTTTTCTTTCCATAGTTGCTGCAGGTAAATTTTGGATTTAGTGATGACTGGTCCTATGAGCCCAAGAGGATCATAAAAGCGGGCAATTGTTGATAAGACTCCTCGTTTGGTTGGCTTTGATGGAACTTGACTGGGTGAAAACGAAAACAATAGCTCATCAGAAACCGGATTCCACGCTAATCCTAAAGTTTTAGTTACATCACTGCCGTCGCTGAACTTTACAAAAGTTTCCTTATCTTCATTTGGAATTTGAGCCAGAACCTTTGGGTCATTTGAACACCATTTCCTGATCTTAAAATTTCCTTTGGACAGCAGGCTTGATACTTGTTGAACGATTTCGAGCACATCACTTGAAGAATTTCCTCCCGTGAGCATGTCATCCACGTAGAAGTCTCGCAAAACAATTTCAGAGCCGATTGGAAATGACGAGCTTTCTTCTCTAGCGAGCTGGTGCATTGCACGGACTGCTAAGAACGAGGCTGGCTTTGTGCCGTATGTGACGGTATCAAGTTTAAACGCTTTCAATTCCTCATCAGGTGTATCACGCCACAGAATGCATTGGAGAAAGCTATCGAGAGGGGACATCCGTACACAGCGATACATTTTGCAAATGTCAGCAGTCAAGGCAATAGCAACAGTGCGAAAACGAAGAAGAATCGCTACTAGTTTGGGTTGAATAGTAGGCCCAGACATCAATATATCGTTCAGAGAATATCCAGTTGAGGTGCTGGCTGAACCATCGAAGACCACTCGTAGCCTGGTTGTCGTTTTATCTTCTCTAATGACGCAGTGATGCGGTAGAAAAAACTTGCATTGACTAAGTGAACCGGCTTCAACTGGAGACATATGCTGCAATTCCAAATATTCTTGCATGAATGCCGAATATTGTGCCTTTAAAAGCGGCTTGCGCTGAAGTTTTCGCTCTAGGTTGAGAAATCTACGATGAGCTTGTTGAAAGGAATCCCCAAGAAGATTTTCACTTAGCTTTAGAGGCAATCTAACGCAAAGTTCCCCAGTAGACAAACGAGAGAATGTATTTTTAAAATGATTTTCACAGTCAATTTCCTCTTTTGTAGCTCTCTCAGTGGAGCAATATGAATTCTCTACTTCCCAGAATCGTTTTACCAGCTCATCCAGTCCAACAGATGGAGTTCGATCCAATTCTATAGAGCTGGTCGCAGCTAGTAGCGCTGCGCTGCGAGGCTGAGGGCCACCACCTGAGACCACCCAACCAAAGCGGGTTTTTTGAAGCAAAGGGAATCCAGGCAGCAATTTAATTTGCCCGACGCACAATAAGTCAAAAAATAAGCTGGCTCCAACCAGCAAGTCGATTCGCTGTGACTTATTGAATTGTGGGTCGGCAAGGCAAACATTTGATGGTACTTTCCATTTGGAGACGTCAAAGGAATACAACGGTTGATTTTCTGTGATTTGAGGGGCAACTAGAGCAACAATGTTTGTAAGGAAGTCTGAAGTTCTGGACTGTAAGATTATGTTGACAGAACCTTCAACCCTAAAAGAAGTAGCCGCACCAACTCCGGATATAGAAACCGATGATTTTGTTCGTTTTAGTTGAAGTAGTTGAGCAAGGCGAGAAGTTACCATATGAATTTGCGAGCCAGAGTCCAAAAGAGCACGACAAGGAATAAAATCACCAGAACGACTCTTGACTAAAATTACTGCGGTGGCAAGGAGCACTACGTCGTTACTGAGATTCTGAGCGGACAGCGATACTGGTGATGAAACAGCAATTAGGGAATTTTGGGAATTCGAATCCGGCTTAGAGTCCTGAGATGATGAAGTATGAGAAGTTGTGGAGTTGGCTATATGCAGAAGGCTATGATGCTTCGCACCGCAAATGCGGCAACTGATAGAGTTGCATGTATTAGTGCGATGCCCTTTCTTTAGGCAGTTGAAGCATACACCAATCTTTTTTGCTTCCTTGAGTCGTAATAATGGCGTAAGATTTCCGAATCGGGTACAATTGTAAACAGTATGGCTTGTGCTACCACAGAATACACAATCTGGTATACGAGCGCTTGAAGCAACAAAACTGCTCTTACTAAGATTAGACTTTTTATTTTTTCCCACCTGGTTGCTATGTGAGTGAGTCAACATAGCCTGTTCCACATTTTCCATGGCTTGGCATCGTCTTTCCAAAAAGAGTAAAAATTTATCCCAGGTTGGTATCACATTTGATGGCGCTTGCTCTTCCCATTTGGATTTTGTGTCGGCGTCAAGGTATTTGAAGAGAGTTTGTACAATTATGCATCCAGCGATCTCAATAACAGTTCCCATCCCATTCAATGCTCGCATGTGAGAGTTTAGCTTGTCCGACAGCTCGCGCAGCTTGACACTTGACCCGTCCTCAACTTTCTCCTGCCTCAGAATCTCAGCGACGTGTGCCTGAAATATTAAGCGTTTATTATTAAAACGATTGTTTAAAATATCCAATGCGACGTCATAATTAGCTTCTGAGATCTCCAGCGAGCTAACTGCATCCAATGCTGGTCCTGCCAAACAAGAGCGCAAGTGCTGAAGTTTTTCGATTTTGCATAAGATGGGATCCTGGTCGATGACTGTGGTGAACATAGTGTGAAAATTCGCCCATTCAGTGTAACCGCCTCTGAACGTTGGAAGCTTCAGTTCCGGAACACGACTTTTAGATTTGGCCACAAGAGTTGAATTATCCATTTCTGACGATGTGTTGGCATCAGGGCGCAAGGTGGAACACGCAGATATTCTTGGGTTACGCTTGCGCAGGGCAGAACGAATGCGAACTTCCATGGACACCGTCAATTCTACAAACTGTTCGCTTAGTTCGCTTCCAATTTCATCAAAATCCAGTTCTTCTAGACTAGAATGGCACAAATTAAAAGACTCAATTAATTTATCCAAATACTTTAAATGAACATTGAGTCCAGCTTCATCAAACGAATTAATGGCAGCACCCTCCAGCTTTGTTTGCATCACCAAGGCTCGATCATACATGGCCTTTGCCTTTTTCTTTAAAAAAGTCACCCTGTGTTCACTCGGTACAGACGTTGAGTTATTTGAAGTCATTTTCACAGCTTGGCCACGACGAACACTCGCATAAAACAAAATCAAAATCCGTTGCCCGTTTGTGTGTATGTATGCGCGGATCAAGCAAAGACGACGAGAGCGCAAGACGAAACGGAGACAACGAGAACGCAAAAGAAAAGTTCGATACCGTTGATTGTTCGTATGTATACGCGTGGATGCCAAGTAACTGTTCTTGGCGCTGCGAAATAAGGCCCCAATGAAATAAGGCCCCAAAAAAAAAATGAAATAAGGCCCCAAAAATTTATATGGAAAACAAAAACAACAATTTTTTCTCAAATTTGGGGTGTTATTTCATTTTTGGGGCTTTATTTCCTAAATAAAATTTCAAAATGAAATAAGTCCCCAAAAGAAGAAATGAAATAAGGCCCCAAAAATTAGTTTTGCGGTCTTATTTCATTTCGCGGAAATAAGACCCCAATTTTTAATATGATTTTTTTGGGGTCTTATTTCATTTCTCTTATTTTGGCTGATATATGGAAAAAAAATTCCAATAACGGTTAATTTTCTTATCTGCCTGCGTTTTCTGACTTAGTATTTGATGCATTTTTGTACAGATGTGCAAAAGTACCGTTTTACAATTAGTTCAGTGATAAGCTTTTGAGTATGTTGATCAGTTTAGTGATTTGCATTGTGTAAAGCAGACGTTCAAGTCATAGATAAAATTATGGAGTGCGAAAGAATTGTTGGATAACGGCGAACTGGAAATTTGTTCTACGTCAAAGAACAGAAAATGCTGTATTTTGACAATGTAATTATATTGTCTATTTTAAAAAATCTTAGCGCCGCAGACGAAATTTTTTTTATATGAAAACTTTTTATATTATATCAAAAAAATTGTGTCAATCTAAGCGCCGCAGGCGAAAATTTTTTACACAAAAATCGCGCGATTTTTTGTAAAAAATTTTCATTATTATTTAATGTTATAGGTAGTTTGTTTCACTAAAAATCCAAATAAGAAAATATTTTAAAATTTTATATTAGGTATTTCCAATAGTTTTTATTTTATTGAATAAATTGAATAAAGCAATAAAATGAACAAAAAGAAGAATTGAAAAATTGGGGTGTTATTTCATTTTTCAAAATGGGGTATTATTTCATTATGAAATAACACCCCAAATTTGGGGCCTTATTTCATTTTATTTTGGGGCCTTATTTCATTTCAGTGGGGCCTTATTTCATAATTTAAATTGGGGTATTATTTCATTATGAAATAACTCCCCAAATTTGGGGCCTTATTTCATTTTATCGTTTGGGGACTTATTTCATTGGGGACTTATTGCCTGCAGCCACTGTTCTTGGCTGGCGTGTTTCACAGCACAGGGTATTGGTTTTGTGGTTATGTATGCCCGGCCATAACCATGAAAATGCACTTGTATAATATTTTTTACTTCTTTTTATATTTGCGAATATATTTGTTTTTACATCACGTCGGGGTCACCAAAATGTTGTGACACTGAGCTTTTTCAGTGCCCTTTAGGAGATGATTCCTTCAATTTCTTATGAAAGCACGAACACCGTTTTTCAGTTTAATTTTAATACAAAGTTTATTGAAGGGTGGCTGCTCGGAGCCAGAGCCTTTTTGCTAATATACAAAATAGCAATCAAAGTTTATAGATCAAAGTATAAGCAAGCCCGTATATACGCAACTCGCGCCAACGACAATTAAATCAGAACTGCAAGAACTGACCGAGCAGAAGCTGCAGCGGCCGGCTTGGACCTAGCCACAGTGCTAGGCAAGCGACAAAGAGAGCAAAGGAGAATGATAACAAAGAGAAAGTAAAATGCAGCTGAGCGGATCAAAGCAAACAAAGAGTATGAATTACGTTAGACTCAGTGCAATAACAAATGATTTGAATAATGTTGCATGACATTTAAATTTGCATTAATTCTTTGGGCCCTCGCCCAAACAGTAACTATATATGAATTTACTCCAACAATTACAATATAAAACATTGTACTTATCTTTCATTAATATTTTAAAACTTTTAAAACGTTGTGACTCGTCGTGACACACCGTGACACGTTCAAATTCACCTCAAGTTGTTGTTGCTCAACGTATGTCCATATGCTGAACGAGAGGCCTAAACGCGTTGGTCTCCGTTTGCGTAAAACAAAAACGAAGTTAAGTGCGCAATAGGCTTGGGCACCCCTGCTTCAAACAAATGAAAATACTCACTTACAAAGCGTAACTTTTAAGCTATGCGGTTTTTAGTGTAAATTTTTTGACATCGCACGTGAAATTCATTCGTTGGGTTTAGCGGTAAATAAGGACAAGACGAAATACCTAATATCAGCGGAAAGAAAGTCTACGCGCCTTGGACAATTTGTTACAATGGAAGAGTAGAACTCAAAGGTTGTAGAGGATTTTGTCTAACTCGTAACGACGAAAACCAGCGACAACAACATCAGCCTGTGTAAAGATTTCTCAATCAACTGAAAATATTTGAATTCATATTTAGGCATAGAAATTATGTAATCGATTTGTTATCGATAAAATCAATAGTATTAAGTTGTAATAATCGTTTATCATTTTTGCAAAAAGAAGATACGGGCACTCTAGAGTAGGCGTCAGTTGGGAATAGATCGGCCGCCGAGAAAAAATTAAATTGAATATAAAAATCTAAACTGGATAAACTCGAAAACAATGCGAAATTGCCCTGAAACATTTTTAATGCACAATATTATTTAATAAAGTATATTTAACCAAAACTAAAGTCGACGAATCTACAGCCTGAAAATCTGACGAAGAATCACTCTTGCAAACCGATGCTACAACGGGCAAAGTAGGGAGTTCAAGAGCATATACCTCACGCGAAGAACGAAAATAGTCCTTCAAAAGTCGCTTATCATCCAAGTACTGCAATACGGCGCAAAAGCATGGATAATAACTGCAGCGGATGAGGCAGCGATCGGCGTGTTCGAACGAAAAATTCTTCGGAGAATTTATAGACCCTTTAAAGTTGACGATGGTTTCCGCATTCGATAGAATACCAATCTGTATGAGATCTATGGGGACACCTGTCTGGTCAAGCGCTTAAAGCAACAGCGGCTGCGACGGTTAAGATATATCACCCGGATGGAAGAAGAAGCTCCAGTAAAAAAGGACGTATAAATAGAAGGCGGCTGACTATGGAGGCGGCAAGGTAAGGCAAGATGGAACTACGAGGAGCGGGGCGATATATTGCCAAGCTTGGTGTGATTAACTGGTGCCAGCTTGGATTGGATAATTGGAGAGGCCGAGACCGTCAAACGTATGTGATATCCAATAAATAAGAAGAAGAACGCGTGATTCGAAACAACACCACGCAAAAGTCGTTTTAAAAACAATGAAAATTGCAACATTAAATTCAATAGAGCATAGTACAGTGCGATGATTACTGACTTGTTTTTGCGAAAAATGAAAGAACTGGATTCGGCTGAAATATGGATTTAACAAGACTGTTCCTCATTCAACAACGGCACTAGGGGTGTCGATATTTCTCAAAATATCGATATCGATAAATCAATATCAGGTGCAAAAAACATCGATATATCGATTCGATATTATCGACATATAGTTATATCTAAAGCTCAAGAAAACTGAATAATTTTTAAGTAACTTCTTCACCAAAAGACTACTAATTCCCATTTTTATTGGCCGTTATATCTTATCTTTCCAATAGGATAACTTCAAGATATAAATGACTTAGTTTTCCAAAACTAGACAATAAACTAGGGGTCTTATTTTAATAGGTGGAAAATGGCAAAATCGAAATCTACGAAAAATTATTATTTTAGTTCGAGTTATTCTATTAGTCTTTTCCAACAGCAGAAATCGCAATTCTACGAACAAAATAAGTTAATGGTGATCAAAATCGATGGCTAAATACCTTAGCTGGATCAAGTAAAATTGTGGAATTTAGTTTAGACTTATAGTTTCTGGGTAAAATTATCTTACGATTTTCCACAGATTTAGTTTTTATACTCTGTACCAAGAGTACACAGAGTATATTAAGTTTGTGCAAACGTATGTAACAGGAAAGAGGAATCATTTCCGACCCTATAAAGTATACCTATAAAGTATATATATTCTTGTTCAGCATCAACAGTCGAGTCGATATAGCCATGTCCGTCTGTCCGTCCGTCCGTCCGTCCGTCTGTCCGTCTGTCTGTATGAACACCTAGATCTCAGAGATGGTAAGACATTGAGTTTTGACATGTATGGGACAAATGCTTCTTTTATCTCCACGCAGATCAAGTGTGTTTCAAATTTTGGCCACGCCCCCTCCCGTCCCCGCAATTTGAAAAAAACGTTATATCTCCTACAGTTTTGAAGATAGACGATTCGTACCTTCTAGAGATAGTTAGTAATTATCAAAATGAATGATTTGCCGAGGAAACGATAAAGATCGGATGAGCGGTTCTAAAGTTATGAGAAAAAAATGAACTAAGCCCCCCCGCCCGAGATAGAGGTTTGACATGTATGGGACAAATGCCTCTTAAACTTGCAGGCAGATCAAGTTTATTTTCAATTTTTGCAACGCCCCCTCCCTCCCCCGCAATTTGAAAAAAAACGATATATATACCTGTTATATATAAGAAATATACATCGATTTGAAAGAAATGATAAAGATGGGAAGAGCGGTTCTCAAGTAATGAGCAAAAAAGAATAGACCCCAGTTTTCGTTATTTCGATAACTATGCTAAGCGAAAAATATTCATCTATATATGGGACATTCCATATCAACTCGGCCACCTCAATTTTTTTATTTCAAAAAAATTATTAATGGCTATTATTTTGAAGTACTATACATAGATGAAAATACCCCAAAAAATTTTTCACCTACCCTCAATAGTTCTTAAGATAAACCGGATACAAATGAAAATTTAAAAAAATCATAACTCTTAAACGGTTTATCGGATTTAATCCAACCAAAGACGGTTTATTGTTATTTTCTCGCGAACTTTTCGATAAAAATTTGAGACTGCAACCAAAGCCATCGGAAGTATTTTTTTCCTTAAAAAAAATCAGAACTTTGTATTTTTCTCCGCGAGGGCCAATCTGTATTGGATCCGAATATTTTTACTCAGAGAGAGCATATTTTTATGTACATTTTACAATTTATTTCAAGATGGAAGACAGCCTGAAAGCGCGCAAATAATTTTTTTTATAGATTAATTTTTTTTCGGCTTGACTGTTTTTTCAAATATTATGTCCTAAACAATGAACAATTAACCAAATTTCTGTTAAATTTTGTTCACCGAGCTGTAAAACTTTTATTACCCATGTAAATAGCCCAAATTCTGACCATGGAAAGTTGTTTTGGAAGTGGGTGGTAAGTGGATGTAAAGGGGGTGAAATGTGGCAGGAAGTGGGAGGGATGTGGGAGGGATGTGGGTGGGATGTTTATGTGAAGTGGACGGGAAGATGGCGGGAAGTGGGATGTGGGCGGGAAGTGGGTGGGATGGAAATGGGATGTGGGTGGAATGTGGCGGTAAGTGGGTGGGATGTAAATGGGAAGTGGGTGGGAATTGGGCGGGAAGAGGGCGGGAAGTGTGCGGTATGTTGGTGGCAAGTGGGTGGAATGTGGGTGGGATGTAGGTGCGAAGTGGGCGGAAAGTGGGTGGGAAGTGGGTGGGATGTAGGGGAAATGTGCGGGAAGTGGTTGGGATGTGGGCCTGAAGTGTGTGGTAAGTGGGTGTGCGTTGGTTATATACTGTTGAAGGCGCAGCGAAGCGTGACGGGCTATTTGCTAGTCTACATATATAAAACTGTTCAACCTGACTAATTGACTGACTGACTGGTGACCGTCGCACAGCCTAAACCATAAGAGATAGGAAGATGATATTTTCACAGTAGTTTAATCTTATGCTGAAAATGAGTACTAAGAACGGATTTTGGAAAATTCTGTCGGGAAATGTGGAAAATTCGCGGAAAACTGTTGTATGAAACTTTTTTGTTTTTTATCCGATCAAGTTCAAACTTATTTTCAAAGTCAATAAAAATAATTCAACATTAACTGCATACCAATCTTCCGGAAAATTAATCACCTCTGGGTGGAAAGATGGTGGTCAAGGTTGCCAGCCTTTTGCTCCCAGTTCATTTCGAAAGGCACACTTTGCTTTACAGTTGCATCTGAGAACAAAGAGCGCACGCAAAACCAAAGCCCACAGAGCATAAGTCGAAGAGAAGCGATTTCAATGTGTGCGTGAGAGCAATTGAACTGAGTTACCGATCAGGAGCGTAAGAAAAGGAAACGAAGCGGTAAGTATGTGGGCGGCAAGTGGATGGGATGTGGGTGGGAGATGGGTGGGAACTGGATGGGAATTCGGAGGGATGTTGGTGGGATTTTGGCGGGCTGTGGGTGGGAGGCGGGTGGGATTTGGGTGGAAATGGGTGGTAGATGGGTAGGGACTGGATGGGAAGTGGGAGGGATGTGGGTGGTAGGTGGGTGGGATTTGGGTGGAAGTGGGTGGGAGGTGGGTGGGAAGTGGGTTGGATCTGGGCAGGGTGGGTGATAAGTGGGCGGGATGTAAGCGGGAAGTGGGTGGAAAGTGAGTGGGAAACGGGTGGAAGTTGTGTAAGAAGTAGATTGGGAGTGGGTGGGGTGTAGGTGGGATGGGGGTGGTAAGAACGCAGCAGCAAATTCGTAACGGTGGAAAAGCAAAGTAGTAAAACGTTGATTTCAAGCCTATGCATGTATGATTCGATTTCTGGGATCTACAGAGGAAACAAATTTATAGGATGATTTCAAATTTGGTAAATATTTGACTCTCACGATTGACTTTAAACCGATTCTGATATGGGTTCTAAACTGTTCAAGGCGCAGCGAAGTGGCAGCGACGGGCTTTTTGCTAGTAATTTATAAAGAATCAAAATGGATTAATATGCCACAGCTGTCAATTACTTAACCCTACTGGTCAATGAAGATTCGGAGTACTAATTAAAATTGAATGTTTAATGGAAAAGCGTTCTAAGTGCATATATTTAGCTTGATTGAGTTAATACAACTCCCTTGTGGTCTGGACATTGCCTCGCCACTCGCATTTGCCGCTTACACACTTATGTATATGTTTACAATAGATACTCGAGCATAAGAAGTTGTTTTATACTTTATGACAGTCGAATGTTTGCGTTTGTGCTCATCCCGATGAGCCGTCCATAAATCGTTACATCATAAGCTCTCTCTCTCTCTCTAGAGTGTAAATCCACCCGAACCAGTTCTGATGCTGGTAAAATATTCAAAGCATTACCAAACACTAGCCGACTATTCCGGAATGTGTGGGCGTCGTTTTGTGTGTATGTTTGTGGGTGATGTGTATTTATATCTTTGGCTGCCGTCAGAATTATATGTTTGCTTTCATTTATGCAAACAACATGTGCATGGGAGTGTGAGTGCGTGCACCGTCAATAACAGTAAATTTTTATAGGCAACACTTTGACTTCGGCTACTGGCCATCCCGACTCCGCCTCCAGAGCTGCTGTTTTGTTGGGCATTTAATAATTTAACCACGACTATTTAGTTTCCATTTCCGCAAAATGCTTTCGTGTTAACGCCTCGAATGCAATAAATAAGCCGGTGCGGCCACTGCTCACCACATCGAGGACAACCACTCTGGCAATCCGGGCCTACCGTAGTCCATTTACATGTAGAAAGCAAAAACAAATCCCATAACGTTAACTCATAAATATTTCATTTTATTGCTTAACCTCAAACAAGGGTTAACATTCGGCTGAGCAGTGGTGGCGTCAAACAATGCTACCATAAATTATTGGACGGGTGGAACTTAAAGGACTTGCACACTCCGCCTAAGCTTGCACGGACAAGCATAGATCTCAGTTTTTGAATTTAAACCAAACACCCGATAGATTATTTCGCACATCATTTGCATGATACAGACAGGCGGTTTTATATATGATTCTTTTAAATTGAATAGGAAGGAGTCGCGCGTTTGTCAGGGATGTGAATACACATATGCAAGTACACTGAATAAAGTCTTATATGAATCCGACAATTCCCCTACTTGAAAATCAAATGATCCTGACTCGAGATTGTAGTAAGTGCGGAACTCCACTGTCAAAGCGAAAGATCAAAATGAAGCCGAGAGCAAGTTCGAAACTGAGACAGAAAAGCTCTCAGACAAATTATTCTGACAGCTTAGGAGTTACTGGTGGTGTGGGTTTTTGCATTATCCGTTGCCTTGGTATTCCATACCAGTTATAGTACTTCCAGCATGAGAAGGTAGCTACTGAATTGCAGTCGATAAGTTAAGTACATTTAAGAGACTTCATAGCGGCCAGCCTCCATTGTAATGTTGTTTGTTTCCTGTTTCAATTGTACGCAAACAAATGGCCTTAAGCCGGCTAGAACTTGCTGGTTTAATAGTCCAAAGAGTCGTTTAAGAAGTACCATGGAGTTCTTGAGTGGTGCTGTTTTTTTGGGGGTGAAAATGAGTGTCAATCTTAGTCATTTTCGATGCAATTCTTTTTCGGATTGAATGCAGTTCGAGTATCGAGCTCAATTCAATGAAGCCGACTTCGAGATCAAGTATATCACTGTGCAACACTCAAAATTGCCTGGGACTGGGAACAATAAATTGTGAAACTAGAGGCATCAGGTAGCAACACCTTATACCCAGTTTTTCTTGAGCACGTCAAGTTCGCGTTTAATGGCAACACAAAGTTACAACCTCTGTTGCTGGTTAAAAAAATATGAGAGCTAAAATTTTGAAAAAAATCACCAAAGTTAAAGGGAGTCACCACCATTGTTATACCAAATTCCCGCCTCCAATGGACAAGCGGTTAGTACCCCGCCCATAGAGGTCTAACTTAGAAAGTGGAATTAATGGAAAACCACTCGATAGAATTTTATAAGATTTTAACAATATTGAGATACGGACTAATAATATGTGTACTTAAGAGATGGTAACATGCATCGAAAAACCGCGATGGTGGATACCACATTTGACAGCACCCATCATCGAGGCAATATAGGCCATAAACTAGAGATCAAAATAGACCGAACTGCGATTTTAGATTCACCATCGGACCCTTAAGTCACGGGCTATGGCTATCTTTGTGCAAGCAATTGCCTCAGAACAACATTTACCATATGGGTATCAAGAGCGTCTCCAAAATTATGCAATAAATCCTATGAATAAAAGTCGTCATTTCCATTAAGAAAATCAAAAATGCATGTTACCATCTCTTAAGTACACATTTTATTAGTTCGTATCTCAATATAGTTAAAATCTTATACAATTCTATCGAGTGGTTTTCCATTAATTCCACTTACTAAGTTAGACCTCTATGGGCGGGTTACTAACCGCTTATCCGTTGAAGCGGATATTTTATATTAGAATACTGGTGATTCCTTTCATATTTGGTGAATTTTTCAAAAAGTGCCCATTAAACGCGAACTTGACGTGCTCCAGAAAAACTGGGTATGAGGTGTTGCTACCTGATGCCTCTAGTTTCACAATTTATTGGTCCCAGTCCCAGGCAAAAAAAAAGTTGAATTTTGTTCCACTGTGTATTAAGAATATCGAAATCAATATCGGATCTCGATTCTTAAGTCCGACTGAGGAATCAAATCAAGCTCGAATAACATCATAGAATTAATCCCATAAGAGCTGAAGTCTGTATCAAGACATGAATTCCGGGATTCAAAAAAACGTACTCAAATCAATCTTTCTCGTTAAAAAAATCCGTGCTTGATCGACTTCTGACAGCGCTTGGGATTAAATTTAGCACGGATATCTCGGATTGGTTGTCTGTGCAAAGTTTATTCGAGTACAAAATGTATTACGCTCGTGGAGAGTATATGGAAACCAAAAAGTTGTTCAGGATATAATCTACCTATGAACAACAATAGTCAGCGACAACAGGCATTAAAGACCAGGTGTGGCATTGAAAAGCCAATGATCTTGGAAAAGCCGACATGAGGATATGACTAAAAGTGATAGGAAAAGAGCAGACACTGTGATATTACTCTCCATTATCGCCATATAGCTATCGCCTATTCCGAATTAGTGAATAAATTTCCGATTTCGCGACTCGAGTCACACGTACGTATAAGACACTCAACGTGATTAATCTAGTTTCGAGTTGAAGTCGGAAGGGGTTTCATCCGGGTCTCGAACAGAGAAACATTTTCGGTGCGGGGTCACGGAGAGGGTTAAGCAAGTAAGAGCGTTTCGGTAGAGTGCCCCGAATTTTACATACATTTGCACAACATCATGATCGCATTTGACCCTTTTTTAATGGGTGCAGGGTATAACAATGTTATTCATATAGGGATGTTTAGAGGCCTGATAATATTAATATTATATTCGAGGTTTGTATGAGTTAATTAGTATATCTTCCAGTAAACTTTCATTAATATAATGAATATGAGTGAAGCTTGTATACCAGAAACAGCTAATACAACAAAAGCGATATTGGCTAAAGATTGCTTTTCATCTTCAACTTTGGATTGGTGAGAAATTATTAATGCTTTTACTAATTAATTCATTTTAAGGATGCAGCAGCATGATTCTAAGCAAGCTGCTTTTATTTGAAGGCTTACGGATATTGGAAAATGGCAAATTTGAAATTTATAGTAGCCGAACCGATTTGGAATTTTGAACGCTCTGGTTCAGGCTCGGTCCGAAATCAATGTTTTCCTCCGGTCGCCTTATGAATGACGCGATGTTCAAATCTGGTACTACTTGCGAACATATTTCTGCCACAAAAATCTATTAGTCTCTCTTCATCATTGCAGTTTGTTTCATGAAGGCTTAACCGGCCAAACCTCTACAGAAAAACTCCATATCTTCTGATTTCCCCGTTAAAGTCAGTTGACAAGCATATCAATGAATTGTGCGTTGTCAAAAGGGCGATTGTATCCAAAACACAGCTATCGCAGTTTTCTTTGGTTGACTTTATTTACCCTTATGGAAAGTTCGCCGCTCAGAATATTGAGTACTTTTCCAATACTGCCTACGGCGTTTAGTTAAGGAACCCAGCCTTTGTAATGATTTGTTAAGGCAATAAGTAATGAGTATCTCGCAGTCTGGCAGGACTGACTTTAACTTACACTCTTGTATTTTTAGCGAACGACAGGCCCTTAAGAGATTGCGAATGTAGGCGAACGGCTAATTTGCCTGGAGTTCGCCATACGCCAACGTTGAACAAAAAAGCCCATTTACATTTTTTTTTTGGAACAGAATAGTTTTTTTGACTACGTAGATTCCGGAGAAGTGATTCACAAATGAACCCATGCATTGAACAAAACAATCTGACTTGCAAAATGCACACAGTTTCAATCAATCTCGCGAGTCTCTCCGCGTGAATTCAGAAATTGGAATATTTATGTTAGTGCAGGCACTGGGACCATTTTGCTGGTCCAGTTTGGAAACGCCAATTAAGCTGTCAAGTGAACATTCTCTCACACCCTCACAATTAATATGGGGACAGCTATTGATTAACACTGCCCACCCATCTGCCCATCTGCCCACTTGGCGTGTTAAAAAGTTCTGATTGTAAACACAAATTATCAGGGCACAACTTTCCTGCGTGTACTTCCAGCTGGCAGAGACGGCGGCAGCCCACAAAAGGCGAAAGTCAAAACAGCGCACAATGATGTTACAAATTTTACAAATAACGTAATCGGAAAAGTTGCCAAGTTTCCCTGCTAGTTTTCATATTGCTCCCCCAACCGGGTGCGGCTCACAACTTATTGAAAAAATGCCATTCAATTGCCTTGTTACCAGAAAACGTAGGCAACCAGGACAGACCAGAGCAGGCCAGAGTCGTGGCCGGTTGCCAGAGTCAGGGCTAGAGCCTGGCAAGATTGCCACTGACTTTGACAGAAGCACTCGGGGGCACGGACTGTCCCCACACTGGCGGCGGCACTTCAAGTGTTTTTTAACGCGCTCTGCTTTCATTCCGTTTTGTCTTTTTTTCCTATCGCTCCGGCTGTGAAAAGGAAAGTGCGAAACTGGCACATCGGACGACAACCCCATTCACCCATGGGCCTTCACGGACAGAGATGTGGAACTGATGGTCGTTGGCTGGGTTTGGCGATGTAGTGGAAAAATGCCATAATATTACAACTCCGAGTAAACACAAGAAAACAACGGACTGCGTAAAAGTTTTAAGTGCTTTCGAACATTTTGACAAGTTGACTTTGTGTTGTACAGTTGTTGTTGTTTTTGCTGTGAATGCAACCAATAATGTTCCAAAGTAAACTTATTTTCTTGACATAATCAATGAATATATCGTGCACGATTGGGCTTCGTCCGGCATAATGGAAATCTGTTTAGTTTGAATTGGGAATTCCTCCTATAAATTTCTCTTACCCATTGTTATTCTCTTCACCAAAGTTACACAGAGTATATTGATTTTGTGCAAAATTATGTAACAGACAGAAGAAATCATCTCTATAAAAGAAATTTATTCTTGATCAGCATCAACAGTCGAGTCTATAAAGCCATGTCCGAATTAAAGAAAAGATCTCAGAGATGGTAAGAGGTAGAGGTTTTACATCTAAGAGACTTATATTTATTATACCTGTGGGCAGATCAGATTCATTTTCAATTTTTGTCACGCCCCTGCCGCCTCCGCAATTTGGAAAAGTCATAACTCCCACAGGTTGATGGTTCGTACCTTCAATGCATATTTAGTAATCAGTATTATTTAACGATTGAAAAAGAATGATACAAATCGAATAAGCGATAGTCGAGTTGGAAGGAAAAAAAAAACAACTATGATGGGTAGCACCGGCCGCAACGGAAATGGGCAGCACTACCCACTCTACTAGGCTTCTACCTGACAAACCAGTTGCTACACAGAGAAAAATATCCGTTCGAATTGTAACGAAATCATGAACTTTTGTTGACGATAGTCTGCTAAGCACGCTTTTTCGATATTCATGAACATTCGTTCACAATATGCCATGAACATTTTGTTCTCACACATGAACGGTTAGGGCTTGTGTTATAAACATTTTGTGCTCGTTTCAAGAACATTTTGTTCTCGCTTTGCCGGCGACTAAGATCCAGAAAAAAAAATTAACCATAGTTAGGTGAATGTGGAAGTCTCCTCCCCTCTATGGTGGCACGGAAGGAAGGAAGAGACGACCAACCCACACACCACACCCACCGCGTTGCAACCCACAACCTTTTCTAAGCTGTAGCTAAATTTTATTAGAATTATTAATTTTAAAATTTTTTTGCTTCACCTAGTCTGGGACTTGAACTCAGGACCTCGAAGAGACTGAACGGACGACGTCATTTTAACTCACACGACCATCCAGCTCACGCGCGAGACAGCGACAAAATCAAATTAAGAAATGAATGCTTTCAGAATGAAGTGCTTAAGTAAGCATTGAGACTGCCGGACAGATCAAAGCCCTGTGGCTCACTTTCCGCTGAGCCTTCGCTTAGCACGCCGAAGTCCTGGTTACAAATCCCCGTCGTGTCCTGTTTTTTTTTTTTAATTTTATTTTTTTTTAAGTATTTTTAACATTGTCTATATTTTTTACAATGCACTCTGGTCCTAGGATATAAATAAATGTTAATAAGCACTGAAATCATAAAATAGCTAAAATATTTATGTTTTCATGAACACTTTTTCGCATTTCATGACTACCGTTCATGTTTTATGAACGAAAAAAACAGACCACAATCATGACCATTTGGTTACAATTTTAGAACGGGATATTTTTCTCTGTGTATGCTACATGTTTTTGCAGCTTGGACAAACAAAGTATCGCCAAAAGTACTCGAAATCGATAACCACCCAGGAAATATATGGTTACACCAATAAAAGCTCCGTCGCTGCTTGAATGATGCGACTTTTGAGTAACGCCATCCAGTCTATGAATTTGCTCTGGGAAATGTCATAGCAGTTTCGGCTTTCTGTTTTTTCTTTTAAAAGTAGCGCCCAGTGTAATTGCTGTGAAAAACTATTTTTCAGACCTATATGTTCTACAATAGCTGTACGATATCGTTGTTTATTTTTATTCAGCTGGGTTGAACTTCAAAAAGCGTTGACAACTAGTAAATACGAAGATTGGAGATACAACCACTGAACGCAACTAGTTTTCGACCGATCTGTTCTTTGACTGCTATATGCTATATTCAGTGTAATGCACGAACTCAAGTACTTAAGAACTCAGTACCTAGATGAAGGTAAAGGTACAAAATATGTACTTTTAAATTTTAAAGCATTGCTAATCCATTTTTGTTAGTAAGGCATACATATTAACTGTACTGGCTTTTATTCAAAAATAGGGTTTTAAAATGGAACATTCTGATTTAACATGATATTATATATTTAAAATGATTCTTAGTTACTTTATAACTTTTTTATCAAATCAAATGTTTTGAATATTTCGCACCACCTGGTCTGTTTATTACTTTGGTGTAGGTATTTGCCCTCCACAGCTAAAAGCAGTTTCCACTGGGACAGAACTTGGAAAAATAGTATTATGTATTTAATCAAAGGATTTGCTAATATCGACAAGATAAGATAAGACTCTTATTTCAATATTATAGTTTTTATAACAGCTTTCAGACTCATCAAATCTTCTATTACTGGTATCGTAGAAGTCTTCACAATCCTTTGTATTTGAGCTCTCATTGACAACAATTTCCTATTTTTCCGTAACATGTTCGACAAGCCGTTTTGAAACTTCCTGTTTAGGAGTTTTTTTTAAGTGGATCACAAAGTATCAAGTTTCTCAAGATATTAAAAACCAATAAAAATAAACCATAAAACCGACCTGCAAAAAATCAATAGCCTTAGTAAACCATTTTCCATTCATTAATTACTTTATTTGCAATTAATGTTTTTTCTTAAAGTTGTTCAAGCACACTTTAAATTTCTGTTTAGTTTCAAAATACGTTGAATACTTTCATGGAAACTGTTCCATCTAAAACCCCAATGGAACAAGGAAAACCCAGACGAGGTAAAACAGAAACGCATCACTTACTCAGAGTTGGAGAACAAGGTGTAAGTGTTGTTCCTTTCTCTACCCTCCAAACCTGTAAAAACTCAAAGCAAATCGTGAACTTTATAAAAATACGATGCCCCACTTCAGGTGCCCAAAACGAAAGGTAAACTAAATCATTTCAAATTCATAATTGACTTTATGGCGTAAAGATATATTGTCAAGCCGCAATCACATAATAATAATTTCTAAAAAAAACTGTTCTTCAGCTAAAATTACAAAGATAGCAAGGCTATGCCCTACTTACGACAAGGTCCATCGACGTCCGTAGGCCTTCTGACTGATGGAGCTGTAGATGCGTCTAAAGAAGAAATTATGTTGTCATGAGGAGCTAAATTTAAAGTCGACTCTAACCGACTTCGAAATACACGAAACATCCAAAAAGTATGGAAACATTTTTTTTGCTCCGTTATTTATTTGCATTGATGCATTGGTTGTACTTATTGCTAATATAAGTTTAAGTACTAAATTTGAAATCGACATCCTTAAAAATTTGGGAGTCATTCAACATTTTTGATGTGATCTTTAATTTCGGTACGTACGATTTTAGTAGGAGTAAAATTTGATTTCAGTGTCACGTGACGCTGACGGAAGATTTTAGTAGGAGTAAAATTTGATTTGAGCGTCATGTGACTCTGACGCCAACCATAATATGTTGCTGTGTTTGCTTTGAGCAGTGGCTCGGCACACACACACAAGACGGTTGGTAGAGTGATGGCAGGGGGAAGATTAGTTATGGGGGGCGGAGAGAGATGCAGAGAAGAGTTCAAGATCACACACCCACACCCAACATTTCATTTACAGTTCTTTGCCTATGGCTCAGCCAAAAAATCAAAACAGAGAAAACTACCACAACAACAACGAGAGAACAATATAGAGCGTACTCCCACAACTTTTGCTGTAAGCGCGAGAGGGAGAGTGAGTGCTACTAAGTACTGAAAAAACAGGGCACTGAGAGCAGCATCAAACCGTTTTAGTTGTATTATGGTTTTCTTCTTCTGACAAACTGCCATTGCTGATTTGTATACCAAGGTGAGAGCTTCTTTTTGATGTGAAACATCTTTAATTTCGGTACGGACGATTTTAGTAGGAGTAAAATTTCATTTTAGCGTCATGTGATGCTGACGTCGTTCATATTTTGTGTTGTTGTTGTGCGGATTTTCCCGGGAAACACACACACAAACACAAGAGAATGGTCGGAGGGGAAAGCGAAGAGGTAGGAAGGATCCTGAAGAGGGGCAACTGGGTGGGTTCTGGGAAAGATATAACGCAAAACTTTACAATAGCAACAGTTAATTACGACAGGAATATAACGAATCATAAACAAATACTTGTTCCTGTTCAAGTACCTGGCAGTGTATAAAGAAAGATCGGTCATTGACTTTTGCGTCTATTCAATGGCCCTTCTCAAAGGAAACTAAACAATTGTGGAAACTATGTCGGATTTACTGAGCACCATTTAAGTACATCTTCTTTATTTCGTAAGCGTCTTAAGCTTAATAAAGTCGATACCACAGGCCAACAAAATAACCAACAACCTTCTACGGAACAGCACTGATTACTTGAAATTATTAAAAGTTTATGTTCACTGATTCCAAAACTATTTTAGGTTTAGCTCTATCAGCTCTTGTTTTCAAGATATGGCGAAATAACGAACAAGTTCAGTTTTTAACCCTACAGGATTTATGTAGGCACACTAAGCATTTATATCTGGATTTATTAGTTTTTTTTCGACAGAGCACATATCAATGCATCTTTAAAAAATCAAAGGCGCTATATATAAATACAGCAGAAAGTGTAGTAATTGGCCTCTAAAGTCAGATTACTCTCGATTTAAGGTTTTTTCATCCCGTTGAACTAGCGCGGTTATAGGATTAATATTTTAGCTATTTGTGCATACGATCTAGATCTGTGATTTTTATGCCATTTGTATCAGTTTATTTGGCAAACTTACAGCCTGCTTTAAACAAAAATACATATCTCACTTTATGGGAGGAAAACTAGATTCACACCCAAAACTTGTATCTGCACAGTAAAAATAGAGGGAAGCTAACTTCGGTCGAGCCGAGCAACGGTTTGGATATACTCTTGGAGCATGATATATGCTGCCAGATTGTTATATGGCTATTTTACTCAAATTCTCCAAAATTTTGTTGAAACAGATAACATTTCTATTATTGAAAACAAAAAAAATTTTGTCACTAAATCTACTTTTTCTTCCGATCGTTTCTATGGCAGCTATATACTATAATCACCCGATTAGGATCAAACTTAATAGCATTGTATGGTAGCATGTAACATTCATTAACAACAAGTTTGGATGCGATGGCAATGAAAACAAAAAAACTTTCTTACTAATACTTTTTTCAAACCTATGTTTTGTACACAAACGACAGACGGACATATATATCCATGTCCGACTCAGCTCGTCATGCTGATCAAGAATACATATACTTTACTCTCCAAGGGTATAAAAAGGCTACTTAGTTCAACAGAGAATTTATCATCTACATTAATTAATTAGAAACGCAACGCAACTAAAAATAGAATTAACTAATTCACTTTCAAAGACAAACCATTTAATAATAATAATAAAATAAAAAAACAAAAAACAAATAATTGTTAGCTTTTAAGATAGGTAATATGTATTACTTATTTAAAAGAACCACATGTGACTTATGCAATAAATTAAAAAAAAACTAAACTAAACTAAGTTAGAGGGAATACTTAATTCTGAGAAAATTGACATAAATCTAGAATTGTCTGACTGTATAGCCCACTTTTTGCTTTAGTTATATAGCGCTTTTGATTTTTTAAGATGCACGGACTTATGCTCCATCGCTTCTTTCAGTAATTAGTCAGCTGTTCGCTCTCAATTACGCTCTCTGAGTGCATTTGGTAATATGCCCGTCCCACTATAACCACTGTGATTTTCTATACAGACAATAAGAATCTCAATGCGGACTTTTGCTTATCAACACTCAAAATTGAGAGGCAGTGATCCAAGCTCGGGTATAATATTATTAAACCTCAAAACTTCTATATATAAGTCAAATGTCGAAGGGCCGATTTCGCATATTCTACATAGAGCCATATGTCACAAAAACTTACAAATATCAGAGTAAATTGTGACCTTATCAGACACAAAGCTGCATTCTAAAAAAGATAAATCGGCACTAATTTTGGTTCAACTTATTAACATGTTTTCAAAATTATTCGAACCCAAACCTACGTTCAGCGACCTTCTGAGCCTGTGCGTGCTCGAACCCCCAAGGGGACCCCTAACGATTTTTAAAAGGTTCGTGTTTACTATATGAGGGCTTAATTTTTTTACGAATTGGCATTGAGCTGTCGCACAGTGGCCGGTTTCGCTGATTTGGCGTTGCAAAAATCGTATCTTTTGAACGGTAAGAGATTTTTAAAAAATTTCAAAGGGACGATTATAAAGAATTTGTGAAACTTTAATATGAGCGTAAGGATTTCATTGTAGGTCTACCGGGTGACTCAGAATCGACTGTCAAAGTGAAAAGTTTAAAATGTTGCAAATATCGCATGCGATAAAAAACATATTCATTTTTTTTAACGATTTATTAAAAATGATATTGTTAAACTAATTAAAATTAACAAAATTTGATAAGAAACTAATTTTTAATTACTAAAAATAATTTTTTTCATACAAAATATTTTTTTCGGAAATAAATATTTTTACTAATTAAAAGTTAGCTATTTATTAAATTTGGTTAATTTTAAGTAGTTTAACAATTATTATTTTAATAAATCGCCTTAAAAATAAGTTAAAATGATTTTTTCTATTTCTTGCAACTTTTTCAGTTTATCCAATTTGCAGTTTGGCGGCCAATCCTGGATCACCCAGTTGACCTACAATAATAAGCTACTGAAATTCTCTATCACATTTCTTTTGGAATTTTTCAAATATATCTCTTTCCATTCAAAAGTTACGATTTTTGCTACGCAAAACCGGCACTCCGCTTGATTTCACCTAAATACTTAGAATATTCATGCATTTTAATATGTTCAAGTCGCTCATGCTCGCAAGGCGCATCTATGCGCAAGACCAAATAAATATATTTTTATTTAGAAATATGTATTTTAAAAAAATTTTCACTCTAGAAGCGAGAATGAGCGTGAGCGTTCGCAATCCACCAAAGTGGGAAAATGAGGTACAAAAGTAGTACTTCAGTAAAACGACAATAACTCAAAAACTAAAAAAAAAAATTTAATTGTCTCACTTCATTTTTCTACAGAATTGATGCATCTTTAATAAGCAAAAAATCTTTTTGCAATCGGAACTTCCGTTTGGTTTTTATACGTTCCGAAACGTAACATTTGAAACCAAAAATATACAAAAATTGATCAGTTTGAAAAATTGTTCAACCTTGAACCACTGTAAAATCCAAAATAATTGACCAAATTCAAAAAACTAAACATTTTCGGGCTATCTGGGGTTCCCTTTATTAAATTAAATTAAAGCGGTCAAAAAAATCGACCATCAATTTTTGATTTTTGCAACGCTAAATTCGCCAAACCGGCCACTGTGTGTCGGTTTCAACTGCTTGAGCAATTCCACTTTTACTGAAAGCGGATCTAGTAACCGTAGATATAAGTCTCAATTTCCATACAATCTTATTAAGGGTACTGTATACCTTCAGAAAAATAAATTTTTCACTTTTTTTATTTGCTTAAATGCTTTAAACCGTTAAAAAATTATAACTGAAGTTATACAGTACCCTTAACTTAGATTTCAAAGTACAAACGTTTATACGAAAACCTAAGTGGAATTGAGAACAGGCCTGAATATAAATTATTCTTGATTTCGCCGACTCTTTGGAACAAATTTTGAAACGACAAATCTGTTCATTTGCGGAATTCAGACCAGCCATCAACTCGATATGTGACAGCTCCACTCGTTTTCGAAATTTGAATATTCCCTGATCAAGCTTGTTTCAGATTTGGATGTTTAAATGTAGCGAAGAGTATTCAATTTCCGAATTGCCAAAACTCTACCATAGCATAAAAGTCAAAAGTTGGGCAGAACCAACTCGTACTACTGATGGCAGTAAGAGCGCAAATATGTTACCAACGAACATTAAACTGCCAAACATGCCATGCCCATCTACTCCCTCCCTCCTCGACAGCCCCAATCCAACCTTCGACTCACGTCAGCAACAGTTGCTGCATTTGGGTAAACAGACGCGAAATTTGTGTGAAATGGCTTCCTATGGGAATGTTTACATCTGGAATGAATTTGCGAACTCTGACAGTTGCTCGCGTTGTGTGTCAGTCAACGAGTCAGCGTCAGTGTCAGGCGGGCAGGTGGAAGGACAGGCAGTCAGTCAGGCTTTAAACTGGAGGGGGCGGGCTACTTCCGGCGGTTAGTCACGTTTATTTAATCGGGAACCCTTCTGCAAGTCGAAGTGTGCTATTAATTTAAAACCTGTCAATTTCTTCGATTTCCCTTGAGCTGCTGATATATGTACCGAAGCATCTGAAAATGTGTCAGAATTTCAGGCCAATGTCAAAAAAAATGTCAACTTCAACGCAGGATCTTATCCCGTGTGAAATCCATTAGGCGGGCGCATCGGCACTCCAGCTCTTCAGCTGGAGCGACCGATAGTTATCCATGGCCTTCAGCCGCTCAAACTGCCATTAAAGTAAAATGGAATAATATGGCAACTCATCCTGTCGGTAAACGAGTGCCTCATAACCGTAACCATCAACATAATGATGGGCATAACCATAAGCCGAGTTCACTCCTCCTCGCCTTCCCCCCGCGATTGAACAAGCGGCTACCAATTGCCACTGGCAGTTGGATATTAACTGGCCAAAAAAACTGCTACTCGCTTGCTTCACGATTGACAGTCGTTCTTTGCAGCAGTTGCAACCTGCTGACGTGGCTTTCCATCCATGTCGAATGTCATTTTCCTGCACGATTTGGCCCACGGGAGGAGGCGCTTAGGTGGAGCTGTAATTTGTATTCGATCTAATTTATTTATTTTCAGTTGATTTTATGGCCCTGTGGTTCATAACTAGACCACAGATTGTGTGTGTGGGTTGTTAATCAGAATTGTAATCAAGAGCACACTGATTGGATGAAATACACAATTATGAAAGTACTCGTGTTTCTGGATTCTGCGGCTGCCACAACTATATGTCATTAAAAAAAGCAAAAAACCAATCATTCGCTTGTGCAACATTTGATTTATTTTTAATATAATCAACTAAGCAATGCAATTAACGATAATTTCTTATTTATCTACATAGAACAATCAACAATGGCTTAGAAGGATTTGTAGGGGAACCGGCTTGGGTTGCTATTAATTTTTATAACCTTTACCAAAGCACAGTAGGCTGGATCAAGGCATACTAAACCAAGGCATACTAAACAAGGTAGGCTCACTCACTCTCTCTCTCTCTTGACAACTTGTTAAATTTCAGTCAGTAAGCAACTGTTGTAAGCAAAGCATCTCCGCGGACGAATTTGTTCTGTTTTACTTAGTAGCTTAGTAGGCTTTGTATTGAAATATATTATTCTCTCGCTCTCGCTCTCTTTGACACAAATATACGGAGTTCTAAGAGAGCGCGTAAGCCTACCTTGTTTAGTATGCCTTGTACTAAACAAGGTAGGCTCACTCGCTCTCTCAGAACACCTTACATTTGTCCGCGGAGATGCTTTGCTTACAACAGTTGTTTACTGACTGAAATTTAACAAGTTGTCAAGAGAGAGAGAGAGAGTGAGTGAGCCTACCTTGTTTAGTATGCCTTGGGCTGGATGGCCAAATTTTTGGCATTAAGGCCTATACTTGCTATAGTTTGCTACGATGTTTCACATGAATAGAAACAGTTTTAAATAGCTTGCATGCATGCATGCAACCGTGGTTTCAGCAAAGAAATCCAATGAAAAGAATACGGCGTTTGTATTAGAAAATTCGATGCTCACTTCGAGCGGATCAAGTGAGATTAGAAAAAAGTAGCTTTTTGTGGAACCAATACCCCTTACACCTAACGAAGCTTTAGAATTTTTGCTCGAAAATTCGTTGAGCAAAAATCAGTATATTGCTACTCGAGATCTAAGAAAATAACAAAATTGTGACATATTTCCAAGTTATCCAAAAATTCAGGAGGCTAAGTTGCAATTGAGGCCCCCGAATGTCGCTGCACCTGCAACCAAAGAGGAAGTTCCCTTGCAAGATCTCCTAAACCACACTGCCAGCCGAATCATTCAACGTTACATTAATTGCCAGCTATGGATTTGATTGGTCTACTGGACAGAGCATGTTTAAGCAAAGATTTGAAGATAGCGAACCTGATTCATTTGACCAGTCTTTATTTGTCACAACCATAATACCACTTTAAGTAATAGATGACTTGGACACACTTCTTTGGATAAATCGAACGCCTCAGTCTGTGAGATTTTGTAGGCCCCTTAAAATGGAGTTCGCCAAGGAAAGCAGATAACACATTCTTAAGGAAAAAGAAAATTTGGATACACAAATAAAAAACCTGATGCCTTACGATTGTCACATTTTAAGGGAGAGGAAAATCACCCTGTCATACACTCATAAGAATCTAGAACGAATAATTTGAGTACGAACGCTCTTGAAAAAAAAAACTCGTCGCACTTGAACTTTCAAAAATTTCGCTCTTGGAATCAAGACAAATTCAATCTCAATGTGATTCTATAGGCAAGGGGAGTGAGGAAACGCAAACATTGAGAGAATAACGTTGGCCGCGCTCTTTCAAAGAGAGACAGCGCATGCGCAGTTTGTCATTGTCCGTGGCTCGCCGATAATTATGTTAAAGTTGAACATTAAGATTGGGCAAACGTAAGTGATTAAACGTCTGTATAATGTAATAAAAATGTTTAAAACACCACATTAAAAAATAAAATGAAATAAAAATAAAAAAAAAAAGGAAAAAAATAAATTCTGCTACGGGGACTTGATCCACGGTCGAACTGTTGCGGCTGGCCAAATACCAACTGCGCTGGTTCATAAATATGCTTTCGCCGCTGCTTGTAGCTAATTGAGAATAGTCGAGTCGATAAAGATGCTCGTCCAACTGTGTATGTTTCAGTCTTCGAGGTACCGAGTTCAAGTCCCAGTAAAGTAAGTAAAATTAATCATTTTTATCTGTTATGTGACTAACTCAAAATCAATCACATCTTAGAAAAAGTGGGTGGGGTGGCTGATGGTGAGTGGCCGTCAGCGCGGAACAAACAACACCACGTCGGTCGGACGGGTTGTCCCGGGGTCTCGGTCATGTCTCTCACACCCAAGCCCCCACCCCTTCAATTATTATTTTTAGTCTTTTAATTTGAGAATTATTCGTACTTGGATCAAGTACTGAAACTCTTGAGTCAAGAATGTCGGGATCAAAAAATCACTCTTGGATCAAGAATATTGCTCCTGGATCAAGAATAATCACTCTTACCCTACTTTTGAGAAAGAATGCCCTTGATTCAAGAGTGAAATTCTCTATTTTTTCTCTGAGTGTATGACTTTTATATGACTCTAATAGATGGAAAGGTTTTAAACATTTTGACCGGAAAAAAATCTTGTCAATTGTGCCCAATCTGTGGAGCTGGCCCTAAACTGTTTTTATACACAAACCAAAACCTGGAAATTTTCAGTATGAAATGAGTCCACTTCACGCTTGGATTCGAATGTTCGAGCTTGTGCTTAAAATTTCTTATAGACTGGGATGCAAAAAATGGGAGGTGAGGGAAAATTAGAAATGATGAAAAAAATGTGGCAGCAAATGGGGTTACACGTAGACAAGCTAAAGCAAAACGCAAACGGGAATACAAACGATGGCAACGGACGGACAGACGGACAAGTCTATATCGACTCGGCTGTTGATGCTGATCAAGAATATATATACTTTATATGGTCGGAAATGATTCCTTCTGCCTGTTACATACATTTGCACGACTTTAGTATACCCTTTTTACTCTACGAGTAACGGGTATAAAAAGGATTAATAAAAAATGTTCAACTTAAAAATGAAATTACGTATCGCAATTTGTGATCATATGGGCGGCGAGAGTGGGCGTGGTCCGATCGGTCCAAAATTGTTCCCACATGTTTGTTTTTCCATAGTTATTAAATGCTCCAAGTTTCAACTCTGTGGATACATTGGTCGACTTTATGCCAAAAAATTGGCCATCCAGCCCACAGTGCACAGGTACTCAGAGTATATTAAGTTTGTGTAAAAGTATGAAAGAGGGAGAAGGAATCATTTACGACCCTTCTTTTTTAGCAGCATCAACAGCCAAGTCGATGTAGCCATGTCCGTCAGTCCGTCTATAGGACCGCACAGATCTCAAAAGATGGAGAATTGAGATGTATGGAACATATAAGTACTTCTTATATTTGCTGGCAGATCCAGTTTACTTGCAATTTATGTATTTCTTTCTTTTCTGAATTTTAATATTCGGCGATAATTTTAACACCATTTATTTAAGACTTCTAGTTAAGGTTCCACTTCCTTAAGTTTCCTTTTACTTAAAATATACTACTTATTTATCATCGTCGCTGTCTTCTTTTATAACTGGACTGGCATCTATCATTTTAAAAAATTTAATTAAGAGATCAAGGTCTGATTATTTTTATACCCTGTCCGGATGTTTGTAACGCATAGAAAGAAGCATCTCCGACCACACAAAGTATATATATTCTTAATCACCATGACGAGCTGAGTTGATATAGCCATATCGATCTGTCCGTCTGTCCAAACTTTGCACGAAGTCTTTTGGTACAAACACGCTGCGCATTTGTCGGAACCGGCCGGATCGACTATATTAAACAACTACCCCCCATTGGTTAAAAAAAAAAATTTTTTTGAAAAACTGTTTTGTTTTCAATGCTATCGCTCCCAACCTTGTTTTTTTTTTTTTTTTTCATAATTTACCTACACACACACAAAAATACCTGGGTTTTTTATTTTTCCATGGATTCACATAGTCTCACCTACACTCAGAGAAAAAATAGAGAATTTCACTCTTGAATCAAGAGCATTCGTTCTCAAAAGTAGGGTAAGAGTGAAAATTCTTGATCCAGGAGCAATATTCTTGATCCAAGAGTGAATTTTTGATCCCGACATTCTTGACTCAAGAGTTTCAGTACTTGATCCAAGTACGAATAATTCTCAATATAAAAGACTAAAAATAATAATTGAAGGGGGGTGGGGGGTTTGGGTGTGACAGACACGACCGAGACCCCGGGACAACCCGTCAGACCGACGTAGTGTTTGTTTGCTCCGCGCTGCTCGCCACTCACCATCAGCCACCCCACCCACTTTTTTCTAAGATGTGATTGATTTTGAGTTAGTCACATACCAGATAAAAATTTTTTATTTTACTTACTTTACTGGGACTTGAACTCGGTACCTCGAAGACTGAAACACACACAGTTGGACGAGCAGCTTAACCGACTCGACTATTGTCGATAAACTACAAGTAGCGGCGAAAGCATATTTATAAGGCAGCGCGGTTGGTATTTGGCCAGCCGCAACAGCTCGACCGTGGATCAAGTCCCCGTAGCAGCAATTATTTTTTTTTTTTTTTCCTTTTTTTTTTATTTTTATTTCATTTTATTTTTTTTTTGTGATGTTTTAAACATTTTTATTATATTATACAGACGTTTAATCACTTACTTTTGCCCAATCTTAATGTTCAACTTTAACATAATTATCGCCGCGGCACGGTCAAATGACAATGACAAACTGCGCATGCGCTGTCTCTCTTTGAAAGAGCGCGGCCAACGTTATTCTCTCAAAGTTTGCGTTTCCTCACTCCCCTTGCCTATAGAACCACATTGAGAATGAATTTGTCTCGATTCCAAGAGCGAAATTCTTGAAAATTCAAGTGCGACTAGATTTTTTTTTCAAGAGCGTTCGTACTCAAATTATTCGTTCTAGATTTCTTTTAGTGTTTTTTTGGAAAATTTGACAATTTTTTTGTTTAGCTGCCATACAAAAAGTCTGAAAAAAAGTCTTAGTGAGAAAATTTTTTGTTTTCAATACAATCGCATACAAACTTGTCACTGATCAATGCTACATGCTACCACATTATTCTGCCAAGTTTGATCCAAATCGGATGACTATAACATATAGCTGCCATAGGAACGAAAGGGCGAAAAAGTAGTTCTAGTGAAAAAACTTTTTTATTTGAGCACTTTACACTTTTCAGCTATGAATATATTGATGCACATATTGTACAGTTGCCATATAACAAACGGGCAGGCATATGTCAGCTCCAAGGGTATGCAAACTTCGGTGAGATGTTGATACTGTAGGTCAGAAATCTACCCTCACTTCATAACCAAAGCGATAGAACCAGGAAGGGATTTTAACAGTCTCAACTTAAAGTAATTCGCATTATACGTATCACTCTTTTGAGCTGGCATTGTAAGTCTTTTTTGTCATTAATCAAAGAAATTTTGTTCATCTTTAATTAAATTGATAGGTTAACTGTAACTGTGCCCATACGGACATCGGAAGTAGCGAGAAGTTTCATAAAAAATTGAGGGAAGAAGAAGCAGAAGTTACTATTTCGCCTCTTGAACTTTTTGCATGTACCGTGGTGCGAAGTTAAATGTTACACTTAACAGTCAAGGTTGCACTTAACAGCACTTTTTGGAGACTATGTAAATTGGCTGTAGGCCTTATTGTGCTTTGACCAGCTGAATGCACCATGTTAAGTCACTCTGTTTCTTCTTGCATCGACCAGCTGAAGTGCTTTTAGCTAAAGTGAATTGAAAGAAATAAATATAAAAGAACATGGCAGAAAATTAAAAGCGAAGAGATGTCTTTAATTTTGGAGGTGAAAGAGCGGAATGTCATTTGAGAGCTTTTTCACCCTAAGCATTCGTACTTTTTGTGAACAAGGCTTGGGAAGAAGTAGCCGAGATTCTAAAAAAAAAAATTATCAAAACAAAATAAAGACGATCGAGCAGTGTGACCCACCGCCAATTACTGTTCAACCAATGTTCTTGAATCAAGAACATTTGTTCTCTTTTTATACCCGTTACTCGTAGAGTAAAATGGGTATACCAAAGTCGAAGAAGGAATGATTTCCGACCATATATAGTATATATATTCTTGATCAGCATCAACATCCGAGTCGATATAGCCATGTCCGTCTGTCCGTCTGTCTGTATGAACCCCAAGATGTCAGAGATGGTAAGAGATAGAGGTTTGACAAGTATGGGACAAATGCTTCTTTTATTTGCACGCAGATCAAGTTTGTTACAAATTTTGGCCACGCCCCCTCCCGCCCCCCAATTTGAAAAAACGTTATATCTCCTACAGTTTTAAAGATAGTCGATTCGTACCTTCTAGAGATAGTTAGTAATTAGCCAAATGAATCGATTGAAATGATAAAGATCGGATGAACGGTTCTCAAGTTATAAGCAAAAAAGTGAACCAAGCCTATACCATTTTAGAGAGTCTTTTGAAGAATTATGAAAATTGTTTTACCATTCATATTGGACAGTTCATATTTATTCTAATCGAAACAAACCAGTGAATTACACTTTCATCTTTCTCATGAAGAGGGGTAAAACATCGAGAAGTGGCTATCGTGGCTGTGACTGGACAACAGTTTTCTACTCTGCCTAGGTGATGGTGTCCATTGTTAATTTGTCTCTCTCACTAGCAGTCACACATAACTTCAGCCATCATGAATAGCTATGACATTTTGGTTGAATTTTAGTTTTTCCACTTCCAAATTTCCTGATTTCTACTTCGAATGTGATTGGCACATCGATTGAGTTTGAATTAACCATAACTGTATTAAGTGATAAGTCAATTTCATCGTCAATGCAACGATTAGCTTTTGGCAGTTTAATTAGTCGAGGATCTCATGCAGCCTCCTGGGCGAGGACATGAATGGCCAGTTGGCCATAATTTATTTTGCTGACGCCCCCCATTTGGCCACGGAAACGTTCATTCATGTCCCGAATGCAAACAAACACACCCATGCATACAAATCCACTTCTATTTATGGGCATGAATATGCGCATATTTGTGAGCCTCCTCTGTGCACATATGGGGCGCCTTCTTGCTCATTTGGTTCATGGCCACTGATGCTCATCAGCGCCACAATCAAAGCCAAACGCAACACACACACATACTTGAACCACTCAAGCCCTGCAGGGGCAAGGGTACGGCCGTGGGCATGGTCCTCCCAGTCTCAGGGATACAACTAAGCAGTAAATGCCAGCAGCAAAGAGCGTAACAAACTAATTAGGTTGCTCTATTTACAGAACTTCCGGAAGAGGGGAGCGGAACTGCAGCCGATGTGGACGTGGAGAAGCATGTTGGGAAGCGAATAGAAGGAATCAGCGCCAATTGCTAAATGAACTTGTGTCTGCTCCTGCATAATAAACAGATGAAGAAGCAAGCGGTTTGGTGGTTCTCTCCCCACTGGCACTCAGGTGGTGGTTATCAAAAAAAAAAAAAAACAGAGGAAGCGCCGAGCACGTATTAAATCCAATGAGGTCGCATTCATTGGATAAAGTGATTCGATTCGATTCTCTTCTGGAGTCAGTGGCCACACGTCAACTGCAGCTGCAGCTGTGCAGTTGGCTTAATTTAGTAGTTAACGGTATTTCGCTCGACATCCGTGGGTTTTATTAAACAGGCGGCCAACTTCAAACATTCCAGTGCTAATCCACGAATCCACTTGGCTTGCTGCTCTGCGAATAAGCCCCCAAACATCACCATGCCATTCTCCATTAATGTTTTTTTCCCACTCGAGGGGCAGCTCCGCGCTTTGAGTTTCAAATGCTCATTAGCTGCAATTAGGGCTAATTGCATTATGATGCACTGGTCAGCTCTGCAAATGAAAACACAAACAAAGTGGACAACTGGTTAATGGCTGCACAAAGCCAAACGAAACAATTCAAAACGGATGCAAATAAAAAGGCTAATTGGCAACAGATTATGAAACAAAATTATATTATTAGCTTTGAGTGGATAAATTGTTATACAAATTATTGTAAAGGAAACCAGGTGAGATTTGATTTTTTTACATTTTAAAAGTCAATTAATTTAACATTTTATTAAATTAGTTTTCTCTCTGATTTCCTCGTTTGTTCTTTTATTGACTTGCTCTTCTTTCTCTAGGGATCGATTTCAGAATCTTGCTGCTACTTAAAGCAGGCCAACCACGCACGATGAACAAATTAATCGAAGAAGAATTATTTTGCCTATAACAACATTTCTATTCTCTACGAACAAAACGTCGAACACAAAAGCTGTCACGAACACCACCACTAACGACGAACATTTCGTCGAACAGAACAAATTAGTGTGTGGATGGGCTGCTTTACGCAAGAGTTGGCATCGCAACCAACACGGCTATCGATCTCGCCCGAGACATCGCGGCGAATTGCATTATTAAGGCAAAGCTTTGGTGACTCAGAGCTGTTTGCAAAAGTCTTTGCTTTGAACGTTTTACTTGGGAAAATCGAGAGCTCGAGTCAGCGTGTTCCCGAAGTATTTTTTGTTGTTGTTGCTTAATTTGTTTTTAAATATAAATAATTATTGTTGAATGTAAAACATTTCTCAAGGCGCGTTGCTCGTACTTCTTTTGGGATTTGTGTTTTAGTGGTGTTTTTTGCGTAAACGTCGAGCTTGTCTTGTGAACGATAATTCGCGAACGAATGGGAGCTCGCTTGTACAGGGTTTTGAACGGTTCTTTATATATGAGTATATTCTTTTATTTTCTTAAAACTACAATTTTTTCTGTACTAATATTGTAAGTGCCGTAGCCCAGCTGTTAGCTTTTTGACTACGAGTCTAAGATACCCAGGTTCGATTCCCAGACGGGTGTAATTTTTTTTTTATATACATATTAATTCTTTGCAAAAAAATCTAAAAATGAAAGTTAAGAAAAAATGGTACGAAAACACTTTTGATTGCTATTTAATATTGGAAAATCAGTTAAAAAACAACAATAAACTAAATATCGTTTCTACTACTTTTATCCTTATAAGAATAATTTATTGGACAGAATAACTCTGTACCAGAGTCCGGAGCGTCGCTATCTAATGCATAGCGCTCTGCGGCAGCAACGTCGAGACACCGAAAGTATACGAGCTAACTGAGTGGTCTCTCACGTGGCTGAACACACACACGCAAAGCCAAAACTAAACCGCTCTTTTCAGCGAGATTTTCAACAAGCAAAGTTCTTTGCAAATCATGAAATCAAAAATTCGGAATATTTTATAGAGAGCTTTACGAAAATCAGAATTTTTTAGTTTTGATAGCAGCGCGGGTTTCCAATTTATCCTTAATTTGTCTTTGAACTGTCATTATAGGCAGAGACCTTCTACAGAAGAGTCGAAGAAACTACTTAAAAACGAGAGCGTACTTAAGTTAAAGTCGGCTTTAACCGACTTCGATATACCCGTTACTCATGAAAAAACATGTTAAACAGTGTTCCTGAGTTCCTTAGGGTGAACATCTGAAAAGTATGCAACACTTTTTAAACTCGGCTATTTTTCACATTTTTGCTCATAACTTGAGAACCGCTCATCCGATCTTAATCATTTCTTCGGCAAATTTAGTTACGAATCGTCTATCTTTAAAACTGTAGGAGATATAACGTTTTTTCCGAATTGCGGAACTTGATCTGCCTGCAAGTATAAGAAGCATTTGTTCCATACATGTCAAACCTCTATCTCTTACCATCTCTGAGATCTAGGTGTTCATACAGACGGACGGACGGACGGACAGACGGACATGGCTATATCGACTCGGCTGTTGATGCTGATCAAGAATACATATACTTTATATGGTCGGAAATGATTCCTTCTGCCTGTTACATACATTTGCACGACTTTAGTATACCCTTTTTACTCTACGAGTAACGGGTATAAAAAATGCAGAGAGACCAAAAAAGTTCGATTTACGGTTAATTTTTATCTTGAATTTTCTACCCGTACGTTCGCGACCCGTACGTTCGCGACCCGTACGTTCGCGACCGGTAATTAATTCAATTTTAAAAAAACCAATCGAGATATTTTTCTGTGTAGAAAGCTACATTAATCCTCTTTTATAGTAAATTAATAGCTTTAGAATATTCCGTTCCATTTCGCAGAATTTTGCATTTCACTAGATTAAGCCAAAGTCGACTTCTATTCCGCGTACGTTCGCGACCTCATGTTTATTGCTTTTATTATGAAATCTAAAAGTCGATAAACCCCGTGATTTGCACTAAACACAGAGCTAACAAAATGCTATCAAATTGCAAAAAAAAAGTGGGGATAGTTTTTGTTTTCTGTTTTTTTTAGTCTTTTCTGTACATCAAAAGCGTACAAACGTACGTTCGCGACCCGCGGAAATGCCCATATATATCCGGTTTCTAGATATAATTCGATTAAAGGATTGTATAAAATAAAGGAAATGCTAAAAACACTTGAAAAAAAAAAACATTAAAAAAAATAGAGGGAAGCTAACTTTGGCTCGACCGAAGTTTATATACCCTTGCAGCTTGATATATGCCTGACAGTTTGTATGGCAGCTATACTATATAGTGGTCCGATTTCGACAAAGCTTATCGAAATTATGTGAAATCATTAAAAAACTTATAAATACGAGCGTTGGGAGCGATAGCATTGAAAACAAAAAAGGTTTTCTTACTAAGTCTTTTTTCAGACCTAACTTTGGTATGGCAGCTATACTATATAGTTGTCCGATTTCGACAAGGCTTGGTGAAATTATGTGAAATCATTAAAAACTTATAAATACCAGCGTTGGGAGCGATACCATTAAAAACAAAAAAGTTTTTCTCACTAAAACTAGTTTTTCAACTGATCGTTCCTATGGCAGCTATATGCTATAGTCATCCGATCCGGCCGGTTCCGACAAATGTGCAGCGTATTTGTACCAAAAGACTTTGTGCAAAGTTTGGTTAAGATAGCTTTAAAACTGACGGAGGAGATAGCATAGAAACAGACGGACAGACGGACGGACAGACGGACGGACAGACGGACGGACAGACGGACGGACAGACGGACGGACAGACGGACGGACGGACAGACGGACATGGCTATATCAACTCAGCTCGTCATGCTGATCAAGAATATATATACTTTATGTGGTCGGAGATGCTTCCTTCTGTGCGTTACAAACATCCGGATAATTTTAATATACTCTCTCCAAGGGTATAAACAATTGTTAATGCGCTTATTTCCAAATTAATTATATATATGGGTGATTCCATGAAAAATCGCCCACTGGGATTTTTTTTGGATCAAAATAATGTTGTTCGTATTCCTTGTGGTAAAATAGTATATACGTATTTTCAGCATTTTGGCGAAATATACTTAATTCGCGGGTAAAGTCGATTTGAAAATTTACATATTTAAAAAATTTAATTATTTTCAATTGCTTGCTATCCAAAGCATTTGGTAATAAAAATATTTAAAAAATCTGAAAATTAACATCTGAATCCAAATTTTCAAATAACTCACACTTAAAAAAAAATAAAAATTTTAACATTTTTCTTTGGTCTTCAAATCGCAGTTTTTTTTTGTCTTTATTTTTTTCTCAAAATTTGCTCTTGTGTCCAGTAATTTACTGTATTAAGCTGTAAATGGGAAATCCAATAGTTCCAGAGTTATGGCCATTTTTCATTTATTAAAACTCACTTTTTTTAGGAACTAACAATATAAGATGTTTCGGAATGTGAAAATGTTTTGGTTTTAAGAAGATAGTTATTTTGTGGTTAAATAGAGTGTCCCTTGTATAGTTTTGCATTTCGAAAATCGTAATTTTAATAATTCTGTGGCCCTACTTTAGTGATTTGTGTTTCTGTATCTTACTGTGATGTTTGGTAAAAATTCGTTGACCCATTCATAAAGTTCCGGGGCAGGGGTAATCTGTTTATCGGTAATCATTTGAAGGCTTGCCCTTCTAGCCATTCTTTTTAGTGTTTATCCAGCTCCATCGCAAGGCCTTTTACCGTGGGCTGCATGGAAAAGCCACTCCGCCGATCTGTTAAAATAATTTTTATGATGATAGACTCCACTATATTCGACCACAAAGATATTACCCTCTTAAAATTAAACATACTAAATCTGATATTGTAACAGAAAATTAATTTAAATAAATGAAAAATGGCCATAACTCTGGAACTATCGGATTTCCCATTAGACCAAAGAAAAATTTAAAAATTTTTAAGTGTGAGTTATTTGAAAGTTTGGATTCAGATGTAAATTTTCAGATTTTTTAAATATTTTTATTACCAATGGCTTTGGATAGAAAGCAATTGAAAACAATTAAATTTTTTAAATATGTAAATTTTCAAATCGACTTTACCCGCGAATTAAGTATATTTCGCCAAAAGGAATACGAAAAAAATTATTTCGATCCAAAAAAAATCCCAGTGGGCGATTTTTCATGGAATCACCCTTATAGCTTAGAAGAAAACTGGGTTGGTGTGAGGAGGTGGTGGTTGTGATGGGGGATGATGGTACAAACCCAAAAACCGAAGGGCTGGGGCGCGGGGTGAATCCAACAACACAACCCCACACGGGTTTGTCTGTGGTCGGTCCTACCCTACCTCCCCCTGAAACTTTTTTTAAGTCTTTACTTTCAGCTGCTTCATCCTTATGCCAGCGCTGCCATAACCGCTTGGGAATTTTAAGTCAACCTAACAAAAAAAATTAGGCCTTTTTATTACCTAAAAAACCATTTAATGGCACTACATTGACTAAAATTTTCGGTCAAATATTACCTAAAAATCCAATTTATTGCTTAGAAAACTTAAGGTAATAGAGGCTTGAATTTAAGTCCATATATTCCTTGGTTGTCATTTTAGGTCATATGGACTTAAATTTCAGGTAATTTTTAACATATTTAGGTAATATTTTTTTCAGAGTGTAGGGTCGGAAATGATTTCTTCTTCTGTTACATACTTTTGCACAAACATAATATACTCTGCAAATCTTTGGTACAGAGCATAAAAATTATTCCAAACATTCACAGTACAAAATTTCTTTTGTCTTCTATCTATGAAATTGCGCATTGAAATAGTTAAGTCCAGATTTGCTTTTGGAAATAAATTTACAATCGTTTCCAAAGACAGCAGCCAATAATAGCAAAATAATGCCTACTACCATAAAAGCATTTCAATAGAGTACGAATATAATGGCTTCACATACAAAACGGTCCCTTGAGAGTGCATAGTTGCAATGCTTGGATGCGTATCCTTTGGAGCACAATAGCAAAATTAGAAAATCTTGCAGTGCTTACAGTGCTGGGCAGCTAAATGAGTGTACATTGATGGACATTTGGCAAAATTAAGGGTGCGAGTGGACGCCAAGGGCACCCAGAGCTAGGGAGACTGGGTCAAAGGCCTGTCTTTTCCAATTTCACACGTCGACAAAAATAAAATTTAATTTATACGCCTTGCCAAAACACATTTCTGGCACGGACGAAGAGAGAGCAGGAGAGCGGAATTTACCAGCATTGTTGTTTTTCGTGTCCGAGTCAGGAATTTGAAAACAATTCGAGAGCTCGCAGGATGCTTTGTTTTTAGCAGAAAGCACAGCCGGATAGCCACATACACAAAAAGTGCAGGGCAATAGCACAAAAGCAAGTCCAAAATGAAATTTCGATATATATGGATTTGAGCTCACATCGATAAAGATTTATGTCTCCTTGGTAAAGCCCTCCTCGCATTGGGTGTGTGCCATAAAAATAGACGTGCTGGAGGCGGGCAAAACGGATTGGCATTTTGTGTGTAAAGGAAATGTGTATCTTATGCAGAAATATTGCTGAGAATGAGTCCTAAATATACACAATCCATATGATGTAGGCACATTTAATTTGATTTACCCCAATGGATGAGGGGAGCCTCACGCAAGGGACGTGCCATCTGGAGGCCAATTTACAAAGTCAAAAGCGTTGACTCACCTTTTTGTAATAACTTCAAAGATGCAAAAGCATCGAGGACAACTGGAGAATTTCTAATTTCTGGGCTAGATTAGCATTCTGCTTTGACTTGTGCTTGCTGATTAGCAAGCGATGATGATTAAAATTGCGCTGAAATTACCAAGTGGAGTCCATTCGCAGCTGCCCTGCCCCCTATCAGCATTTCGATTTGCTGGAATTTTTCATAATTAGAAGTCAGTGAAATGTCGTGAATTGCAAATTGCAAACAAATTGAAATTCTCCGGCGCTCAATGGGCGGATAAATGGGTGTGGTTTCTGTGCGTGTGTATGTAACAGCATAAAGCATACCGCCTTCTTCAGTTTTTGAATATTCAGCAAACAGTTTGATGCATTTCTTGGCGCTGCCTTCGGACACTGTCCGCCAACAAAGCCCTCATGGGTAATTTCACTTTGTGTGCGCACTGGGCGAAAAATTACGCAAAAAGAAAGTCCAGCGGGGAGAGAAATAACGAGAAAGGGCCAAAATGGAAAACAAGTCCGCGGACGCCGGCCAGAGAAATGATTTCGAAAAACAATATCCGCTCGTTGATTCCTGGGCCAGCGAATTGGTGCGTTGCATATTTTCGCAATTTACTTGCGCTTGAATGAAACCCCAAGACGCGTAGCTTGTACGACCGAAGCAGCGGAGGACGCACGATGAAGACACAATATTGAAAGACTTTTAATAAAAATCAAGGGACCAGTCATAATCGAAGGCCAGCCGCCGTCCACCCTCATTCCATGCTCTATTCAAATGCATTTACGTAAAGAAGGAAATTGAGCGTTCATTACTTTCAACGGTGTGTACACTTTACTTCTTAGTGCTGAATGGATGGAGACTGCAGTGCACTGGGATTCTTGTTAGCTCACGATGGTATACAATGAAACAATTTTAATAAGTGACTTAAATATTTTGTGGATAATACTATTATTACAATAAAAGTCGAGAGCGTAAGTTATAATCGGCTCTAACCGACTTCGATATACCCGTTACTCATGAGAAAACATGCTTAACAGTGAGCGTGTTCAGCAGCATAAATCGATGACAAAAAATCGACTATTTTTGTTAGATTGTGCTGCTGAACGGACATGATGCGCAATCATGTTTGCTATTTTTCTTGATTGTGTTAGATGTGAATCTAACAAAGAAATAGTTTGTTAGAATTGCTTGATTATGATTTGTTATCGATAGCAAACAGCTGTCAGAAGTAAACATTCAAGGAATTTTGAGAAAGCAAATGCAAAATGAATGTTGAAACCTCTTTGTTTTGAATAAATGAATTGGCAGAGGACGTGGTTTCGCAAGTAGCTCAGGGAAATTCGTGCAAAGCTCTGAATGCTCTACTGGTTGTTGCGGAGGAGGAGGGAATCTTGAAAAGCCGCCACTCCAAAAAGGAGAAGCCTGGACACCTCAACACAGTGTGTCAAGGCGCTACCATTCAGCACTTCCCAGATAAGAGCTTGACAGGGACGCCCATATCCTCTTACAAGATAATCACAAGGAATGAAACCCGGCGCCTGGTTACGGAAGAATGGTTCCGACTTGGGCTGTAGCTAGGGTCACGGGGTCCTCGTTTAACCTGAAATCGAAAACATCTTACTTGTGGTCTTGGCCCTAACGAGTCACTGCCTTATTGGCAGGCATGCTGCACGCTTGGGCGTCGCTCAAGGCCTCATAGCTAGAGATGGGCTCGCGACGGGATTCCAGCGGGATCCGCGCGAAGTAGGGGATCAAGTACGACGATATTGAATTTAAATTTGTTGGTCGGGATAGGGAGGGAACGGGAGCGAATTGTCCTTATTCGCCTATCTCTACTCTTAGCCCATTGCCACTTTGTTAAAATTAACATTTTTAAACCCTTCTTTGCGTGGTCAGGAGTACTTTTTAATGGACCCTCCGGGGCTGGGCTTACAACAAAGTTAAAAACATTAACCGGCAAACCAAGTCTTAAGGAATATTCAAGGGGAATTCTAGGAGCAGTTGTAGTTACGACGGTCATAAATATTTAGAGGTCAGTTCTTAATTATATTAAACTGTTTGTTGTCAAAAATTCAAACCTTTCGCTAGCAAAAATATATCGATAGCTTTGTTGGCAAAAAAATCTAACAAGTTCGTTCACCAGCAGACTAACACTTTTTTTTTATTGATGATTTTTGTTATATAATTGGTGTATGCTGCTGAACACGCTCAGTGTTCCTGCGTTCCCTAGGGAGACCATCCAAAAAGTATGCAACATTTTTAAGGGTGGTGGCGAGGTAGGGGGGGTTGCTTTGTTCACTTTTTATACACTTGAAAAGTGTATTATAATTTTGGCCAGAAGTTTGCAACGCATAGAAGGAATCATCTCCGACCACATAAAGTATATATATTCTTGATCAGCGTGACGAGCTGAGTCGATTAAGCTTTGTCCGTCCGTCTGTCCGTCTGTCTGTTTCTACGCGAACTAGTCCCACAGTTTTGAAGCTAGCGAGCTGAAATTTTGCACACAGTCTTCTTTTGTCTGCACGCTGCTAATATGTCGGAACCGACCGGATCGGATGGCTACTTCTTGTAGCTGCCATACAAATGATCGGTCGAAAAATAAATTTTAATGAGAAAAACTGTTTTTTTTTTTCTCAATATTACTGCTCTCAATCACGGTCATGGGTAATATTAAATGTTTTTAAGCTGATCTGCGAAGTTTGGTCGAAGTCGCTAACCGTTGAGACAAGCGATTTCAAGTGTATAAAAACTTCGGCACGGACGAAGTTAGCCTTGCCTTTCTCGTTTGCTCATAACTTGAGAACCGTTCATCCGATCTTAATCATTTCTTCGGCAAATTGATGTTAATTACTAACTATCTGTAGAAGGTACGAACCGTCTATCCTCAAAACGGTAGGAGATATAAGGTTTTTTCCAAATTGCGGGGGCGGAAGGGGGCGTGGCCAAAATTTGAAATAAACTTGATCGGCGTGCAGATAAAAGAAGCATTTTTCCCATACATGTCAAAGCTCTATCTCTTACCATCTTTGAGATCTAGGTGTTCATACAGACGGACGGACGGACGGACGGACGGACAGACGGACAGACGGACAGACGGACATGTCTATATCGACTCGGCTGTTGATGCTGATCAAGAATATATATACTTTATATGGTCGGAAATGATTCCTTCTGCCTGTTACATACATTTGCACGAGTTTAGTATACCCTTTCTACTCTACGAGTAACGGGTATAAAAATGTTTTTGGCGCCAATAACAAAGGGACAAAAATGTGAGTATTCCTCAGAAATCTGACAATTTTTATCCACAAAATGAAGTAAAAACCAAGGAAGAGGAATCCCTTGTGTGGTGGTGTAATGTGTTCACTAAATTTTCTTAACCTTAATTCGTTTTTGGGTGCATCGGAATATTAATGGCGTTGCCAACTTTAGCGGCAGAATTGTCTGATTGAATGGGTATCAGCGAAAAACCACAAATTTTGATATACATATATGTATATATTTGGTTTCGAGCAACTGAATGTAAGGTCTAAGGTCTGGATCGACTTCTGCAAACTCGCGATTTCGTTTAGCAATTTCTGTCCAAATTCTGTGAGCATCTGATGACAGTCCAAATAACCCAGCTAATGTATTTAAACAAATTATTTGATTGCAAGCAATCAGGATTTGGTATTAACAGAAGCTGTTCGACTAAAATAATAAACATCTCCGAAGGCATAGATTGGCCAATACACAGTGACAATGTAAAGCAATGAACTTGGCACTTTAAATTAAGAGATATGTGTCCACTACAGAAAAAGAGATGTGATATTTTAATATTATTTTACTTTGACATAAATATTTTTAAAATTAATTTGTGGTATTAGTATCGAAAATTTAAAATGTGAACAGTAGGGTGGACGCCGATAAGAAACTTGACTGATACCACTTAAAAGATTGCTTCTATATAATATATTAAAAAACTAAAAAATTTTAGTTTGTGTTTTAACCTCTGCGAAAAGCCTTCACAGTTTGCACAAATATCACGTATAAGACACGAATTCTCCGTATTATTTTAAAAGTTGTCAAAGAATTTCATCGAGCAACAAACAAATATGGAGCACAAATCGAAAGTTTTTTTGGTCGGAAAAACTTAGACCTAAATATGACGAAGCGACAATACCAACATATATAGATATCATGTGACAGAGATCACATGTGACATCTATAATATCTACAAAAAATAAACATTTTTGCTCTCGGCCGTGCAGCTAATTTAGAAAACGTATAGCTAAATTTCAATAAATTATCCTCGCAAAGGCGGCGAGATCCAAAAATTGGGATACAATGTCAGCTTCCAAAAACAGTAGTTTTTTGTTTCACATGCGTCATCTGTAATATCAATAAATCTTTGGTTTTATCCACGATATGGGACTAAATTTTTTAGACTGTAGATTGCAGAAAGTGCGGCTAGTGTGGCTCGTAGGTTTGAGTCAGCACGGTGCACGAGTGGGGTTCCAAAAAGGGCCATGTCCGCATGAACGTAGGGACCCTCTATTCAGATATTACCATTTGGGCTACCATGGGCAATTCGTTAAACTTAAGAGAGCGCTCGGTGGACACCGTTTTTAATCGTTAGAGAGGATAGAGCCAGAAACGATGAAGGAATTGAAGACTCTACCGGATGAAGAGTTTGCAGCATATTTTTAAAATTGTAAAAAACGTCGACACAAGTGTAATGCAGTCGGGAGAGACTACTTTCTGGGGAATGAAATGAATTTACAATAATAAATACAGACTTTTTGATTTATTAACGAATTGTTTGTGCAAAAGTATGTAACAGGGAGAAGGAATCATTTCCGACTATATAAAGTATATATATTCTTGATCAGCATCAACAGCCGAGTCCGGATCAAAAAAATTGATAAAGATCGGATCAGCAGTTCTCAAGTTATGAGCAAAAATGTACATCTCCCTCGCCCCACCCCCTCCCACCCATTCACAACTAACACCACACAATCTTAGAGAGAGAGAGAGAGCGAGAGAGAGAGAGAGAAAAAAAGAGAGAGAGACTTTAAGATGAGCGCAGCAACTGCATTGCATTCAGCTTCTACTTCGGGTACAGAGTATGTTATAGTCGGGCTTGACCGACTTTCTCACTTGTTTGTTATTTTTAGATCCTAAAAGAATGGGAATTATCCAATAGACTATAGTCTATTTTTAAGCAGCACAGTAGAAATCTGGTATGAGCAGGAACGGCTGCAACCGTCATGCACAGCACTTCAGCTTAGTTCGTGTGGGGCCTCACTTCAAAGATATCCTGATAGCCTCCTAGTGTACGGCTAAAACAGCCCCGAATAGTAGAAATTTGGACGTAATATACGTTTTTTACTAAATATATATTTAGCTAAAATTATTTAAATTTTCTAATTATATACAAAATATTTTTTTCAATGGTCATGGAACCTTTTTAATCACATGTTATGACTTTAAAGTTTAAACCAAGCCAACTACACAAGAATTAATCATGTGGGCAAAGGGAACACTACGTATGAGCGATAAACTTTAAATTCAAGTCGCATAACTTCAAACTAATTTTTTACAAAAATTTATTTTTCTATGCCATTTCTACACGAAAACGCATAGTTTAAGTAAGTATCAGTATGGTCTTACATTTTTCCAAACATCAAATGTCCAACCTAGTGAACAGTGTACACTTTGATTAAATGTTGAAAATTGTACAAAACGAGAAAGCCTAGCTAACTTTGTCTGTGACGAAGTTTTAATACACCCTAAACAGCTTACTTCAACGGTTAGCGATTGTGGCCAAACTTCGCAGATCAGCTTAAAGACTTTTCATAATATCCATGATTGAGTTAAAGGGCTCTAAAACCCATTTCGGATGGGTCGGTTCCGACATATTAGCAGCGTGCACTCAAAAGAAGACTCTGTGCAAAGTTTCAGCTCGATAGCTTTAATACTGAGGGACTAGTTCGCGTAGAAACAGACAGACGGACAGACGATAATCGACTCAGCTCGTCATGCTGATCAAGAATGATATGATTCCTTCTATGCGTTGCAAACTTTTGGGCAAAATAATAATACACTTTTCAAGTGTATAATTAGTAATTGAAATACATTATTGAAATAAAGAATATTAAATCATCAATATTGAGCTGGCTCTAGGTTTTGTTATGCTTTCACATAACTTAAAAAAGCAAGAGCACAACACACCACAAAGTGGTGTTTGTTTATCATAAAGGTCGTTGAAGCACACACATGTTTAAAGAAAATTATTTCAAAAATGAGTAGTTATAAATAACTCAAAACTTCAAGCGAACCGAGGTTTGAACCATAACATTAGACTTACTACGGGCTCGAATCCTCAGACCAAACCTTTTGGACAATTTTAGAAGTTGGCAGCCTTGATAAAAACTAAAAATCGGGCCGCTTTTCTATTTAATTTAACGGAGGTCTAGTCCCACTGATTGGAAACTGATTTTGTCTGTCTTGTTTTTTCGAACCTGTCGAGCATGTGTCGAACCAGTTCGTGCCTTTCGGCACTGTTTCTTCCAGCACTACAAAAGTCCGAATGTGATTTTTAGAGATGGAGCCCGACGCGCTAGGGTCCACTCCCATCTCTACACTGAGAGAAGAAACAATACTTTTCGTAATTAAGTCAAGAATTTGCAGTTCCAATACATCAATAAGCCTGACTGATTTAAGTACGAAATTTCTTGATTCAAGTGCGTTTTTAAAAATGATTAAATTCTTGATTTCAAGAACGTTTTGGATATGTTAAGCACAATTCGGGATTCTTTGAAGAGCTCAAAGTAAGCACACCCAGGGAAAAAGAAGTGAGTTTCACTCTTGAATCAAGAGCATTTGTTCTCAAAAGTACGGTAAGAGTGTTGTTTAGAGACACGACCTACCCGGCCGAGGGTCGCGCGGTGTTGGTCTAAGCTAATTAAATTTGAGGTAGCCTTTCTTTACTGGGACTTGAACTCGGGACCCACAAGACAGATCACACGGACTACGGCGCCATTCTCTCTTAGTTTGATTCCCCTCTATCGCCTTGCCTCTAAGACAGTGGTGCACAAACTCACATTATAATGATTTGCGCTGGTGTGCGTAGCAGAGCAACACGAAGTAAACGTTGTTATGTCAAATATAGGCTACAAACAAACACACATTTGTGTGTGCGTGCATTTTATAGAGCACACGTATTCTCTCTCTCTATGCGTGTGTCGGCTGCGACGCTGGCTTCGTATCCCACGGGGTACGAAAAATTAAATGTGTGCACCACTGCTCTAAGAACCAAATTGAGAACGAATTTATCTTGATTCCAAGAGCAAAATTCTTCAAATTCTTTTGTTGTTATTCCTATTTTTGAATTGTTAAAGGTCAATTTCGAATTTAAGAACGTTTCTAAAATTCTAGACCAAAATAGGATAAAATCGAGAGCGTTTTTTAAGACCGAGCTGTTTTGCTGTCTTTTGAGTGTAGATCTTATAGAAGCTTATGATATACTCGTCCGATCCAGGTGTTTCCGACATACATATAAGCAACGACCAGTAAAAGAAAGAATTCGGGCAAAAATGAGTGTAATGTTGGAAACTGAGAGATTGACAATTCTTTTGAATATTTATTTTTGGCAAAATTATTACTCCCTCTGCAAAAGTACAACAACGCATCTATGTAAGGGAAATAAAAAAAATAGAGGCCAGCTAACTTCGGCTCGACCGAAGTCTATATACCCTTGGAGCTTGATATATGCCTGGCAGTTTGTTTGGCTCGACAAATCTTGTTGAAATTATGTAAAATTATTGAAAACTTATAAATACTAGCGTTGGGAGCGATAACATTGAAAACAAAAAAGTTTTTCTCACTAAGACTTTTTTCCAGACCTAACTTTTGTATGGTAGCTATACTTTATAGTAGTCCGATTTCGAAAAGTTTTGGTAAAATTATGTGAAATCATTAAAAACTTATTAATACGAGCGTTGGAAGCGATAGCACTAAAAACAAAAAAGTTTTTCTCACTAAAACTAGTTTTTCAACCGATCGTTCCTATAGCAGCTATATGCTATAGTCATCCGATCCGGCCGGTTCCGTCAAATGTACAGCGTATTTATACCAAAAGACTTTGTGCAAAGTTTGGTTAAGATAGCTTTAAATCCGACGGAGGGGAAATAAAAGAGGAGGAGAAGATAGTAGTAGTAGTAGTAGTAGTAGTAGTATTTATTATTTCTTATCTCTCTTATCATCTACATACAAAGTTGCTAATATATAGGGTATAACAAAATAGTTGACAATATACATATGTAAAAGAAAAAGAATAAGAATAAATAAAGGCTTGGCTGTATGCCGTTCGCCTAATATATAGGTAGTGTAGAACTGCCCATACCAACGCACCACGGTAGGTACTACTCGCAGCTGCCCCGCTCGTCACGAGATACTACGCCTTTCTCCACCATGATGCGATTGGAATGTTCTGTCTAGACATCTATCATAATTTCTCGCCGATATTCTATAGCCTCTTTAAGGTATCCAATAAGACTATTCCAATTCTGACCATTTAATACTTCGTGCAATTGTTGTGTTGTCATGCTCCATTGTCCAAAATGCAGTGCCCGTAACTCTCCTAGAATCGGACATCGTGCTACAAAATGGGCTATATCTCCTCGTTCCCTAGAATTGCAGAGGGTGCAGCAGCTTACTGTCGTGACGTGTGGTGTATAGCAGAGGCGGATCGATTCTGTTCTTGCTCGAAATATGAGCGATATGGCGTATGTATTGAACTCGTCGTTAAAATAATTATTAAAGGCAAGGTTGAATTCGAGACATTTATAGGTGCCTCGCGTTTCGCTCTGACGTGCTTCGCGCTCGAATTGGCTTCTCTCACTACTGTCTATTTGCCGCAACAAGTTTAACTGCCATACCTCCCAGGCACTGCTATCATTTGTAAACATGCTTGTGTTGTGTTCTCTCGCCATACTATCCCATTTTTGAAAGAACTGTGATTTGCTCTCCAGTAGATGCTCAACAATGATTCTTGGTAGTCTCGACGGTTCCATCCGCATAGTTTTATTGACATAATTGAAGTGCAGCTGTAGTGTATATTGAAAGAGGGTTGTCAGTCCCGTTTCAATATGTATGGCATAGTTTGGTGCATTCATTGGCAGGTAGAATACTTTCTTGATAAAAAGCGCAGGAGTCGCTCAACTTCCTCATACCGACTAAAGCCCCAGACCTGTGCCGCATAGCACATGATAGCCCTGGCTGTAGCGAGAAACAATTTGTACTTTGTACTGTTATTGACGGTCTTTTTCCCAAGCAGATTTTTCCAGGTACTATTTATAGCGACTTTGGAGTCCGTCAGTTTTTTTCCCAGGTGTTTGGTAAAAGACATATTGGGGGTTAGTAACATGCCCAGTTATTGATACTCGCTTACTGTCTCAAGTTCGACTCCGTTTAATGTCCACGCATCTAATCTTGCCCTTCGGCCTCTGCTGTTTCTTATCACCATCGCCTTAGACTTCTCAATGTTTATCTTCAAGCTCCATCTTTGACAATATGTACTAAGGGCGTCAATCATTTGCTGCATGCTAGTTGGACTGTCAGCCAACAGCACCATATCGTCCGCATACATCAATACCCTGATACGCCGTGTTCCCAGTTCTACACCTCCAGGCAGGTTCGCATCAATGTCGTCCACATATAGTGCAAATAGTAATGGACTAAGCAGGCACCCCTGCTTAACTCCTAAATTCGTTTCAAACCATTCAGACAACTCCTTTCCATCCCATACGGTAGTTTTGTTAAGGCAATAGAGGCTTTGTATGACATCAATGATCTTTGTTGAAACTCCCAGGTTGCTTAATTTCAAGATAAGACTACGTCTGTCTACCGTATCGAACGCGGCTTTGAAGTCAACAAAGAATACATACATCTTCTTCTTTTGCTCCAGATAGTGCTTTGCAATTGATGTTAGTGCGAAAATGCTGTCCACAGTCGAGTAGCCTTCCCTGAATCCTGATTGGTATTCTCCCAATATGTCATGCGATTTGACCCAACTCGTAAGTCGCGCTAGCACGATTGAAGTAAATACCTTCATCATCGCATTCAGAAAGGATATGCCTCTGTAATTTCCCGGATCCATAACGTCGCCTTTTTTGTAAATCGGGTATATAATGTTTTTCCTGAAGCTGTCTGGGACTTCTGCTGACTCAAATATGACGTTGAAAGTGTCTGCCATGTGTACTATAAATTGTGGTGTTGCATGTTTTAAAAATTCGGCTGAAACTCTATCCTCCCCCGGTGCTTTTCTGTTTTTGCAGCGCGCTATTGCTTTCGATACATCCGTGGGTAATATCGCTCGGTCCAATTCGGGAATTGATGCATACGGCAGGGCGAAACTGTGCTGTGTTAATGCAGATTCTTTAAATATTAGGCTTTTGAAATGTACCGCCAGACTGTGCGCATCGACCTTAATAGCTTTACTGGTGTTCGTTCCATTAATTTTTCTCACAAGTGACCAAAGTTCTTTGCTATTTTGGACATTGTTAAGTAATGTTTCCAGATTTCTGTTATATGCCCGCTGCGCATCCTTGCATAATAGCTTATATTTCACATTTGCAGTTTGATACCTGGATTTGGATTCACTTGAAGCATTTCTTTGGACTTCTCTTAGCAATTTCATTACATTCCTCCTTGCTTCCTCGCATTCCCAACTATACCACGGTTGTATTTTTGTGTACTTTGGATTGGATGATTTCTGCATAAATTTTGCTGATTTTACAATGCATTCTGTGAGGTTTTCTATCGATGCAGTGAATCCTGGTCTAACTGTCTGTACTAGACTTAGCTCCAGATTTGCCTTGTACCGATTGGCACCATGTTCCAACCAGCGAAGCTTGGGCAGCAGGTTTCTTTTTTCCTCATGTGGTTCCAGAGTCTTTGAATACTCAACACTAACGACTATCGGCATGTGGTCTGAGAAGATCTCGCTTTTCACTTCCATATCTTCTACGTATTGATGCCATTCACCGCTAATAAGACAGTAGTCTATTGTTGACGTAGCTTGGGATCTAACAAAGGTTAGGTTTCCTTCGCAATCACTATTTGTTCTGCCGTTAAGTACCGTCATACTATAGGACTCACACAGATCTATGATTTTCTTGCCATTTCCATCAAGGATTGAGTCCTTAGCAGCTCTGCTAAGATTGCAATATTTGTTCTCCGAATGAGAGTCTTCTGTCCACACTTGTTCCTTTGCTATGCGCGCATTCAGATCACCGATAATCATTATGTTCATCTGCTCTGATTGCTGGAGGGTATCGTATAGTATTTCAAAGTCTCTCGTCCAGTGATTGCAGTTCAGATAAGTGGGGAATATGTATAAGGTCTTGCCATTTACGCTCATGTTGACAATGGTCATGCCAGACGATTGAGTTAACCTGCATCTTAAATCTGTATTCAGTTTCCTGCTAATTCCGTATAAAACGCCACCACTAGCTCGTCCCCTGCTTGCCGTCCTTGTAGCTGGTTCGGAATACAGAGTGTGATTTTGAAAGTAAGGCTCATACAATTCAATTGAGTGTTCGGAGAACGTTTCGAAGAGAAAGAAGATGTCATGCGATTTTATAACGGCGAGAAAATGTGACTGAATCAACTTATTGCTAATACCTGCTATATTGTATGCTAATATCTTAATGCTACCTTTAGAAGAGGAGTAGTTTATTGCGGGACTTTCTGCAGTGGCTCGATCTGATTTTGCCCGTTTTTTGGTCCCCTAGCTTTAGCGAGAAGTCCCTCGTAGGTGAAATGGCCGGTTTCAAGACGGATGCCATACAGCTCGTTGATTTCAGCTTCTACTGGTTGTCCTTTGCACACTAGCTTTTTGTTGCTGTCGAAGCGCACCCATTTTCCGTTTATATTAATGGAGTCGCTCTTAACGAAAACCTTATGGGCGTTGTTGACATTTGTAAGAGCTCTCTTTAACTGTAGGAGCACCGCCTTGTGCTCTTGTTTTTCGATACTGAGATCTCTTTCGATATATATCGACGTTCCCGCTAGTTTTCTTGTGTTTTTAAGCAGCTGCGTAGCCATATCCTCCGTTTCAACTTCGACGCGTAAATCCACTTTATTGTTCCTTTCAAATATCACACGGATATCCTTTACCTTTGCTGAGGCAATCTGCAATTTTGATCGGAACAGCGTATCTAGGCTCTCTTTTGATATTTTGTCTTTTTTAACCCCTCTGACTATTAGAAATTTGGCTTTGCTTTGCTCAACAAGTTTTGTTAGTTCCCTTCTGTCTCTGTCTCTATCGGCTCTCATTTGGATAAGTTCAGCTTTTAGCTCAATATTCTCCTGCTCCAGAGTCTCAATTTTGTGAACGACCCCACCAATCTGCATTTTAAGGTCTCCAATATCTTCCTTTGTTGCTAGGGTGTTAGCTAAGCTGCTCATTTGCTGATCAAATCTTTCTCCCATGTTTTGAAGTGCGATCATAATATTTTGCAATTGGTTATCTGGAGACGTAACAGGTCGTTTTCGCTTCTCCGGCTGTGTTGCCTGTCCGAAGGATTGCATCCCAACTGCCATGCTGGTTGACGCTGCTTTCGAGTTTACTGGTGTATACGGTTCAGTTGGCGTCCTTTGCATAATGTACAAATGCTTTTTTAATATTACTCAAAAATAGAAAAAAAACGGACAGCCTATAAGTATGCTTCAAAATAGAGCTAGCTTGAACGGTAGGTGGCGTTTTGTTCTTGAGCTTTTCGTCGAACAGCCGCTTACTTGGATGTTTTTTGTTGCTTTGGGTTGGCCTGCCGGGGCTGCTGCCAGATGATTGCACCAGTTGCCGCTTTATGCTTAGTGGCCTGATTCCGTCCTTACTTGGTTTTGCCGAGGTTGCCTGCTGCCTCACGGTTCGTTGTACCACGTATCGCAGTTACTAGGTTTATTGCGTACGCTTATTTAAATTCATTAAATTGAACAATTTTTTAAACCGCGAAAAATGTGACCGTACTTCCTGATCAAGAATATATATACTTTATGTGGTCGGAGATGCTTCCTTCTATGCGTTACAAACATCCGGACAATTTTAATATACCCTCTCCAAGGGTATAAAAAAACATGTCAAGTAATCAGTCGTACGAAATCATTCGCAATTCCCAACACTGTCTGCAATTGAAAGTTTATTATTAATTGCATTTCAAATGTCTGCAATAACTTAATAACTGAGCTCAAGTTTCCCTGTTGGCAATTGTTTTTTGCTGCAAATTAAATGATTTACTTACATACATAATATGTATGGAAATCATCTGGAGTAACACAGGACACGCTTGTTCTAAAGTTTCGATTTAATCTAATCGCAGATGCTCCATAAAATCTTCAAAAAGATATGCAAATTTAATGGTTATTATCCAAAGGTTCTCATGTAAACAAACCAAGTTCAACTTTCTATAGACTTTTATTGAATTTTTGTGTAGCGCCGCTTGTAAATTTTCCCGCACTTCGGACCCACAATCCGGCATGCTGAGTCACCGTCACCCACCGCTGGCAAATAAATGGAAAACAAAAAAAAACCAAAGTTAAGACGCGTTCTGTGTTAAAGGACTCTATTCCTTTGCGGCAAAGGCGGCAAATTCCTTTTTTATTTTCGTGCTTTCATTTTAAAAATCAAAGAGCAACTTTGAGAAACTCAAAGAAAAGCAAATTGTAAAAGAAAAACGAAACGGTGCCGCAGAGGCCAAGGAGTAAACGAAGCGGCAACATAAACATAATGAAAAAGTATAAACTTAAGCCAACTTAAACAGAAAATGAGTCGATAACATAAGATAAGCAGCTCGTGTACAAGGCGAAGGGATCAAGGAGCAAGAGCATGGTACTGACAGCACAAACACGTTTCCTTGACGGCGCACAGAATTACGTGAGTCAATTGTCGAGATTCGCCCTCCAGGCAGGGATTGGGGTTAGAGGCAGGCGCATCATTTCGCATCGACACAACACAAGTTACCAGCTCATTGGAAAAGTTGAGTTCATCTGCTGCACGTGACGTGCAGTGGACGACCGTCGCGACGGTTGGTGCCGCGGATGTCGCCTGCTAGCCAAGAGTCTTGTCAACAAATTTAAACTGGTACCTGCAAAAGTGTTTGCGAAACTTTTTAATAACTATTCCCAAAGAATGTCTGTGGTGTTTTCTTATAATATTTTGTGAAAATAAAAACTTTGCCATGCAGCCAAGTGCAAGCTGAAGCCCAAACCGAAAGAAAATTAATTGCAAATGTCTGTCAACCTGTTAAGCTTGTGAAAAGCAACCGCATCGAATTTTCTATCATCAACAAATTCGAAATAAGACACGCACAGCACAAAGAATATAAATTCAATGTCAGCCCAGCTTGACCCTTTTATGTTTGCCTATCAACCACAAATAATTGAGAAATATGACATGCTGGATATAGATCCCAATCGAACTATATCACACGCAAGCGAAATTCGAAATTCGCATGCTCTTTCAAATGGATTACAAAAGTTAATAACTTAAACTTCGTTTTATTAACTAAAAGACACTGACTGATTCTTCGCAATTTTGATTAGTAAGTCATTCTGTATTTTCGAAGAACTGAAGCTTGACTTTAGCAAAAGCGGTACTTCGCAGATCTGTTTAAAAGCACATAACAAAAACAATCGCTCATCCGATCTTTACCAATCCATTGTGGGCTCGATAAATTATGCTGTTTGGAAAATATATCTAAATCGTACAAACCTGTCTATAAAACTGTGGAAGATAAATGTTTTTATAAACTTGAAAATGTTTTATAATTTTGACCAGAAGTTTGCATTGCATAGAAGGAATCATCTCCGATCACATAAAGTGTAAATATATATTTTAGATCAGCATGACGAGCTGAGTCTATTGAGCTTTGTCCGTCCGTCCGTCTGTTTCTTCGCAAACCAGTCCTTCAGTTTTGAAGCTATCGAGCCCAAAATTTGCACAGACTCTTCATTTGGTTGCAAGCTGCTAATATATCGACACCGCTCTGATCAGATGACTACTTTTTGTAGCTTGCAGCGTCATGCAGCTCGTGTTTGATGTAATACTACGCTGAGAAAAAAGTCAATCTATAACCAAGATTACAGTTTTGACACAATACAAAACGGGGTCAGAATTCAAAAGAAGCGAGATAATCTAAAGCCAAATTATATTCTCTATTAATTGCCGTATGGGAAGCCATCGACAATCCTTCAACAATCTTAAACTAATAGCATTTACACGTGACTTTAAGATGGAACAATTTGATTTCTTAATATGAAAATAAATGGAAAAAAATAGATGGAAGCTAACTTATAACATTGATCAGAAACAAGTTTGGGAGCGATAGCATCGAAAACAAAAAAGTACTTTTTTCAAACCTATATTTTGTATAGCAGTTGTTGAACTAGTGAGCCTTTGGCTAGAATAGCCAGCAAAGATTTAGCCACAATTTGGCCGCCAAATTAAGAAGCGATTTGAGTTTTCGTTTTTATATGCAAGGCAATTACAATTGTTTATTGGGCGATTTTTTCAGCGGGTTTAGTTGACTTTGACTCGAAACAATTAGCAAATTAATTGGACAAACGCGATAGGCAAATCAGACGTGATCCCTGCCGGTTGCAATTAAGTACGATTTGAGACTGAGCGCAGCAGCCAAAGTGGCCAGCGCAGCTTGCTGTGCAGATGGCACGCGACAAGCAACAAAACAAAAGCGACAAGTGAGAGAAAGGAGTTGAGAGAGTTAATTTAGAAGGTTCTCTTAAATTTGATTAGTTTCAGCTTTGGGAAAGGCGCTTAGCCGAACAGCAGCTATACCATATAGTGGTCCAAATTTCATAAATCTTAATGGAGTTATGTGAAAACTTATAAATACAAGTTTTGGGAGCGATAGCATTGAAATCAAAAACGTTTTTCTTTCTTAAAATAGTTTTTCAACCGAACGATCCTATGGCAGCTATATGCTATGGTCATCCCACCCGGACTTCGGCCCTGTTCCGAATTCCGACTTGATTTTCGTGTAAACGCCAGAATTTCGAATGCAATTTGTAAAAATATATACGTAAGAGACAAGCTAATTTGTGGTAACTAGATCCCGTCGCAAATTTCTCTCGAATTAAATTCACTTGGGACAAAGCAATCGGTTTCAGCTGCTCTGACAATTCCGATTTTTGTTATACCTGATCGAGTAACCGTAGGAATATTTGCCACCTTCTGTACAGCGTTTTTAAATTCGACTGCAAAATACTAAAGTTTACACGAAAATCGAGTCGAAGTTCGGAACAGGGCCGTATATCAACTCTGCTCGTCAAGCTGATGAAGAATATATACCTTATGTAATCTCAGATCCTTCCTTATGTGCGTTACAAACATCCGGACAATTTTATATACCCTCTAAACGGGAATAAAAAATGTAATATAGTAATAATTTTTTATTTTTAGGTGAGTGGTTGGTGTGGGGGTTGGGATGGGTTGATTGTGTTTGTAATTACCATGTTTGTTATTAACATTTTCTTCTTCATAACACTAATATAATTACACTATGTCACAAAATTTGAAAAGTTTTTGTATCCCGAACTTTTAGCAATTGATTCTAATGTAAAATTTCACGCTGAATTCAAATCTGCTCTCAGATATGTCAAAAGTAGAACGGTTCTTGAGATATCGCGAAATTTTCAATTTTAGTGTTTTGAAAAAAGATAGGTCTACTAAAATGCCATTTTCTCTGGTTTTAGTCCACCGATATGTATAATTTGTAACAAAAATAAAAGATAATAAAATTATTTCTTAAAAAAACGACAGTTGTTGTAAATCCAACCATAAATGACGAAGTTATGGCACTTCAAAGTTGGATTTTTGAAAAATTTTGATAATTTTTAATTTTTTGCTGCCTTTCATTAAGTTTTCTTCAATCTTACCATAAAAATTGCTCAGGTCTCAGATATTGACAGGATTGGGTAATCTTTAACGAGCATTTTTTGCCCTTGGTCATCGAAATCGGATGAAAAATAAACGCTATATTCACAATTAAGTAAACATACCTCTGTTTGAGAGTATTTTTTTGCTAGTTTTTTCAGTATAAAAATCACATCTGAGCAAGCCAAATAAGAATAAACGTTGAGCATTAGGAGTTTTTATTGCAGTTTAAGGTTGGATAAAAGTACTCAAATGATGTAGACCGCTTTTGTTTTTTGTGCAGACTGTGTGTTTCTCGCAACAAGAACCAGCAATAGTCTCCCATCATTGCCGGATCCCAGTTGCTGCATCGCCATGCTCGTCGCTTTCGTCGCCTAGGTTGTCCGGGAAAAAATCCAAATGGGAGTGCAAAAAGTGAATTTTTAAGGACATATTTACACCTTTAAAAATAAAAAAAAAATAAAATTGCTAAATATACTAACTCGATGAACAGCAGACTGAGATTATACCAACTTTTTTGTAGTTTTCCAATAAATCATCAACAATTTCTTTATAGTCCTCACTTCTTTTGCTTCCCAGAAAACTAGACACTACTGCGCAAAATGATTCCCATGCTTTTGCCTCGTCTGCTGATAGTGCCGAGAAAAATTCTCTGTCGCTCATTAGCTTTTTGATTTGCGGTCCCACAAATACGCCTTCTACGATTTTGGCATCAGAAAGTTGTGGGAATCGTCGTTTTAAAAATTCAAATGCCGCAGTTTTCATTTTTATGGAGAGCTTCTGGAAGAGACCAAGCTTAATATGCAACGGAGGGAGAGTAATTTTGTCCATTTGAACTAGGGGCGGAAATTTTACGTTATCTTGTCCGACTACAAAATTGGCCCTGACATCCCAGTCTTTACGCAAGTAATGTTGGCTGCGATCTTGGCTGTCCCATCTGCACAAAAAACAGCAATGCTTTGTCCATCCTTGTTGCAAGCCTGTTACCATTAAGCAACTCATTGAAGTTGAAGTTCGTAAAACTTTTTTTGAACTGCAATACAAGCTCCTAATGCTCAACGTTTAAAATTACATTGACTTGCTAAGATGTAATTTTTATACTGAAAAAACTAACAAAAAATACTCTCAAGAAGAGGTATGTTTACTTAATTGTGTATGTAGCGCTTATTTTTCATCCGATTTTGATGACCAAGGGCAAAAAATGCTCGTTAAAGATTACCCAATCCTGTCAATATCTGAGACCTGAGCAATTTTAATGGTAAGATTGAAAAAAACTCAATAAAAGTCAGCAAAAAATTAAAAATTATCAAAAATTTTTCAAAAATCCAACTTTGAAGTGCCATAACTTCGTCATTTATGGTTGGATTTACAACAACTGTCGTTTTTTTAAGAAATAATTTTATTATCTTTTATTTTTGTTATACATATCGGTGGACTAAAATCAGAGAAAATGGCATTTTAGTAGACCTACCTTTTTCAAAACAATAAAAATTGAAAATTTCGCGATATCTCAAAAACCGTTCTACTTTTGACATATCTGAGAGCAAATTTGAATTCAGCGTGAAATTTTCCATAAGGATCAACTTTTTAGAAGCCGGGTTCAAAAAATTGTTGCATAGTGTTATTAATCAGCTGGCAGAAATCACCGGTCATCTAAGCCGAGATTTTCCCAGCTGAGTTCTTATACTTATAAAAATGTGCAAATTTTCGTGCTGAATACAAAATAGCAGAAAAGGGCAACCAGCTTCTTAGGTGCCGAAAAGTATATATATGTTGTTCCCAATGATCCTATCCACATTTACTGAATTTCGGAGAATTTTATTTTAAGCCATTAAAAACTTAGTTAAAATTGTTGTCGTTGTGCGTTGCAAGTACAAAAGTACCCATTAAACGCGACCCGAGGCTTCATTTGAAAAACTGGGTATGAGGTGATGCTTACAAAGGTGTCTTCTATCATAATTTATGGGTCTTATGCCGGGCTTTTAAAATAAGTTGGTTTTTTTCGAACTGTGTTATCAACCCACAGCCTGAACTGCTTATCCTACAGATTTAAGATTTGGCATAGACCTTCGTCTATTTATGCAGGAAAGAAAATTTTTAACATTTGTCCACGAAGTGTCTGAAAATGCCATGGAAAAAATGTTCTGGACTGTTATGGACTAAGCTGTTGTATGTATTATTTGTACAAAAACAAAATAAAAACAAACAGCGAAAAGCCTCATCCAATTTAATTAAATCTGAAGGCACATACTAAACACATCGAAAGCCTTAAAAATAAAGTGGCCGTATTTCAAAATAAAGAAGTTGGAATTTCACTAAGCTAGCAGCGAAAAAATTTACATACATATGTATCTAAAGAAAAGTAACGGAGCTGAGGCGCTCAGATAATTTTGGCCTAAACTGTTTTTCTAAAAGCGCTAGAGAGAAAGAGCATAAGTGCGATCACACTCACACAAATTAGATAGGTATGCGTGTATTACAAATATGCCATGGCTATCTGAGACAGATGACAGCTGCTACATGTGTTAGAATGAGGGAGGAGGGGAAAGAGTGAAGAGCGTTGGAAGATGAAAAGAAAAGTGGGAAAAGAGTGGTGAGCGGGTGAAGAGGGGGTTTGGAAAAAACGGAAAAGCCTATTCGAATTGAGTTATATTATATCGCTAGACCCAAAATTCACTCTGCGGTCGTAGAGGTATGTTTTCAGCATCCACTTGACTGGCAGGGACTAACATACCCTGGGTTCAGCTAAAAAATAATATGTGTTCAAACAGATTTGCGAAATTTTCTCAAAGAAGGAAAACGATAGGTCGGAAAATGGGACTTAGAACGAAAATGTTAGATTTTATGTTAGCGTCCTAAAATTACAAACATGTTTACATTTGATACACATTTTATGCAGGGTAGAGAATTCATTTGGACCTATTAGTTTAAGCAGCTTAAAATACTGTGCCCCTGTGTTACCCTAACCTATTTTTATAAACAGTTTTACTTTATTCTCTCTCAAAGTTTTAACCCATTTTGTTGCATTTTCAAAGAAAACTTGTGAGGCTGATTACATCCTTTTCCAAGTTTCTACTTTTTTTATGGTCGAATGACCCCATTTCATACAGCAGCACAAATTACTCAAAATTTGGCCGCACGGCAATATGTTGCCGCATATTAACACAGACACCAGAACAATAAATTTCCCAACAGTCTAAGCGGGATTTCCTAATATTTGGCTTCGATGCCGACCATTGCCACCCAGCTGGCGAGTTCTACCTATTTTTGTTTTTGCTGACGAGCCGTCCGGATGGACCACTCGAGGCACTCGAGCGCATTTTGTGGATGCTATTCGTATGCCGTGCACGTGTGTATCTTCAAGTATGCGTGTTTATAGCAGCAGAATACCAACAACGGGGAGGTGCATAAGTTTGCTTGTACGCCACTCAACGCCGTCCTCGAACCGCCACCGCCCCTTCCGACTAGTTCGATATACTGGTGGCGAGTGCTCCAAGGATTGCGTGTATGTTTGTGTGTGTGTGCGTGTGTGTGTGTGTGGGAGTGTTTGCTTGGTAGTTCTTTTCTAGCTTGACCGCTCATTTATCACCGCAAAGTCAACCAGAGTTTGACCTTCATCAATTTTGTTCGTGCATGAATTGCTGGTTCGACTATGCGATTCTTTCTCAAAATATGCCTTGGCCTGGAAGCCGTTGCGTCTTCTGCGTTTTGTTGGGGATGTCGTCTCAAACTGCCTCAAGCTCATTCCTAAATAAATATGTGTATCTAATGTGATTATGTTTGTAGGTATAGGGATAGAGTGAAATACACAGTTGCCAGAGAATACTGGTTCATTCCTGTCCGAATACGCGCCTTTAATTAAAGCAATGCAATTTGAACTATTGAATTTATTAACATTTTGGCTTCATTTGTAATATTATAATTTAACAACTTGCATTTCGACCACTAATAAAATATAATTTATATGCACTAGACAATATAGATATGATAGAACCATCTATGAAATCAAATTACAAACATTCTCAAAGCTGCGTACCTATATGCTAGCTACCCCGCGTAAATCGCATCGCTGCAGCCAGAAAGTTTGTGGCGGAAAGTGAAAATTTTATAAGCTTGTTGCATAGAGGGAACGGTAACAGAAATACATCAATAAAATGAAACACCTCAGGGTAAACATTAAGTTCATATTAGAAAATTTATGCTCCAGTAGCAAAGGTTTTTGTGTGAAATGCGATAAGGTGGGACCAGAGGAGGGCGGCAGAAGAAAGCTCATATATCTTGTGCCGACTCGCAGAGCAGCACAGTGGTCGCCCGACGACAATATTTTAATCTTGTCAATATTGATGTTTCAGCAAGCCAAAGCTTTTCATTTTAAAGCTGCCTTTAAATGGTACAAAAAATACTTGAGAAATTAGATTCTTGGTTAAAGCAAAGCTAGAATTCAACAATTTCAATCACTGTGCGCGTTTTGCCTCTGTCTCGGCATTGTTAGTTAGCACGAAAGCATTCTGAGCATTTAAAAACTCTTTTTAATACATAATTTTGAGATGAAAGTGTGGTTAAATTATGTTAAACTTTCCCACCAAATTCAAAGAAAGTTCTATCCTGTAAAAGTAAGCATTCCCCATTCGAACTCATCTCTTTATTCCATCAGTCAGTTTAAGCACAAACAAATCCAAGGCGCTCTTTCGCCTCAGGCTGTAGTGAAAAGTTAGTTGAAAGTTTTCTGTTGCCCTTGTAGGCGCCTTGCAAGCTCTCAACTTCCAAGCGCCACACCACTTGGCATAATTTAACAGTCGCGGCGCCATTTTCAGGGTACTGCGGGCTCCGCCTTTGGCTACGTGGGCTCTTCAGCCGCTCTCAAGCGACGTTTTAGAGCATGTTCATAATTCAGAAGTGTTGAGAACGCTTTGCGGAAAAGTCAAAGAGCACTTGAGTGATGAGTTTAATAGGATGGACACTAGAAAGTTGCAAAAAAAAAAGTATTAAACTTCAAACAGATGAGAGTATATAAACTATTAAGTAAAATTAGAGTAATTGATGCAAGTGGTTGAGGCCACAAACATCGAATGGGCACCCACTTCGGACAGGTACTCCACAGCAGATTGTGGTATGTTTCGAATGTAAAATATTTCATTAATTAGTTAAGTCAGAACAATTACAAAATCATTAGCCACAATAGGTTCGTGGCTCATAAGTCAAATTATGTTTCAGGATACACTTTGCAAAATCTGCTGGTAAATTTAATGCAAACTGCCAAGCCGGAAACGTTGCTTAAAAATTTGCTAACTCACTATATATTATTATATTATTTATTCAGGATTTGTCCGAAACTGGACTGATTTTCTTTCGCCGCGACTGAACTTGGATTCGGTAGAGGGCCAGTTGTCCCCGAACACCTGGAGAGTCGGTACTGGCATTTCCGCGCGAGTGGAGGATTAGCTGAGATTTTTATGAAGATTTGTTGGATAGCAATGAAGAGAATCGCGAAATTTGCTTATTTTCATATGATCAAAGATTATTATGAAGACTTAATAGATGGCAGTAGTGGACGGGTAAATATTTGAAGTGTCCCGAAATTTGCAGAATTGGCATTTGAGCTTATATTTTTCGCGAAATTTGCTAAGTTTTATGAGCTTTGGGAATCATTAAGATTTGATATATGGCAACCGAAGACACGTAAATGGTTAGCTCAAACGGTGCAAATAGTCGAGAAATTTTCAGATTTTTTGTATGAGCTAGACTATAAGGTAGATGGGTAAATTGACGGGTCAAGATCAAGCGTTCCAAAGAATCCGGATATTCACAACATTTTATTATTGGTGCAGATTATCACGAAGATTTAATAGTTGGCAATTAAAGACGAGTAATTAGGAGGCGTCGGTAGGTCAAACGGCCCAAAAAAAAAAAATGCATGGACTTAAAAAAAAGTTCTTATGAATTTAGATTATCGTAATGATTGAATTGATGGCAATTGAAAAGTTAGCGTCACTTCTTCGTTTTGTGTATAAAATTCCAAAGGGTGCGTAGCAAACCACGCCGGCTACCTGATAGTTTAATACATAAATAAAAATGCATTTACTTTTGAAACAAAAGAAAATCAATCAAACAATTTTTTTTCAGCGTTTATTCTGCGAGCACAAAATGTTCTTAAAACATGCTCAAGCTGTTCATAAAGTGAGCACAAAATGTTCAAATTCAAGAAAAGGCGGAAATACTCTACTCTGGTCAACAATTGGGCTTGATCTCGATAGATTTGGATAAATTTTTCTTTGAGTGTAAGCTTACACCAAATTTTTACAACGAGAGGTCCTGTGGCTCCACGCAAAAAAATATTCAATCCTGCCCATTTCGAAAAGTGCGAGTAATGTGGCTTGCAGGCTGGAATTAGCATGGGCCATGAGCGGGGCTCAAACAAGCCCTTAGGGATTTAACTTTGTTGTGCACATAGGCCCAAAAACAATTTCCCCTGAACAAACAGTGCACAGCAGGTTGGACCCCTGAGTACGAAATTTTTAAGGTCATGGTCTATCCCCTCCTATCTGAAACTGTTTGCTGAATAATAAGCGTAACAAAAAACAAAAGCAAAAAGTCGAATTTTAACGGACGCGAATGGTCTGTAAAGTTTTTGTATATAACTCGTACGTAGTGTTGTCTATTATCATATATTTTTAATAGCAAATATCCCGTCGCGCTTCGACGCGCCTGCAACAGTATAGAACTAGTATCAGCCCACATCCCATCCACATCCAACCCAGATTCCATACATTTATTGTTGCATGTTGACTTTTCCCGGAATTTTCATCCCCGGGGGCGGATTTTCCGTCATTGGAAAAGCACACTTCAAATAATTACGGATTCTATCCTTACAAGCCGAGTTTCAAATCAATCGGATGAAAAGAAGTGCAGAATTTTCCGGGAGTTTTCAGACCGTTGGGTCAAATTTTTAAAACATCAAAAAATCACATTTCAAAATATTTCGTATTCTGTCCTTACAAACGCATTATCAAGCCAATCGGATAACAAAATAGTGCAGAATTTCCACCCAGTTTTCTCGTGGGCGGACTTTCCAAAATCGGGAAATCACGTGTCGAATTATTTCGCGTACTATGCTTAAAAATCAAGTTTCAAGTCAATCGGATCAAAAAAAAAAAAAGGTTCGCCATACAAACTTTTCCGACGCTTTAGAACGTTGTTGTTAAACGTTGTTGTTGTAGTTGTTGTTTATTAGTTTTCATAGTGCTACAAGTACATGGAGACTTATGTTTATGGCACTAATCACAGCACAGTGGTTGCTGCCATAGGCCAAAAATCAAAAAATTAATGTTAAAATTTTCAAACCGTAACTGCCTTAATTAACAGCTAATTGGTCAAGCTTCACAGTGGCATACTTATTTTGCTTTGATTATAACGGTGCTTTCTTAAAATACCATCGAAAGTGTGACCTTTTCTTCATCTGTCTTGTACAGTGCACGCCGCTCGCTGCCACATGCTAATTTTGTTAAATTAAATTTTTGCATAAAAGCTATATTAAGTCAAGTTGTGTAAAATGGATATTGTTCATAAAGGTATTGACTTAACTTCTACAATTCAACTTAAAGAAAGTTCGTGTTTAATTTTGTGTAAATCGTTGTTTTAGATTAGTATATTTTTGTGATTGTTTTTGGTTCGAGTGTAAAATGTTTAGTTAAAGTTTTAAGTGTGTCGCCCTCCTCAGCCCTCACAATCCTTTATGATATATTGTTTCTTAATACTTTAAGATTTTAAAAAAGGAAAGTGTTCTTGCTACCATCCGCTCATGCGCGTGTACTAATTTGTAACGTAATGCATGTTTTTTTCTCAATTTTGTATTTGCGTGACGGACAACGGCGTTGCCAGGGGGAGGCGGCGGCTCACGGATGTAGTGATGGGGGGTCATGGGGGGTGATGGGGGGTCAGTGGGTAGTTGCCCCCCTACATCATAGATGAAGGGCCCTGAACGCCGCCCGGGTTAACCTTACATAACCAGCTTTATGTTTTTTGTTTTATGTTTTCTTTTTTTGATTTTTTAGTTTTTAATTTATTCATTTCCTAGGCACAACTTATCAATGCGAATTATCTCGATTACATGTTTTTGAGATTTGGTGTCTAGAAAGCGGTTTACGTCCCCACAAAGTGCAGAAAATCCTCGATGCCATAGTGAAAGACCTTAAACATGTGGGTTACAAACCAAACCTGGAGGGATTGCAAATACATTTGGAATACATTTGTACAAAATTAGAGCTGTTTTGGAAAAACCGCAGTTGTTTTTACATTAAACACACATAAAATAGGAAAAATTCTAAGTCTTTATTTCGGGTGGTAGTGCGCGGTTAGGAGTTAAACCACCTTACACTCTAGACATGTCTTAAAAAAATTTATGCCCGCATCCTTTTTTTTGTTGCTCCCTTCTAAGAGTGGGCGTGGACTTGTCCAACCACGCCTATTTTTATCCAAAATCATTATTATATTTTGTCATTTATATACCAAGTTTCAGACCCCCTCTATTAGAAGTATTTTTGGCCGCACTCTCCATATAAGAGCAACCACTGTGATATGGCAGCTATAACCTATAGTATCCAGATTTTTACTGAAGTTTCCTAGGTTATATACGAAAATTTCCAAAGTTTTGTTGCAATAAAATGAAAAACAAAAGTTTTTCATATAAAGACGGAATATCAGACCGACTGTTCATATGGCAGCTATATGATATAGTTGTCCGATCTGGCTGATTTTTACATATTATTTTAGGATAAATATATAAAAAAAAAATTTGCGCCAAGTTTCAAGTCCCTACCTCAACTAGAAGTATTTTTGGCCGCTCTCCCCATACAAGCCGGACCACTGTGCACAGGTTGAAATCAATTTGAAAAACAATACAAAACTATACTAACTTAAACTACGAATAAATTACACTGGCCAACAGCCATTTTGGTCCAGCCTTATTGATAACGAATTCTGATCCAGTTTTCTTCACTGATTCCAAGACTGGTCTCGGTATTTCTCCATCAGCTCTTGTTTTCAAGATATCGCGGAAAATCCATTTTGCAGTATTTTTGGCGTTCAAAAAATTATGGAGGTTACACCGAGCAACAATATCTGTATTTATGAGCTCTATGCGACAGTACACATATTAAGGTCGCCCAAAAAAATCAATGAAGCATCATCAGCAAACCCAAAAGCGCCTAAATTGACCTTTGAAGAGAAATATTCATCAAATTATAGCAAATTTTTCAAACTTAATCGCCGTGTATCAGCCATTTGGGGTGCTTGCATTTTAATGAAAACCACTTTGGCATGCAGCCCAATGGTTCTTCTAATTTCACAAATTTTGTTGCATTTAAATCTTATCGATGGACAAAGTTACAAGCGGTTAATCCCGAAAAATGAAATAAAATTTATGGCAGGATAACTAGATTGATACACAAAATGTGTATAGGAATTATTAAAAGACTACTTGATCTAACATAGTCCTTACATAAATTGTCAAGCAAATGTATAATAATATTGAATCAGTACTAGATTCAAACAATTTTTCCCAAATTCATATTTGCTTAACCCTGCGAGAATAACATTAAAATTATATGAATTGGGCTACAATTGAGCCAAATGTGTTCCGCACTCACTATAATCTATGGATTAAGCCCCTTGTAACTATTATGATTTTACAAGTTTCAACAAATGCATAGCGGAAAGAGATTGTAGTAAAGACTCTTTCTATGAAACGAATGTATATTTCGAGGAAGTTGACCATTCTTATTATTTGGAGGAATGCTCATTCATGCAAGGTAGTGCCAAAACTCGCTCCATTTCGCAAGCGAATAACTTTGTGAATCTGTCACGTCATTTAACGAATTTTTCATGGGAAGACTTCTTAATTGAATTATGTAAAAAAATTTCCACAAATTAAGGTAATGTTTGGTTTTCAATTGTAGCGTCGCCCTATTTTTTACTATTTTTTTCTACAGTGGACTGCAAACAAAATTGAATTTTTTCCATGATTCTGCTTTGGGACATTAAGGCACCAACTAACTAATAACTAACCAATTTTTCTTTTTACGTTTGCCCTTGACATAACAGTGACTTCCGAAAAACTGCGATCCATCAATACACCATTTTTCAAAAGAACTTTTCAACACCCCACGCACTCACACATTTTGTATTTTTTTAATGAATTGTGCAACCAAATACAAAAAAACACATTATGAAGTTTTTATGCAGATGTTTCTTGGCAATAAATAAAAAGCAAGTTGTTGGAAAATTAGTTTTTTGGTTTTTTTTTACTTTTTATTACAATGATATCTGTACTTTCTAATTTGTTAGCAGTCCGAATTGGTATGACAAAATCCGTTATTATGGCCCATTAACACTTTCGCTTGACGGTTCCCGGATAATAATGCCAAGCTCCTGGAGGCATGAGCAAGGCCATATGACGCTTTGGTTACAGCCTTGTTAATATAAAAGCCATGGCAGAGCTCTTTCTCCAAAGGCACATCTTCGTCTTGCTGTGGGACGTTAAAATTTCATTCTTGTGAAATGTGCACTGGATAAGCACACTGCAAGCATCCGAAGTCACTCCAGTAATAGACAAGCATCTATAGTTTAGATAAATATTGATTAGTCACAAGAGGCTTAATCCATAGATTATAGCCCAATTCATATAATTTTAATGTTATTCTCGCAAGGTTAAGCAAATATGGATTTGGGGAAAATTGTTTGAATCTAGTACTGATTGAATGTTATTATACATTTGCTTGACAATTTATGTAAGGACTATGTTAGATCAAGTAGTCTTTTAATATTTCCTATACACATTTTGTGTATCAATCTAGTTATCCTGCCATAAATTTTAATTCATTTTTTCGGGATTAACCGCTTGTAACTTTGTCCATCGATAAGATTTAAATGCAACAAAATTTGTGAAATTAGAAGAACCATTGGGCTGCATGCCAAAGTGGTTTTCATTAAAATGCAAGCACCCCAAATGGCTGGTACACGGCAATTAAGTTTGAAAAATTTGCTATAATTTGATGAATATTTCTCTTCAAAGGTCAATTTAGGCGCTTTTGGGTTTGCTGATGATGCTTCATTGATTTTTTTGGGCGACCTTAATATGTGTACTGTCGCATAGAGCTCATAAATACAGATATTGTTGCTAGGTGTAACCTCCATAATTTTTTAAACGCCAAAAATACTGCAAAATGGATTTTCCGCGATATCTTGAAAACAAGAGCTGATGGAGAAATACCGAGACCAGTTTTGGAATCAGTGCACAAAACGGGATCAGAATTTAATACAAATTGGGCTGGACCTCACAAAAGTGGTCATTTTGTTGGCCTGTGTTATTTAACCAATCACTAGGGATAAGGGTACTGTATACCTTCAGAAGTCATTTTTTAAAGGTTTACCAAAAATTAGATTACTCAAAAACTAAGTGGTAAGAAGCGGTTTTTTTCATTTGATAGGTAATCGGTTAAACTAAATTTAGTAATTTTTGTTGTTGTTGTTGTACCTCCGGTTGTTGTTGTATTTCTGTTCAAAGTAAACCAAAAATTTAAAACATAGGCCCATGGTTGCAAAAGTTTTTTGAGAACGGATGATCTGAATTTAAAACTGAAGACAGGGTTTTGTTAAGAAATAATGTAGTTCTGGTGTGAACTAGGATATTTTGGATCGGTCAATAAATGACGTAGTTATAGGGTTTCAAAGTCAAAATTTCGAAAATCGACTATTTTTTCCCACTGTATTGGTCCTAGCTCCGTTATTTGATGACCGATCAAAAATATCCTAGTTCACACCAGAATGGTGGGTATTAGGAGCAATTTAAGGGAAAGAACTTGAAAATCGGTCAACAGGTACTCGTTAAATCTTTGCAACCATTTTGGAAAAAGTGGTTCCGAGATAATCGTATTTAAAGATTCGACATCTGTTTTCGATGAAATAAAAATTATATTTAATAAATGTATAAATCGGATTTGGTGCATTTGAGTGTTAACTTTCACCGAAAAAAAAGATTATCAAAATCGGTTTAGCGGTTCTCCTGAAATTTGAGTCAAAGTGCGTCAAGACATGGTAAAAAATAAAATCTGCAAAAATTTCCAAGTAAAATTTTTTTTTTCAAAAATTTTTTTTTTCCATAATATTGAACATTTTATAAATATTTATAAAGTTTTTGACCAAAAAAGGGAAAAAAATACGAATTTTTAAAAATACGAGGGTCGATAAAACAATTTTCATATAAAAGGGTCGGAAAAAATAATTGTTTTTGTTTATATCTTTAAAACTGAGTTTCGGATCATCTTGAAAGTTTTGCAGGATGTTTATAAGATCCTAATAGAACGTTTAAGCAAATAAAAAAAAAATCGAAAAAAAAATTTTCTGAAGGTATACAGTACCCTTAAAAAAAAAATAAAACACAAGGAGAGAGAACAAAAAAAAGTAGAAAATATTATTACTATTATTACTGTTTGTGCTATTGTTTGAGATGGTGTTCTAAACTTTTCTTAAATAGTGGTGCGCTTTTAATTGATTTAATACTGTTTGGTAAATGATTCCACAGGCGAATAGCAAATGGGAAGAAATGGAAGGCAGAGGTAGCGAGTTCTTTTTTAGGGCAGATTAGGTTTTTGGTTCGTTGAGACGCAGCAAAGTTCAGTATCTCATAAAGATATGAGGGCTCTGAGGTGTTAATTATTTTATGCAGGAAAATTAGAACTCTCTAATGTAAAAAAATTTCTCTGCAAATTCAGATATGTGATCCGATCGTTTTTTGCTGTAGACATACCTAGCTATATTGTTGAAAGCAACATTAAGTTTAGATTTAGATTTAGATACCACGCCGTATAAAAGTGAAGGTGCTATGTATGTTTTTGCAAACTGTTGTTTAATATGTGTTGGAATAAAAATTTTTGTTACATTTAAGAGTCGGATTAAGGAGTACGTTTTGCCAATTGCTTTGTTTATGTGATCATCCCATGAAATATTGTTAAATGTAAAACCTAAATTTACTGCTCGCTCAACGTAGTCTATGTTTATACCATCAATCTTTAGTTTTGGTAAGCAACCTGTATCCAACGCTTTTCCGTCTTTTCCGGGTGAAATTTTCCAAAACCCGTCTTACTACGCACTTTCACCACTAACAGAAACTCCTGTCCAAATTACAGCCCTCTAACTCTTACCGTTTAGGCTGTGCGATGATTGCCAATCAGTCAGTCAGTTAGGCCACTCTCTTTTATAGATATAGAGATACTCTTGGAGAGGGGATATTAAAATTGTACGGATGTTTGTAACGCACAGAAGAAAGCCCCTCCGACCACATAAAGTATACATATTCTTGATTGGCACTATGAGCTGAGTTGATATAGACATGTCCATCTGTCCGTCTGTTTCTATCCTCCGTCAGTATTAAAACTATCTTAACCAAACTTTGCACGAAGTCCTTGAGTACAAATATGCTGCACATTTGTCGGAACCGGCAGGATCGGATTACTATAACATACAGATGCCATATTCCTACGGTCGAAAAAGTAGTTTTAGTGAGAAAGTCCGAAAAACTAGTTCTAGTAAGAAAACCTTTTTTGTTTTCAATGGCATCGTCCTTACACTTTTCAGATATGAATATTATCTCTAAAGAGTTTGATCAAAATCGGATGAATATATCGTATAGCTGCCATATAACTAACTGACAGGCATTTATCTTGCTCCTACGGTATGTAAACTTTGGTTGAGCCGAAGTTAGCTTCCCTCTATTTTTTATACTCTGTGCCAAAGGTACATAGAGTATATTAAATTTGTGCAAAAGTATGTAACAGGGAGAAGGAATTATTTCCGACCCTATAAATTATATATATTCTTGATCAGCATCAACAGCCGAGTCGATATTGCCATATCCGTCTGTCCGTCCGTATGAACAAACAGATCTCGGAGATGGTAAGAGATAGAGGTTTGACATGTATGGGACAAATGCTTCTTATATAATATTATCGATTTGCAGGCAGATCAAGTTTGTTATCAAATTTTGCCACGCCCCCACAATTTGGAAAAACGATATAGCTCCCACAGTTTTGAAGGTAGACTATTCGTACCTTATAGAGATAGTTTGTAATTAGCAAAATGTATTAAATGACATAGAAATGCTTTTTTGACCTGCCCAAGCTTAATCTTGGACAAATTACGACTTGCCAACTTCTGATTCAAATTATAGTACACTTTTCCAGTGTATAAAAACCGTGTAAATAACCGAAACAAACACCGTTTATACAATAGAAATAAACTTTGATAGTGTTAAGATTTATAAGGCCCATAAGGCCCTTTTCAGGTCCTGTCTAGAGTAGACTGCGATATCAGTTAGAAATCAACTGAACTCTTAAAAGACAATAGTTTACAGGAAAATAATTGTTTAACGATTTTGTTGTTAGCATTACCGTTATTGAACCATTTTTTATACTCTGTACCGAAGGTACATAGAGTATATTAAGTTTGGGCAAAAGTATGTAACAGGGAGAAGCAATCATTTCCGACTATATGAAGTATATATATTCTTGATCAGCATCAACAGCCGAGTCGATATAGCCATGTCCGTCTGTCCGTCTGTCTGTCTGTCCGTCCGTCCATCCGTCCGTCCGTCCGTCCGTCCGTCCGTCCGTACCTTCGTCCGTATGAACAAACAGATCTCGGAGATGGTAAGAGATAGAGGTTTGACATGTATGGGACAAATGTTTCTTATAGCTGCAGGCAGATCAAGTTTATTTTCAATTTTTGCCACGCCCCCTCCCGCCCCTGCAATTCGGAAAAACGTTATATCTCCTACAGTTTTGAAGATAGACGTTTCGTACCTTCTGGAGATAGTTAGTAATTAGCAAAATGTATCGATTTGCCGAAGAAATGATAAAGATCGGATGAGCGATTCTCAAGTTATGAGCAAAAAAGTACATCGCCCTTGCCCCACCCCCTCCCACCAATTCACAACTAACACCACACAATCTTAGAGAGAGAAAGAGAGCGAGAGAGAGAGAGTAAGAGTAAGAGAAAGAGAAAAAGACAGAGAGACTTTGAGATGACCGCAGCACCAGCATTGCATTCAGCTTCTACTCCAGGAACAGAGTATGTTATAGTGGGCTTGACCGACTTTCTCACTTGTTTTATACCAAGTTAAAGCAGTTCCTTTGCATGTTGCAAGTTAGTCTGTAGAGGTCCTGCCATTATCTATTTTTGCTAACGACTCCAGGCTGAGGCGGACTCTTAAATGCAAAATATTTGTGTATAGTTAAGGGTTCAGTAGTATTATTCAACCGACCAGATTTTTCTGTGTGTAGATGGAGAGCATCCTGTTCTGTCAAAGACCACTCGATAAACAATGTGGGCATCCCTCTGCGCATTTTGTGTTATAAATGCCAAATTTATGTAAATGAAATTATTTGTACTACACTGGGACTACTTCTCGCAGATGCAGATGTCACATGGCCTGCTGTTGACATTCCTTAAACGCCCCTCAACGCCCCGCTCAACTAATTAGCATGAAGCCATGTACTACTGTTCTGCTTCCACCTTACCCACCGTTTCGCTTCATTGTACACGAGTATCTTGGACGAAGCCAACTAATTAATTTGTACTTTTGCCAAGTACTAGGACCACCTTGTCGCTACCGTGAGCTGTATGTGTGCATGTAGTTTTCCTGCTTAATGTTTCAAATATGTTAACAAGATACTTTACAATATGCCATAAAAATGACATGGCGGTACCGGAATGGAAAAACTGGCAAAAGTCAGCGGATTTCTGCGTTCTGTTTACATAGGTTTGTGTCCTGCTTAATCGAGACCCCAGGTCCCGTGCCGGATACCCCAGAAAAGGCTGACAACACACAACCTGCTTACTCAGATGTGTTGTAAAATTATGCATTAGTTTTATGTCATTATGCGGCATATTAAAATCCCCTTAATTACGAAACGTAATCAACAAAGGTTCGGTGCACGTTTTTGCTCCTTGGCTTTCACTCGAGCTCTGTGTGCTTTCTGTGCTTCGCCATGTTTTCTTGTTGTTTACACTTTTGTTACTGTGTTACGGGCTGTGCTGCCGTTGTGGTGCCTCTTCCGTGTACGTGACATGTGGAGCTGGCAACAAAAGTCTGAGTAAACGAAAATGTCGGTTGCTAAATTATTATGAGTAGCTAACAAATTTTTCATTTCGCTTAATGTTTGCTTGCGCTAAATCTGTGCACACATCATTCTACATATGATAAAGCACTCATGCGAATGCATATATTAATGTACAATATTTGCTGGAATTTATCTACGGATTTGCCTTGACTGGGAAGGTAGAGCAGGTGAGTTGGTCTGCAGAAGTCGTCAAATGACTGACTGATTTTAAACTTTGTATTTATATTGTACTCAAAGTTATTTGGCAAAGGAAGGTAGGGGGCTGGCCAGGGGACTTCTACCGTAAATATTAGAAAGTGAAGGAGAGACTATTTTTCCATCATGAGTAGAGATTTTGCCTTGTTAGAATGTCAAAACATTTGAAGAGATGAGGCTTGTCTGTCTCGTTCATATCTACTAAGGATTCTTTAGCCTGAAGAATTTTGGAAGAATTAATACGCGGGATAATAAATATCGGTTTTAGTTTTTATACTTGTTGTCTTTAGTAAGATGCTATCAGAAAATATTATGTCGTGGACGTTTCTAAGATGTTCTCACGACTGATGTGTACACGTCTTTTGCGTTCTGCCCTGTACTGACCATGTACGGTTGAGGGACCATATAATACCAATATGAGACAACTGTCATGAGAAACCTAAGCGAATGCAGTAATTCCACCTGAGTTTACAAAAACCGAAGCATATAAAATCGGTAATAGAATACAATTTTTGAAAAATAAATATCTTATTTTCCAGTGGTGAAAAATCTACCACTTGAGTTGGAAATAGGAGTCTTATAGTTTAAACTTCCAATTAAAAACAAAGAATCAGCTCCCAGGCGCAAAATTAGGGCTTCGAGGTCAAGCCTTAATGTTCTAAGCGTCTCCTATGCTAAATCTTCTTTTCACACTGTCTGCGCATTGTTTTCCCCACGCTGTTAATTATCTTTATCTGTGTCCATCTGTTTGGTTCCTTTTCGTTTGTTTTCGTTCATGTTAATTTTGCCATTCGCCAGTCTCCCCGTTCCTCTGCCGTTTTCGAACTATGAAATTCACATTTGCAACTGCCCGGGCGTAAGGTAAAATTAGCGCTAATAAATCTCCGAGCATTATTTTACCTTTATCGCAGACATTAAATTAAATCTGATTAAAAGGGAAATCATAAATCCCAATACAGACGGAGCCAAGGTGCGGAGGTGGAGCCCGGCCCACCCGCGGTCTCGTCGCACGCCTAATTGCGTTTTGCCCTTGGCTCTGGCAGCTGTACTTATCCCTATCCCCATTTCTTGTTTTCAGCAGCGGGCATTCCTAATCCTTCCACATTCCCCAGCTTAGAGGCGGCCCGACCCAACGCGACCTTAAGAACCAAGAATAGCGAGAACGACTCATCTGCTGTTCGTCCGCGTGCGAATGCGAAGCTGCAATCTCAACGTGATAAATTATGGCGATTTGAATTCCTTGCGCTAGCTGTGCCCTCTCCAGTCCTCCCTAGCGCCTGTCCTTCAAGACGCACGTTTGCCCTTGTGTTGGTATGATTGTTGCCGCTTCCTCCCGGCAGTAGCGCTGGAAATGAAGCGCATGAGTTATGAACCCGAGCAGCGCGCGTTGCGTATACGCCGCGTTTGCCAAACACATAATTGCCGCTAAGATTTACGTTAGCCCTTTAAATTTATGTTACAAATTGCGCCAACTTTATGTTTATTACGTGCAGAATAATAGGCTTTTGTTGCTGCCAGGAGAAGCGGCTACCTGCTAAGTTGGCGGTGTCCAGAAAAAAGGATTGTTATCCGCGCACACAATTGTATAAATAATGCATCTTTTAGTGCCAACTTCCAGCGTCTCAATTCGCGATAATTTTTTTACGAGCCAAAGCCACCATATTGGGCTGAATATTAATGGAGCTGATAACACCAAAACGTACTTAGCTCAGACAATTCGGAGCAATTAAAAGTCCATAAACGAGCAGCAATCGCCGTGACTCCCCGACACTCGCTCGGGGCACATAACAAGCAAATTTATGTATGAATTCGTATGTCTGTCTATCTGGTTCGCTGATTTCGCTTGGTTCAATTGTTTTATGAGCATACAAATATACAAGGGAGGGGAGGTGAATCCTGGAGTGGGTGAAAGGCAGTTATTAATAATCACTTATTAAGTTAATTTTGTTTTTCTTCTGCTGCAGTTGCATATTATTATGCAAATTTATTTCCACGAACTGATTGTCATTCAAACTTATAATTTAATGAGCAGCTCAGAGCTTTATTTATGGCTGTGCAACGAAATTGTGTATTCACATAATGAACACAAGAATGGGTGGAATGCATATTAAATTGACTTGGATAATGTAGTAGAAATTTTATGACGGGATCCAGTAAATGTTGAGAGAGAGAAGCGACATGAAAACAGCAGGGAAACGGTTTGACTTCAAACAAAGACGATCTTCTCTTCGAGCGGGTGAGGTTGATGTTTACGAACTTACTTTTCAAAATATTTATATATTAATTGGTACGTACAATGTAAAATGATGCTCAGTCTAATGCACATATGAAAGCTTCAATACTTTTCTCTTTGGACATATACATAAATACATAGGAGAAAAATTACAACTTTTTGCTTATGTCAAGAGTTTTCCTTCTTATTACCTAACTTTTGGCAAGCAACCTATCAGTCAACACGCGATTTTTTTCCAAAAAAAAAAGTTAATTTTTTCGTTTTTGACTTGTGAATATTTATATAAATTTTTTCGTAATGCCAAAAGTAGGTATGACAAAAATGTCTTTGGTCAATTTTTGACAGAAATATGAATTAAAAAAAAGATTTTTTGGTTGACGGTTTGTGACGTCAACTAAAAAAAGGTTAGGTGGGGGGTGGAGAGCCACTTTATAAAAAAGTTGGTTTTGACTTCCAAAATGAAAATTGCATTGATGTGCAATAAAACAGAAGAAAATCACTCTAAAGAAGTAAAAAACATTAAAAAATGCAAACAAAAGAACAGCTTCCAGCAAAAGGGGCTCGCATATTAAAGAAAACAAACCCGCTGCCGTTGATCTATTTTCACTTTTCATTAATATTTCTTAATTAGGAATATGAGTAAAATAGTTAATTTTTTTATTTAATAAAAAATAACTGCTTAAAACACGAATTTTAAACTTTTAAATGGATGGCTCACAACCCCCCACAAATTTGTCAAAGTTTCAAAAAATCTCATTTTTTCAATATGAAATGAAATAGTTTGTTTTTTAAAACGCTGCCGTATGAGGTGTCAGTGCTGGAATATGGACATGGAGATATGGACATTACCCCAAAAGCTTATTGGAAAGCTAACGCGGATAAGTTATTCATGCTGTCTGAAATGGCATTTCGATACTTAATTGCTTCAGAAAGGTAAGTACCATCCGAACCGAAAGCATTCGCAACAGAATGACTTTAAAACACATTAAGCAGCGGGTTTCTTAAATTCCAAATCAAATCCCTTTTATTTAAGGCTGAAACTATGAATCTTTAAAGCCTATATTCAAATAAGATACTAATTTAGCACAATACTTCACATAAAAAATAAACACTTTTGGACAGCTTTGAAATCAGAACAATTTTAAACAACAGCTTTACTTATACGAAGTTTTGTGCCTAACTAAATTTTTTATTAAAATCTCATCACATCAGGCTGTTAAAGTTTAAATATAAAGAAAATCTCTTTATTAATGAACTTTGTAAAAAATTACAGTATAGTTTCAGAAAACAGAGTCATTTTAAGATTTAAATGAATAATAAGTTATCCTGTTAGATAAGATATAACGGCCACTAGAGATGTTCATTAGCAGATTTCTTGTGAAGACGTTCTGTATCCTTCAGCTTTAGGAAATAAAAATATATCGATAAATTGATGTTTTTGGACGCGATATATAAAATATCGATATTGAAAATTTGATTTTTGATATTGTCGATATTGATATTTTGAGAAATATCGAAAACAAAAGCACATTGCACGCTTTCACGCCGACTTGATCAGCTGACAGTCAAGTCGATCAGCGAAACACAAATCAAGCACAGGAAGAAAAATATGCTGGTTCCAGGGGCTTCGTTTGGCAGTTAACAAACAGACTAAATATTTGAGATGAGTGTGTTTGTCTATGCCCGGTTGACGGAAAGCCATTTGTCCTTAAAAACGTCCTCGGACTCCGCCAAATTCGACTGGGTTGTGAAATTATAAGCCCACAATCAGTACGGAACGTGGAACGTTTATTTTCCGGTGTGAAGTTTATTATGTCTCCGCTGAGAAATCAGATGGTCGGAAATACTTTTACCGCTATTATGCTTCTAAAAAGTAATCATAAATTTACCTTTTTTGTAACGAAACATCAGTTTGGTTACTTACCAGAACCGGAGCCGAAATTCGCATCGGTTTGATTCCCTAGACAAAATTGAAAACAAAAAAGTTTTGCATAAACTAGGAAAAAGACGACATGCTCGATCGGGAAAGAATTTATACAGCTTTGTTCTTCAAATTTCAAGTATGCTTTGTTCTTGGATGTACTTAAATTAAATACGAAACATTCTGGAAACGAAGTACGATTATTAATTTTATTAAAATGAGTGCCGGCGATGTTGAATCAAGGAAAAGAAAATTTATGGGCTTAAAGCGAGAACAATTTGTGCCTATTTTACGAAGTTTTATTTAATTTTTACACTGAGACAAAAAAGAATAGTTTCTGATGATCCTCATGATATTTTCGGTATCCATTTGGACTGGATAGTTAACTATCCTTTTTTGGGATCCATTGGATAGTTTCGAAGTCGTTTTATTTTCGCTTAAAAAGGATATATCAGGAAATAAATATTTCAGTGATCTTTGTTCTTCATCCAAAGGAGCTGAAAAATGTGAAAAGGATATTTAAAAAAATGGATCTTAAGTGGATATTTTGAATATCCATTCTACGGGGATCTTTTTTTTTCTCTGTGTAACAATGTTTTGGGGTTGGCTTAGGTATTTATTATACATGAATAAAGAATATTTTGCAATTATTTTGATAGTAAATCGCGCTTTACCTAAGACCATAACAAACCAATAGTATGATCAAAAATATTTAATAATTGTTTAGAATTTATTATATACAATGTATCCCGAAACAGTCTTAAAACAAGGACTTCGGGACTAAGAAAAAAGTTATACTTGAAAAAGGAGTTTTGTTATTGAATCGAGTATTTTCGAACTTACCGGACGGTTGACACACTTTGAACTTGATTCAAGTAGAAAGTTCTTGGTTAAGAAATTTGCTTAGAACTATTTTTGTATGGTGAATGTACTGTACAAATCATAGACGATCGCATTGAACACAAACAAGATTTTCTACCTTAAATGTTACTTCATTCGGGTTTTTTTTACCATGTCTTGACGCACTTTAACCGAAAGGCAAGAATTCTGTGTCGAAACAAATATCATTTGCGGGATGAAAATCCGCACAACACAAAAACAAAATGGAAAACAAAGCGCGTACTGCAACACAAGTGGAAACTTAAGAACTCTAGAGCAATCCCGAACAAATAACAGTCAGGAGAAATATGAACCGCCGGCCACCACCCAGAAGCTGCGGATTCACCGACAACGCGGTGACGCGGTGACGACCGCCATGGCATCTAATCTCCGAGAGGGGCCATAAAAGGCATTTCGCAAACTTTGGCTTAGGTTCATATTTTATTCAGCCGCAGTATCCGCCAGAAAGTTGGCGCTGCCTTTGGGTTTGCCTGTGCCCTTGGCTGGGTTACAGCTGGAACTTCTTTGAATTTGTCTTGGCTCTGCGCTTATTTTAATTTTTTGTTGTGCGGCAAGCAGCAAGTTTGCTTAGCTTTTTCCTGCCTTCATTTCTGCGATGCGCAGTTTTCCCTTTTGCTGCGTTCAGTGTGCCATAAAACCAACTAGAACAAGAATGGCGGGAAGAAAGCGCAAAAAAAAATGCAAATCATTGTCCTGCGACTTGTTACCGTTGGTTGTCCAGTCCACAGTTCCAATCTCAGTCCCCACGCCCTCCTTAGCCGCACCCGCACTGAAGGCACAGCTTCGGCATCCTTAAGAAGAATTGTTATGCGGTTAGAGTGCTGTCCTCCAACGTCCTCTGCAACCTGTGATAATCGTCTTGTGGGCAGTTGCCGTGGTTCCGTCGTTGTTTCTGTTTCTGTCGTTTGTTCAACAACTCTGCGGAGCTGCTGTGGCTAAGCTGCATATCCTGGCGTACAGGCAGGTCGAGTGCCGAGCATTTGTCATTTGATTACAATTTGACGGTCAATGTGACTTCGCGGCACGAAGAAAGCACAACGGATGGAAAATTAAATGTTCCGTTGTGCTCTTGATTGCGCCAAGCTGTTGTTTCAGCCGCCGCTATCCTTGCTCCTGGGAAGGAAATAAATGAAAATTTACTTTTTAATAAGTGTGTACTTTGCGCTTTCCGGGCATCTACATAAATATTGTTATGAGCGAGTTGTCGCTCTGTCATGCATATTTCATAAGCAAGAAAATTAAATTACGTCAGCTTATTTATGTTCCACAAAAACAATTGAGATGGAAAGCTATCCGTTGTGGTTGTGCATGGCATGGCAGGCGGTGGTTTGCAAAAGATTACATTTCACGTACTACTTGAGTGAATAAATAGCAATTGCAAATTAACTTGTATTTCCCATCCCTCGATAGGACGCTTGATATACTTATGCAATTTTGCATTAACAATCCGAGTTGATTTTTAAAATATGTCTGATTCATTGATGACCTGTTTTAATTTTTTTCAAAACCAACAGAAAATTATTATTGATAAATTAACAACTAAGCCTTTAACATTCAACACTTAGGGTGTTACGCGGACCGGCAGAAATTAAAATAAGCCTTTTGAGAATTTGTCAACACAAGTTATTGCTCGAAGTTCAAAATCGAATTTGAATTAAAGACCGGACATTTCTCCATACAAAAATCAGATATATTTAGATTTGATGGCCTCGAGAAGGCTTTAAAATTTCCAATTTCTCCTTAATTTATTTTGAATTGTCAATGTAGACAGAAACCTTTAACAAAAATGTCGAACAAATTAAATATTTCATGTTAAAATATAAGTACTCTGGACTTTGAATCCGGCGAACCGAGTTCAATTCTCGGTAGAGCCTTATCAAATTTTTATTATAAATGCCTAAATTCTTAGTAAACACACTGTTTATATAATAAACAAGTGCATTGTTGAATATGCCATTAAAATTATTCCTTTAAAATACATATTTGTGTAGTTTGAAGGCAATAAGGATATGCCATAATGCCATGTTGCTGAATCAATTGTACGACATGTTGAAATAATTTTTTTTTTTCGAACTCTAACAAAATTTTTGTCTGCCTAATATGACGTTTCTAGCATCTTAAAAACAAAATTAAGGGGAAATTTGAACTTTTAAAGCTTTCTCGAGGCCATTAAAGCCAATATATCTGATTTTGGATTTTTGACCAATTATCTATAAAATATACAGAATTTTTTGAGCCATGTTGTGCTAAGAACTAGACAAAAAACAAGTGAAAAAGTCGGTCAAGCCCAACTATAACATACTCTGTACCTGGAGTAGAAGCTGAATGCAATGCTGGTGCTGCGCTCGTCTCCAAGTCTCTCTTTCTCTCTCTCTCACTCTCTCTCTCTCTCGCTCTCTTTAAGATTGTGCGGTGTTAGTTGTAATAGGGTGGGAGGGGATAGGGGGAGGGTGATTTACTTTTTTGCTCATAACTTGTGCGACGCCCCAGCGGCGCGCAAACTTAACCTTACTTAGAATTAACTTAATAATATAATTTCTTACCTTAATTACCAATATATATCCACCTATACTCTATCCATATCTACTTAATCACATCTAAATTTAACCTATTCCTAAATTTAAGTCACCGCACGAAGCGGCATTATAAACATAAGTTTCCGTTACCCCCTAGAGCATAAGATACATGTACCCACTCATAAGTTCCTGCGCATGAAGCGCCCAAATTAATAAATAATTATCAGCCTGCGCATGAAGCGCCACCACACCACCTAGGTTTAATAAAATAAATTCAAACCACGCGCGCACTTTCAAAACACACAGAGCGCGCGCTACCAATCGATAGGCAGCCAGCTGATCACACCCAACAGCGTTATCGATATCGCATCAGCTTGCAGACGGACATTCAGTGCCCGGCACCCGCCAAGTGAACATCTTGGTAAGTTGATCTACTATTCTTCTCGTTTCAGATGCAGTAATCCCCAGTCAAAGGGGCCAACAGTGCGATTTTCAATCGGCTCCTGGTGCGCGATTCACAATCGGCATCCGTGTCTGGACGGGATTCCCGGTCCCATAGTACCGTCGTACCCGTGCCAGCTCCCAACGTGCGATTTTCAATCGGCGACTGGGTGAGCCAAAGGGAGTGCGATTTTCAATCCACCTCTGATCTTAATTGTGACTGGACGCACTGCATCCACCATACATCAGCCAGTGACGCGATCGTCGGGACTCCCGGAGTGCGATTTGCAATCGGCTCCGTCGCGCTCCCAAACCAGGGCCCAATAGTGCTATTGTCACTCGGCATTGGGTCGGCTCCGGGTGTGCGATTCTCAATCGGCATCCGTGTCTGGACGGGATTCCCGGTCACATAGCACCGTCGCCAACCCGTACCAGCTCCCAACGTGCGATTTTCAATCGGCGGCTGGGCGAGCCACAGGGAGTGCGATTCTCAATCGGCCCCTGTCCTGGTTCCAACAGATCGACGCACTGCATCCAGTGGGGCATAGCCACGGCGCACGCGGTGAGGTACGTTCCAACCATTCCCAGCGTGGAACGACTCCCGGACCCCGAACTGGTTTCCCCCCGGCAACGGGTACAACGAATCAGACCGGCCCCTGGCCCGATCCACCCAGTCCGACGCACTGCATCTGGTAACCCCCAACCACGCCACACGCGGACAAACGCGCCCTAACCAAGCACCGCTGAGGATCACCCCCGACCACCGGGTGAACCCCACAGGAACAGAAGAATACGAACCACATCGGCCCTAGCCACGGTTCCCCAAGGTGGACGCACTGCATCCACCAGAGAAGCCCCCAACCAAAGAACAAACCTTAGTTATTAGAACCCTCTAGGAATATCAATAAAATACGCAAACACTCATTTAAACCATTCGATCTGTACTTATTGGGTCGGGTAAACGATTGACAACCCTGGCAACGGCGAGTTACATCCGTGCCACGAAAAGAGGTCATCACACTTGAGAACCGCTCATCCGATCTTTATTATTTCTTCGGCATTATTTCTTCGAATTACTAATTATCTCCAGAAGGTACCAATCGTCTATCTTCAAAACTGTAGGAGATATAACGTTTTTTCCAAATTGCTGGGGGCGGGAGGGGGCGTGGCCAAAATTTAAAATAAACTTGCTCTGCCTTCAAGTATAAGAAGCATTTGTCCCATACATGTCAAACCTCTATCTCTTACCATCTCTGAGATCTGTTTGTTCATACGGACGGACGGACGGACGGACGGACGGACAGACGGACAGACGGACATGGCTATATCGACTCGGCTGTTGATGCTGATCAAAAATATATATACTTTATATCAGGGACCGTAATCATTATAAGTGATATTTTTAAAATCCCAACTTAATGATTATTTATTAATTTTTACTATTTTGCTCATTTCATAATGATTATTTTTTGAGTTTTACTAAAAAACTCTGATTTTAATGATTATTGTCTGAGTGAAAAAATAATACTTACAAAATAATGATTATTTTGTGATTTTTATTTTTTCGCTCAAAAAATATCGCTCACGGTGCTATTACGACCATACGAAAAGGAACTGAAACAAAATAACTATATATTCTTAGGATGTGAACCAAGGCGAAACTTTGAAGCCAAATTTTGATTAAAAAAACTCTTCCTTTAGGCGCGATTTTGGTGGTTAATGTGGCACTGGCGATCTGACACCGGATTTTAATAGATGTCGGCGAGATAAGACGAAAATAATTAGACCAAGTTTTCCAATTTTTGAATAGTTTTCAAGATATCCGCCCACAAATGTATAAAATTTCACATAAAAACTTAAAAAAAAAAAAAAACAAGGGCATAGCCGGATTTGTAGTGGAACCGGCCTCCGACGCTTTTAATTTTTTGAGTATGCAGTTTCAAAGTACACCAACCGAAAGTAGTTTAGCGAATTTTTTTAACCCTTCTAGTACCAACCCTGGATTTTTAACAGCGATTTTTATCATATCAATCACAATCCTTTTTCGAGCTTTCTATCCATTAAATAATTCTACATTTTTTTCTGGTCAAAGATGGCATGTATACACTCCCCCGGAACAGTTTTCCAGTTTTTTAAAATGCAATCCGTTACCTACAAAATTACGCGAAATTTTTAACACCATTTATTTAAGGCATCCAGAAAGGGTTTCACTTTCATGTTTTACATGTCCAATTGTCGTTCCTAAATACAATTTCTGCAATTTTTTCGGAATTTTAAAAGTTGAAGAAGGTGGTTAAAATTAATAAAAACAATAAAATGTATATACTTAAATTGTATTATTCACTTTCGTTATTTGTATATTAATCAAGTTCAAACCATTTTACCGTGATTTACGAGTCATTATATTAAAATCTATGAGGATTAGTAGCAGTATTGCACCAAACTTAAATGCCAATTAAGATTATAATTATTTCAGATCTAGTGCATTAGCGCACATTTTAGTTAAGTGACCCCCATGGTAGTTAAATTAATAATTACTTAAGCAATTGCTTTCAAATAACTGTACTATGATTGTGATGTTACTGAACCGCAAAAAAATACCATGGATGACCAATGGTTAAGAGAATAGACGTGTGGTTACGATAGCTTTTAAACTGACGGAGGAGATAGCATAGAAACAGACGTACAGACGGACATGGCTATATCAACTCAGCTCGTCATGCTGATCAAGAATATATATAATCTATGTGGTCGGATGTGCTTCCTTCTATGCGTTACAAACATCTGAACAATTTCAATATACCCTCTCCAAGGGTATAAAAAACATCTTAATGGATCGCCCTTATGGCCAAAATAACTTTTAACTCTCTGTTGCATTCATTGAAATTATCGCTGCTGTGCGTTATCTAGACAGGACTAGACGTTATCTAGACTGGAATAGTACCGATTCTTTTTCAATAATATGTTTTCTGATTGATTTTATTTAAAATTTTGTGCGTGCCTATAGAAAAATGTTCGTTTTTCATTCCGCATACCTTAATTTTACTAATTTTACGGAGATGCAAACAGTTTAAAAAAATATACCAAAACGGAACCAAATTAGTAACGATGCAGCGACATCTTCAGGTCCACTATTTTCGCTTGTAATTATGTAGAAAAGTCAGGCAGATGATCAAAATTTCATAGTTTTATTATAAGGCTAGCGTCCCTGACTCAAACTTTTCGCTTATATGTGAACTGAACACATTCACAAAATTATTTTTGCGGTCTGAACGACGTATACCGTTATAGAAAACGGAATTACAGTAAGATACAAACCATTTACCGTAGCATCATGTGAAGGACTTTCTCACCTTTTTGTTAATAAAGAGACCGCCATCTTAAAATTATTTTCTGGCCACAAAGCCAGAATAAAAAATTTATTTATTTAATTTTACAAAAAGAAGCTTCTGCATTGACTCCGGTGTGAGATTGCACCTTAGATCTGTTAACACCAATTTAAGGGCTGAAAATGATCTTTCGACGCTCACTTGGGTTGCAGGAGCAGAGTGCACTACCTTGGCCAGCTGGTATAAATATGGGTAGGCAAACTTTTTATCCTACCAATACTCCATGATATTTCTATTGGTATCAATCGGCTTAGGGCTGTAGTTTTCGATCTCTCGATAAGCCGCCACTAATTTTTTATTTTGTTCATCATCGCCGTCTTCTTCTCCTGAGTCAACCTCGATGGAATTTAAAAACTCATTTAGGTCGCTGCATCGTTACTAATTTGGTTCCGTTTTGGTATATTTTTTTAAACTGTTTGCATCTCCGTAAAATTAGTAAAATTAAGGTATGCGGAATGAAAAACGAACATTTTTCTATAGGCACGCACAAAATTTTAAATAAAATCAATCAGAAAACATATTATTGAAAAAGAATCGGTACTATTCCAGTCTAGATAACGTCTAGTCCTGTCTAGATAACGCACAGCAGCGATAATTTCAATGAATGCAACAGAGAGTTAAAAGTTATTTTGGCCATAAGGGCGATCCATTAAGATGTTTTTTATACCCTTGGAGAGGGTATATTGAAATTGTTCAGATGTTTGTAACGCATAGAAGGAAGCACATCCGACCACATAGATTATATATATTCTTGATCAGCATGACGAGCTGAGTTGATATAGCCATGTCCGTCTGTACGTCTGTTTCTATGCTATCTCCTCCGTCAGTTTAAAAGCTATCGTAACCACACGTCTATTCTCTTAACCATTGGTCATCCATGGTATTTTTTGCGGTTCAGTAACATCACAATCATAGTACAGTTATTTGAAAGCAATTGCTTAAGTAATTATTAATTTAACTACCATGGGGGTCACTTAACTAAAATGTGCGCTAATGCACTAGATCTGAAATAATTATAATCTTAATTGGCATTTAAGTTTGGTGCAATACTGCTACTAATCCTCATAGATTTTAATATAATGACTCGTAAATCACGGTAAAATGGTTTGAACTTGATTAATATACAAATAACGAAAGTGAATAATACAATTTAAGTATATACATTTTATTGTTTTTATTAATTTTAACCACCTTCTTCAACTTTTAAAATTCCGAAAAAATTGCAGAAATTGTATTTAGGAACGACAATTGGACATGTAAAACATGAAAGTGAAACCCTTTCTGGATGCCTTAAATAAATGGTGTTAAAAATTTCGCGTAATTTTGTAGGTAACGGATTGCATTTTAAAAAACTGGAAAACTGTTCCGGGGGAGTGTATACATGTAAGGAGGTACTACACTCGAGTGCCACCTCTATGCAGTGGCGCCAAGGAGACGGACGGTTGGCATAGAGAGAGAGACGTGCAACGAGAAGCAGAGCATCAGTCGTTGAGAGTCAGTCGCAAAAGTTGTACACGCGTAGCTGCTAATCCTAAAGTTGAATATTAATTATCCTTTTCTTTGTATTTTTCCCATTCGGGTTATTATTTTAATAAACATTTAATCACTGAATATTCATAATCCTACATTTGGGGGCTCGCCGGGCCTGAATGCGTGAAAAATTATGAGAAACGGAGAAGAAAAAAGTTGAAAGCAAGTGAAAAAGTGGAACAGTTGTCGCAGAGTTAGAATTTGGATATTGCTAATTTGGCTAAAGTTGAAGCCGCAAAGTTGTAAAGTTGAACAGTGGACAGTTTGCAATATTTCATTTCGGTTCTGCAAAGAAGTTTCGAGAAAAAATAAGACGCAGAAAGTGAAGCAGATTACACACATATACACACGCGCGTGTATATACAAACACAAAAAGAAGCGAGTAGAGACGGAACAGTTGCTTTTGCGCGGTTGCGACCGCGTCACCGTTTTTATTTAAAAACAACGAGTGTGCCAAAATATGGGAAGAACGGCGCGTACGCCAGGGAAAGACGGAAAGAAGCAGAATAAAATCAGCGATGAAGACAAAAATGAACACGAAAAAGGAATAATTCAGTCGACTGAGGATTTATTGAGGCTGCCGATAGAGCCAAGCAGTGTGGTTGAAAGTGCACAAAATAATAATAATATGGCGGACAAAATCGAGCAAATAATTCAGCTGCTGGCGCTGAAATGTGAAATTGACGATAGGCGGGAAAATAAAGTACAAATATCAGTGGACAATTTTGAAAAAGTCGTCAGTGATTTTGATGGTTATTGTGTGCCAGTCCGTAAGTGGTTTGAAAACTTTGAAGGTAATGCTACGGCATATGGATTAACAGATGAGCAGAAATATGTGCAGGCAAGAGGCAAAATGTGTGGAGCTGCCAGATTGTTTTTGGATGGTGAATGTGTAAATGATTTTGTTGAGCTAAAAGAAATGTTAATGGACGAGTTTGAAACCATTCAAAATAGTGCGGATGTGCATAAAAAACTAAGTGAGAGGAAAAAACTTAAAAGCGAGTCGTTTCACGAGTATATACTTCATATGAAGAAGCTGGCCAACGCTGGTGGCCTCGAAGAAGCAGCAGTGTTGAGACACATAGTCAATGGGCTCCAAATAAAAAGTGAATTTAAAGTCGCCATGTATCGCTGCAAAACATTTAAGTCGCTCAGAGAGGAGTATGAGTTGTTTGAACTAGTTAACCAAACGGGAGAAAAATACTATGACAAAAATGCAGTTACAAAAAATTCAAATGTGCGCGGACCTGTTGTAAAGAAAAAAGAATTTTGTTTTAATTGTGGCTCAGAAGAGCACAAGCGAAAAGATTGTTCCGCGCAAACTAAATGTTTTCAGTGTAACGAAAATGGACATATTTCACGAAATTGCCCACAAAAATCAGACAATGTTCGCGTGGTTGTAGACAATGGTCGTCTAAAAACAATCAATATAAACGAAGTCGCTGTTAAAAGCCTTGTCGATAACGAAAGTGTGCTGAAAAAATTGGGTAACGTACAATTGCTGCAGAGTGTTTCTACATTGCGAGGTTTGGGAAATAAGCGTACCAAGCCAACTGGTAGTTTTAACGCCCAAGTAGAAGTTGACGGTATGAAAATCGACCACAAATTCTTGGTTGTTCCAAAGGGCACAATGGATTGTAATGCCATTATTGGGTACGACTTCATATCAAAGTTTCGCTTATCAGCCGGACCAGATGGGTTCACATTTTCGTGTTTGGAAGAAAAGTCAGAGACCGAAAAAGATATTTTCTATAATATGCTAAACGTCGTGGAGTATGTAGGCAGCATTGAAGCTCCGCCAGAATATCAGAAAGAAGTCGAACAGTTAATTAAATGCAGTTATCAGCAGCCAGATGAGCTTAAAAAGTGTCCCATTGAGCTTCAAATTGTCCCAGATGGTGTAGTCAAGCCATTTCGCCAGTCTCCAAGTCGTTTATCCCCAAAAGAAGCTGAAGCTGTAAAAGAGCAGGTTGAAGAATGGTTAGAGAAGGGTATTGTGCGAAAATCGACATCACATGTGGCTAGCAAGGTTGTAGTAGCCAAAAGAAAGATCAAACTTTGAGAGTATGCGTTGACTTCAGATTTCTCAATAGCATGGTGCTAAAAGATCGCTTTCCCGTGCCATTAATAGAAGATGTGCTCGAGAGGTTGCAAGCTGCCCAGTGGTTCACTGTTATGGACCTTAAAAACGGCTTTTTTCATGTTCCGGTGGAAGAGAAGAGCAAGGTTTACACTGCTTTTATAACTCGTGAAGGTCTGTTCGAGTTTAACAAAGCGCCATTTGGTTTTCAAAACTCACCAGCTGCATTTATGCGATTTGTCAACCATATTTTTCAACAGTTGATCAACGAGGATATTATGCAATTATATATGGATGATATAATTATTTATGCTGCATCACCTGAGGAATGTTTGCTGAAAACCGGGAAGGTTCTGTCCACAGCCGCCATGTATGGGTTGGAAATAAATTGGAAGAAGTGCAGTTTTTTAAAGACGCGCATTGTTTTTCTTGGTCATGTGATTGAAGGCGGAAAGATTTGGCCCGGAAAAGAGAAAACAGTAGCTGTCAGTCGATTCCCAACACCAAAAAATGTTAAAGCTGTCCAGGCGTTTTTGGGATTAACCGGGTTTTTAGAAAGTTTATACCAGGTTATGCTCAGATGGCTCTACCGCTAACAAATCTGTTAAAGAAGGACGTGCAGTTTGTATTTGGTCCTGAAGAAATGAACGCTCTACAGAGATTAAAAGAGATGTTGACTTGTGAGCCTGTGTTACATGTCTATGACCGAGAAGCTCCCACCGAACTCCATACAGACGCTTCAAAAGATGGTTACGGAGCTGTTCTCTTACAGTCGTTTGATGGTAGGCTGCACCCAGTCTACTTTTGGAGTAAAAAGACGTCGGAGGCTGAATCAAAGCTACACAGCTACATACTGGAGGTGAAGGCTGCGTTTTTGGCGTTGAAAAAGTTTAGGCACTATTTGCTGGGTGTTCACTTTAAATTAGTCACCGACTGTATTGCCTTCAAGCAGACGATTACAAAACAAGACGTACCGAGGGAAGTAGCGCAATGGATATTATATCTCCAAGACTTCAGCTTTGAAACGGAACATCGCAGAGCCGACAAAATGAAGCACGTTGATTATCTCAGCCGCTACCCGCAGGATGTGATCCTAGTCACATCAGAAGTTTCAAACCGGTTGAAGAGAGCGCAGCAGAAGGATGAACACATCAAGACTGTGGTCGAAATACTACAACACAAGCCGTATGAAGACTACAAACTAAAAGGTGGACTGCTGTACAAGAGTGTATCTGGAAACGAGTTGTTGGTTGTTCCAAAAATAATGGAACGCGAGGTCATCCAAGAAGCACACGATATGGGTCATTTTGCGGTAAAGAAGACCATGCACAGCATTCAGCAGCAGTTCTGGATCCCTCATCTGGAAATGAAAGTTTCAAAATGCATAGCAAACTGTATACGCTGTATTATGCACAACAAAAAGCTGGGCAAGCAGGAAGGGTTCCTCAGTTGCATCGAAAAAGGGGAAACACCACTACATACGCTGCATGTCGACCACTTGGGGCCGATGGATGCGACTTCAAAACAATATAAGTTTATCCTGGCGATGGTTGACGGTTTCTCAAAGTTTGTGTGGCTGTTCACTACCAAGTCGACTGGTCAAGAAGAGGTCATAAGAAAGCTGAGCGAGTGGTCGAGCGTGTTCGGATTTCCAAAACGCATTGTAAGCGACAGAGGTGTTGCATTCACGTCGAATAATTTCGCAGAGTTCCTCGCCACAAACAACGTTGAACATGTTTGGTCCACTACAGGAGTGGCTAGAGGCAACGGACAGATAGAACGAGTAAACAGGTCGATTTTGTCTATAATATCGAAGCTGTCAGCAGAAGCACCGTCGAAATGGTATAAGCATGTGCCACAAGTTCAGATGGCCATTAACTCGCACATGCATTCATCCACTAAATCGTCGCCGTTTGAAGTTATGTTTGGCACCAAGATGTATACCAAACCTGAGGATCGTCTTTTAGAAGTTTTGAATCAAGAACTGGTGGCTGAATATGATGAGGAGCGGCGGAAGTTGCGTGAAGAAGCCAAACGAAACATACAAGAAGCACAACAGGTATATAAACGCAATTATGACAAGAAACGCCGAGCAATAAAGAGAACGCAGTTCGTTGCTGGGCGCAAGTTAGCTAGCACATTTCTCGGGCCGTACGAGGTTACTACTGTTAAAAGAAATGGTCGTTACGAAGTCAAAAAGGTTGCATCAGATTCAGAAGGTCCAAAAGTTACGAGCACTAGTTGTGATAACATGAAACTTTGGAAATTTATTGCCGAAAACGAAGAGCTTCTATCATCCGGGTCGGATGAGGAATATCAGGATGGTCGAATGTAAGGAGGTTCTACACTCGAGTGCCACCTCTATGCAGTGGCGCCAAGGAGACGGACGGTTGGCAGAGAGGGAGACGTGCAACGAGAAGCAGAGCATCAGTCGTTGAGAGTCAGTCGCAAAAGTTGTACACGCGTAGCTGCTAATCCTAAAGTTTAATATTAATTATCCTTTTCTTTGTATTTTTCCCATTCGGGTTATTATTTTAATAAACATTTAATCACTGGATATTCATAATCCTACATTTGGGGGCTCGCCGGGCCTGAATGCGTGAAAAATTATGAGAAACGGAGAAGAAAAAAGTTGAAAGCAAGTGAAAAAGTGGAACAGTTGTCGCAGAGTTAGAATTTGGATATTGCTAATTTGGCTAAAGTTGAAGCCGCAAAGTTGTAAAGTTGAACAGTGGACAGTTTGCAATATTTCATTTCGGTTCTGCAAAGAAGTTTCGAGAAAAAATAAGACGCAGAAAGTGAAGCAGATTACACACATATACACACGCGCGTGTATATACAAACACAAAAAGAAGCGAGTAGAGACGGAACAGTTGCTTTTGCGCGGTTGCGACCGCGTCACCGTTTTTATTTAAAAACAACGAGTGTGCCAAAATATGGGAAGAACGGCGCGTACGCCAGGGAAAGACGGAAAGAAGCAGAATAAAATCAGCGATGAAGACAAAAATGAACACGAAAAAGGAATAATTCAGTCGACTGAGGATTTATTGAGGCTGCCGATAGAGCCAAGCAGTGTGGTTGAAAGTGCACAAAATAATAATAATATGGCGGACAAAATCGAGCAAATAATTCAGCTGCTGGCGCTGAAATGTGAAATTGACGATAGGCGGGAAAATAAAGTACAAATATCAGTGGACAATTTTGAAAAAGTCGTCAGTGATTTTGATGGTTATTGTGTGCCAGTCCGTAAGTGGTTTGAAAACTTTGAAGGTAATGCTACGGCATATGGATTAACAGATGAGCAGAAATATGTGCAGGCAAGAGGCAAAATGTGTGGAGCTGCCAGATTGTTTTTGGATGGTGAATGTGTAAATGATTTTGTTGAGCTAAAAGAAATGTTAATGGACGAGTTTGAAACCATTCAAAATAGTGCGGATGTGCATAAAAAACTAAGTGAGAGGAAAAAACTTAAAAGCGAGTCGTTTCACGAGTATATACTTCATATGAAGAAGCTGGCCAACGCTGGTGGCCTCGAAGAAGCAGCAGTGTTGAGACACATAGTCAATGGGCTCCAAATAAAAAGTGAATTTAAAGTCGCCATCGCGCAAAAATTTAGTTCGAGAGAGAGTTGTTTGAACTAGTTAACCAAACGGGAGAAAAATACTAGACAAAATGCAGTTACAAAAATTCAAATGTGCGCGGACCTGTTGTAAAGAAAAAGAATTTTGTTTTAATTGTGGCTCAGAAGAGCACAAGCGAAAAGATTGTTCCGCGCAAACTAAATGTTTTCAGTGTAACGAAAATGGACATATTTCACGAAATTGCCCACAAAAATCAGACAATGTTCGCGTGGTTGTAGACAATGGTCGTCAAAAAAACAATCAATATAAACGAAGTCGCTGTTAAAAGCCTTGTCGATACACGAAAGTGTGCTGAAAAAATTGGGTAACGTACAATTGCTGCAGAGTGTTTCTACATTGCGAGGTTTGGGAAATAAGCGTACCAAGCCAACTGGTAGTTTTAACGCCCACGTAGAAGTTGACGGTATGAAAATCGACCACAAATTCTTGGTTGTTCCAAAGGGCACAATGGATTGTAATGCCATTATTGGGTACGACTTCATATCAAAGTTTCGCTTATCAGCCGGACCAGATGGGTTCACATTTTCGTGTTTGGAAGAAAAGTCAGAGACCGAAAAAGATATTTTCTATAATATGCTAAACGTCGTGGAGTATGTAGGCAGCATTGAAGCTCCGCCAGAATATCAGAAAGAAGTCGAACAGTTAATTAAATGCAGTTATCAGCAGCCAGATGAGCTTAAAAAGTGTCCTATTGAGCTTCAAATTGTCCCAGATGGTGTAGTCAAGCCATTTCGCCAGTCTCCAAGTCGTTTATCCCCAAAAGAAGCTGAAGCTGTAAAAGAGCAGGTTGAAGAATGGTTAGAGAAGGGTATTGTGCGAAAATCGACATCACATGTGGCTAGCAAGGTTGTAGTAGCCAAAAAGAAAGATCAAACTTTGAGAGTATGCGTTGACTTCAGATTTCTCAATAGCATGGTGCTAAAAGATCGCTTTCCCGTGCCATTAATAGAAGATGTGCTCGAGAGGTTGCAAGCTGCCCAGTGGTTCACTGTTATGGACCTGAAAAATGGCTTTTTTCATGTTCCGGTGGAAGAGAAGAGCAAGGTTTACACTGCTTTTATAACTCGTGAAGGTCTGTTCGAGTTTAACAAAGCGCTATTTGGTTTTCAAAACTCACCAGCTGCATTTATGCGATTTGTCAACCATATTTTTCAACAGTTGATCAACGAGGATATTATGCAATTATATATGGATGATATAATTATTTATGCTGCATCACCTGAGGAATGTTTGCTGAAAACCGGGCAGGTTCTGTCCACAGCCGCCATGTATGGGTTGGAAATAAATTGGAAGAAGTGCAGTTTTTTGATGAGGCGCATTGTTTTTCTTGGTCATGTGATTGAAGGCGGAAAGATTTGGCCCGGAAAAGAGAAAACAGTAGCTGTCAGTCGATTCCCAACACCAAAAAATGTTAAAGCTGTCCAGGCGTTTTTGGGATTAACCGGGTTTTTTAGAAAGTTTATACCAGGTTATGCTCAGATGGCTCTACCGCTAACAAATCTGTTAAAGAAGGACGTGCAGTTTGTATTTGGTCCTGAAAAAATGAACGCTCTACAGAGATTAAAGGAGATGTTGACTTGTGAGCCTGTGTTACATGTCTATGACCGAGAAGCTCCCACCGAACTCCATACAGACGCGTCAAAAGATGGTTACGGAGCTGTTCTCTTACAGTCGTTTGATGGTAGGCTGCACCCAGTCTACTTTTGGAGTAAAAAGACGTCGGAGGCTGAATCAAAGCTACACAGCTACATACTGGAGGTGAAGGCTGCGTTTTTGGCGTTGAAAAAGTTTAGGCACTATTTGCTGGGTGTTCACTTTAAATTAGTCACCGACTGTATTGCCTTCAAGCAGACGATATCCAAACAAGAAGTACCGAGGGAAGTAGCGCAATGGATATTATATCTCCAAGACTTCAGCTTTGAAACGGAACATCGTAGAGCCGAAAAAATGAAGCACGTTGATTATCTCAGCCGCTACCCGCAGGATGTGATCCTTGACACATCAGAAGTTTCAAACCGATTGAAGAGAGCGCAGCAGAAGGATGAACACATCAAGACTGTGGTCGAAATACTAGAACACAAGCCGTATGAAGACTACAAACTAAAAGGTGGAATGCTGTACAAGAGTGTATCTGGAAACGAGTTGTTAGTGGTTCCAAAAATAATGGAACGCGAGGTCATCCAAGAAGCACACGATATGGGTCATTTTGCGGTAAAGAAGACCATGCACAGCATTCAGCAGCAGTTCTGGATTCCTCATCTGGAAATGAAAGTTTCAAAATGCATAGCAAACTGTATACGCTGTATTATGCACAACAAAAAGCTGGGCAAGCAGGAAGGGTTCCTTAGTTGCATCGAAAAAGGAGAAACACCACTACATACGCTGCATGTCGACCACTTGGGGCCGATGGATGCGACTTCAAAACAATATAAGTTTATCCTGGCGATGGTTGACGGTTTCTCAAAGTTTGTGTGGCTGTTCACTACCAAGTCGACTGGTCAAGAAGAGGTCATAAGAAAGCTGAGCGATTGGTCGAGCGTGTTCGGATTTCCAAAACGCATTGTAAGCGACAGAGGTGTTGCATTCACGTCGAATAATTTCGCAGAGTTCCTCGCCACAAACAACGTTGAACATGTTTGGTCCACTACAGGAGTGGCTAGAGGCAACGGACAGATAGAACGAGTAAACAGGTCGATTTTGTCTATAATATCGAAGCTGTCAGCAGAAGCACCGTCGAAATGGTATAAGCATGTGCCACAAGTTCAGATGGCCATTAACTCGCACATGCACTCATCCACTAAATCGTCGCCGTTTGAAGTTATGTTTGGCACCAAGATGTATACCAAACCTGAGGATCGTCTTTTAGAAGTTTTGAATCAAGAACTGGTGGCTGAATATGATGAGGAGCGGCAGAAGTTGCGTGAAGAAGCCAAACGAAACATACAAGAAGCGCAACAGGTATACAAACGCCATTATGACAAGAAACGCCGAGCTGATCACATATACGTCGTGGGCGATTTGGTTGCAATAAAGAGAACGCAGTTCGTTGCTGGACGCAAGTTAGCTAGCACATTTCTCGGGCCGTACGAGGTTACTACGGTTAAAAGAAATGGTCGTTACGAAGTCAAAAAGGTTGCATCAGATTCAGAAGGTCCAAAAGTTACAAGCACTAGTTGTGATAACATGAAACTTTGGAAATTTATTGCCGAAAACGAAGACCTTTTATCATCCGGGTCGGATGAGGAATATCAGGATGGTCGAATGTAAGGAGGTACTACACTCGAGTGCCACCTCTATGCAGTGGCGCCAAGGAGACGGACGGTTGGCATAGAGAGAGAGACGTGCAACGAGAAGCAGAGCATCAGTCGTTGAGAGTCAGTCGCAAAAGTTGTACACGCGTAGCTGCTAATCCTAAAGTTGAATATTAATTATCCTTTTCTTTGTATTTTTCCCATTCGGGTTATTATTTTAATAAACATTTAATCACTGGATATTCATAATCCTACATACATGCCATCTTTGACCAGAAAAAAATGTAGAATTATTTAATGGATAGAAAGCTCGAAAAAGGATTGTGATTGATATGATAAAAATCGCTGTTAAAAATCCAGGGTTGGTACTAGAAGGGTTAAAAAAAATTCGCTAAACTACTTTCGGTTGGTGTACTTTGAAACTGCATACTCAAAAAATTAAAAGCGTCGGAGGCCGGTTCCACTACAAATCCGGCTATGCCCTTGTTTTTTTTTTATACCCTTGGAGAGGGTATATTGAAATTGTCCGGATGTTTGTAACGCAGGGAAGGAAGCATCTCCGACCACATAAAGTATATATATTCTTGATCAGCATGACGAGCTCAGTTGATATAGCCATGTCCGTCTGTCCGTCTGTCCGTCCGTCTGTCCGTCCGTCTGTTTCTATGCTATCTCCTCCGTCAGTTTTAAAGCTATCGTAACCAAACTTTGCACGAAGTCTTTTAGTACAAATACGCTGCACATTTGTCGGAACCGGCCGGATCGGATGACTATAGCATATAGCTGCATAGGAACGATCGGTCGAAAAACTAGTTTTAGTAAGAAAAACTTTTTTGTTTTCAATAATATCGCTCTCAACGCTCGTATTTATAAGTTTTCAATGATTTTACATAATTTGACCAAGGCTTGTCGAAATCGGACAACTATATAGTATAGCTGCCATACAAAAGTTAGGTCTGAAAAAAGTCTTACTGAGAAAAATTTTTTTGTTTTCAATGTTATCGCTCCCAACGCTCGTATTTTTAAGTTTTCAATGATTTCACATAATTTCACTAAAAGGTGTCGAAATCGAACTACTATATAGTATAGCTGTCATACAAAAGTTAGGTCTGAAAAAAAGTCTTAGTTAAAAAAAAATGTTTGTTTTTAAAGTTATCGCTCCCAACGCTCGTATTTATAAGTTTTCAATGATTTTACATAATTTCAACAAGATTTGTCGAAAACGGACCACTATATAGTATAGCTGGCATACATACTGTCAGGCATATATCAAGCTCCAAGGGTATATAAACTTCGGTCGAGCCGAAGTTATCTTGCCTCTATTTTTTTGTTTTTAAGTTTTTATGTGAAATTTTATACATTTGTGGGCGGATATCTTGAAAACTATGCAAAAATTGGAAAACTTGGTCTAATTATTTTCGTCTTATCTCGCCGACATCTATTAAAATCCGGTGTCAGATCGCCAGTGCCACATTGACCACCAAAATCGCGCCTAATGGAAGAGTTTTTTTAATCAAAATTTGGCTTCAAAGTTTCGCCTTGGTTCACATCCTAAGAATATATAGTTATTTTGTTTCAGTTCCTTTTCGTATGGTCGTAATAGCACCGTGAGCGACATTTTTGAGCGAAAAAATAAAAATCACAACATAATCATTATTTTGTAAGTATTATTTTTTCACTCAAACAATAACAATTAAAATCAGAGTTTTTTAGTAAAACTCAAAGTTTAATAATTATTACTGAGGAATATGTCCAAAAAATCATTAAGTCGAAAATCATTGCAGATATGCATATTAGATGCAAATAGAACCAAATTGGTATAGTTCTTTTATTTGTACGACTTTTCTAAGTATATGATTTTTTACATTCAAAAATATAAAATAATCATTATTTACGGTCCCTGCTTTATATTATCGTTATTAGTTATTTTGTAATTTTGTTAGTTTTTCTTTGATAGGCTTTCTTAGTCAATAAGGCTTTTTTATAACGTATGTGTAATTGAGTTGACAGCCTTTTTTAATCGACTAAATAAATAAACGAGAGCGCAAGTTAAAGTCGGCTCCAACCGACTTCGATATACCCGTTACTCATGAAAAAACATGTTTAACAGTGTTCCTGCGTTCCTTAGGGTGAACATCTGAAAAGTATGCAAGACTTTTTAAACTCGGCTATTTTTCACATTTTTGCTCATAGCTTCAGAACCGTTCATCTGATTTTTATCATTTCTTCGGCAAATTTATTCATTTTGCTAATTACTAACTATCTTTAGAAGGTACGAATCGTCTATCTTTAAAATTGTAGGAGATATAACGTTTTTTCCGAATTGCGGGGCGGGAGTGGGCGTGGCCAAAAAATTTGAAACAAACTTGATCTGCGTGCAGATAAAAGAAGCATTTGTCCCATACATGTCAAACCTCTATCTCTTACCGTCTCTGAGATCTAGGTGTTCATACAGACAGACAGACAGACGGACAGACAGACAGACGGACATGGCTATATCGACTCGGCTGTTGATGCTGTTCAAGAATATATATACTTTATATAGTCGGAAATGATTCCTTCTCCCTGTTCCATACTTTTGCACAAACTTAATATACTCTATGTACCTTTGGTATAGAGTATAATTACTATTATTATAGGGCAGGTACGGTCTAATGAACAGCTACTAGAAGAAATAATATTTATTAACTTAAACTAAGCAGTTCTCAAACGTTGTAAATGTCACCGAATGAATTTGACAACTTAAACTACATTATCTTAAGCTAAGGTACCACAGGCAAATAATTTGCCCAAATTTTCATAAAAAATTCGCAAAATAGCAATAATTGCAGATTTTTCATAACCAAACAAACCAAAAAAATAAGGTTCCATACGTAAGCAATTTAATCAAAAAGTTTCCTAAGTTGGTCTATTCAGTCAAGTTTTCTTATAAATTTGGGCAAACCTTAGACTTTAGGGAACATTGCAAACGGATTTTTTTCTGAGTGTATATTAATGTCGTCCATTCGCATTACTCACAGAAAGAAATGTTTAACATCTTTCCCTTATGTTATTTAATAGAGTATTAAAATAATGTGCTCTCAAAATTCCACAAGGAGCAAAACACCTTTTGACAACCACAATTTGGCTAGGGCTATAGGCGATAATTTTGTAGATACAGCTGCTTTTGACACGTGACTTGTTGCAGAACGAATTGTGAATGAAACAGAACGGACGGACGAAAATATTTGTGCCTTAAGCAGTCAAAAATGTTGGAAATTGTAAAATTTTAAAAATCAAATTTTAATTATCGAATACATAAATAATTGTACTACAACTTTTAATGGCCAAGAAAACGGTATGGCTAGAACGACACTTTCGATAATTGCAAGCAATTTTTGTTACAAATTTTTGTCCACGGAGAAATGTCGTTCGTGTAAGCGGGTAAATAATATTTTTTTTAACGAAAAATATCTACAATTATTGTTCGTAATATTTGATAATTTGGTATCTTCAACTTACAGGTCTGCCCTTTACCACGAGTACATATCAATCATCCAGTTCCTTGAGGCACAAGATCATTCTCCACTTTCAATCCGTTTCCATTTCGACCGGTCACTGAGCAGTTTTTTATTGTCAAGTCTAGTCGAGCCCAGAAATTTTAAATACTAGTCCAAATTATTGTTTTGAAAATTCACATATAAACAGTCCCACTTCACAAGTGCACCTTGACCAATCTCATAACCGATGAAACTTATTGATTTGATTTGGTTATGTCTATCGCCAAGTCATTTATCACACCTATTTTGACGACCTTTTGAGTGTTTTTAAGATGCCAGCTGCGAGTTACTATTCACTGCTGTTCTCGCTTTTGTTTTGGGCATGCTTCATTTGCCGTAACATCAATGGACTCGAAAATGGCTTGGCCCTTACGCCACCCATGGGCTGGATGCCTTTTGAGAGATACAGGTGCCTAACTGATTGTGCTAGGTTCCCCAGAGATTGTATCAGGTAATTTAAGTAAATTTATTGCGTCATCAACTGACTAGACTTCTTGCCCAAATATAGTGAGTCGCTGTTTAGGCGCATTGCCAATTTGCTGGTATCTGAGGGATATGCAGCCGTTGGTTACAAGTACTTGATTATCGACGATTGCTGGATGGATCATCAGCGCAATGCTGTTACAAAAGAGCTGTTGCCCGATCAACACCGTTTCCCTAGTGGCATGAGTGTTCTTTCGAACTATGTATGATAATTTAGAAGTTGCATTAATTTAGGATAGATAACTAATTCATTCTTGCAACAGATTCACGAACTTGGACTGAAGTTTGGCCTATATCATGATGTGGGTGCCAAGACTTGCATGTACCATGGTCCTGGGGCCAGGGGTCACTTTGTGCTCGATGCCTATACCTTTTCCTTCTGGGGTGTGGACTATGTCAAGCTGGATGGATGTTTTGCAAATGAACTGGAGCTAGATAGAGGATATCCCGCCTTTGGACAGGCATTGAATATGACTGGCAGACCAATGGTTTACTCCTGTAGCTGGCCCTTTTACAAGGCAGAGGTGGGCGTCCAATACTCTTGGTACTAAAACACTCAGTCGAGCAATCTTTAAATTCCAGCCAGACTACGGGCTCATTAAATCACATTGCAATCTTTGGCGGTTTTCGAACGATGTGACTGATTCACACAAATCAATTTTCGATATAATGGACCACTACTACACACAACAGCATATTTTATCACTACATGCGGGCCCTGGGCATTGGAATGATCCCGATATGGTAACTATCTATCAAGTTTTTAAGAGTTTTGCAATCAATTCTGTTTCTCACTTAGTTAGTGCTGGGAAACTATCGTTTGAGCTACGATGCCAGCCGTTTACAATTGGCTATCTGGGCAGTGCTGGCAGCACCGTTGATTATGACCAACGACTTGGAGACTGTACGTCCGGAGATTAAGGCTTTGCTGCAGAATCGGTTAGTTGCTAAATATTTAACGATTCATTTTACGTAAAACTTCCAATTACAGCGACATTATAGCAGTAAATCAGGATAAGATGGGAATAGCTGGAAAACGTGTTTTGGCTACGAGGAATTTTGAGGAAAGTAACTAGATAGTGCTTGGGTAATGACCCATTTTAGTAGCTTCCCATTTTTCCATTGCTAGGTATGGAAACGTCCCATTACACCCGTCAATGATATTGGTGAGCAATCGTTTGCTGTGGCCTTCGTTAATCGTGGTGGCTTTGGTCCCTGTCCTCTGTGTCCACAAACATTTGAAGTTGTCTTAACTAAGTTGAGACTAAATAACCCTATGGGTTATTCTGTAGAAGTACGCACGCATTTACATGGGAAACCTCTTGCAAATACTTATGTTAGCCTCAATCATTGCAGGATCTGTTTAATGTTACACACAATTTGGGCTTGTACAAGCCAAAGGATACGTTCAGCACGCGCGTCAATCCAGAGGGTGTCACATTTTACAAGTTTACTGTAGCAGCAATCTACTGATGAGTTACAACAATTTGGCTTATATTCAGTCGTACATACTTTTGGCACCTTCGTAATATTCAAAGGAAGGGAAGAAGAAAGGAAGAAAGTTCTCTGAGATACATGAGTAATTCAAACAGTATTTTTCAACATTTTCTTGCTTTAGCCCGTTCGTCTTTTTTTAATGTGATTTAATCAAGTGAATACCAAAATCATATATTTCTTTCATTGAAACTAGGGTTGTCGAAAATATATCAATATATCGATAATATTTTTTTAAACTGATATATTTATATCGTGATTTTTTTTTAGTCCAAATATCGAATATCGATTTTTTTTGGGATATTTTATATTTGTGCGTTGGTACCTCTTTGATCTGGTTAGCGAGCGCAAGCGCATTTAAGACAGAAAATGGATTCAAATTTGAAAAAAACCAATTTGAGCGACATAAAAAAAGGCACAGCCAAGTGTAATTTGATCGGAAAAGTATTTAAAGCAAGCGTTTGCACGACCAAATGTCCCGTGTGTTGACTTTATGCAAGCCCAAAAGTCGCAAAATAGCGGGCTGAAGTTATACTTTAGGTTGCCACAAACATCATGGGAAAGTTATCCCTTAATATTACGGAATTCGCATAATATATAGCTTTTTTGTCGACCAATGACTTCGGTATAAAAACCAATTTTCAAATTACTTTAAACTCATTTATCTCGAAACCGAGTTTTTCGGACTGGTGCCCACGTTTTCTCAAGTTCTACCGAACCGATTTTGATGATGTAGGGCTTTATGGACGCAGAATTAACGTAGCTATCGTCCCTACCGCAATCTTTGAGAAAAAAAAGTTTACTATTTTTTTTGTACACTTGACTGCAAAAAAATGGTGAAAAATCGATTTTTCGTTTTTAAAAGGCCGCACCTTTTTTATAATGGTATTCATACTAACAAACCTAACAAACTTCCCATCTTCCGTTTTGCTTTCTGATAATTGTAACTCCCAGAAACGTGGGTATCATCGACACATCTTTTTTTGGAAGAGCCTACTTCGGATTCCGAGAACTTTTTGAACAGCCCTCGCATTCACATAATTTTAATTTTGTGTTTTTTATAATGAATTGTACAATCAAATACAAAAAACAGAATTAAAAAATCTCTTCCCGATTTCTTTCCACTAATTTTTAAAAAATATGTAAAATTAAGCCCAAATATTGGAACTAAAAGTATTTAATATGTATAATACATAGAAAACTCGAATTTCATGGAAAATATTGTTATGTTTGCTTAATATAGACTATATCTTTTTATTTTAAGCCAGAGTATTTCCTCTTTTTGGTAAAAACAGGAAAAAAAAAATAGAGGCCAGCTAACTTCGGCTCGACCGAAGTTTATATACCCTTGGAGCTTGATATATGCCTGACAGTATGTATGGCAGCTATACTATATAGTTGTCCGATTTTGACAAGGATTAATGAAATTATGTAAAATTATTGAAAACTTATAAATACGAGCGTTGGGAGCGATAGCATTGAAAACAAAAAAGTTTTTCTCACCAAGACTTTTTTTCAGACCTAACTTTTGTATGGCAGCTATACTATATAGTTGTCCGATTTCGACATGCCTTGATGAAATAATGTGAAATCATTAAAAACTTATAAATACGACCGTTGGCAGCGATAGCACTATGGCAGCTATATGCTATAGTCATCCGATCCGGCCGGTTCCGACAAATGTGCAGCGTATTTGTACCAAAAGACTTCGTGCAAAGTTTGGTTAAGATAGCTTCAAAACTGACGGAGGAGATAGCATAGAAACAGACGGACAGACGGACGGACAGACGGACGTACGGACGGACGGACAGACGGACATGGCTATATCGACTCCGCTCGTCATGCTGATCAAGAATATGTATACTTTATGTGGTCGGATATGCTTCCTTCTATGCGTTACAATCATCCGGACAATTTTAATATACTCTCTCCAAGGGTATAAAAATTAAAATATCAACTATTTCGATATATCAATGTTTTAAAAGTAATATATTTAATATCATTTGATATTATTTCAAATCAGAGAATATCATCGATACGATATTTTAAAAATATTCGGCAACCCTAATTGAAACAGCACGTTTGAGCTCTTGTGCATTCTTTTGGTCAGAGCTTGTAAATAATTATCAACATATATTTTCACTCAGCTCAGCATACATCAGAGACAGCAGAAAATGCAGAACCAAGCTCGTTATTCGAACAACAATCTTATTTTCGTCGTTGTTCAAAAGTGGAGTACGTATGTTTTTTTTTTGGGCTGCAAACCTCAAATTCTGAACTCATTGAGGAGACCAAGACTCAGTTCGTGGTCCGGTTTCTAAGTTTTTTGAACCTAAGGTGTTGGTCGCAACTCAGATACTTAAATTTAACCAGGTACAAAATAAATTTGGCAGGTCAAAGTTGCTCTAAATGGCCTGCTACGACAAAGAAAAATCAATCAAACTAATAGCCTATTTCCACCAAAGAAATGAGGCTTTATTTCTAGATATACAAATTCATTTTTTCCATACAAATTGTTGTTTCATTTTTGCCTTCATTTCTTAAAAATGATGACATTCCCCACGAAGGAATTTGTTTTTTTTTTTTTTTAAATACTCTCTACTCTCTGGAAACATAAAGTGACATCACCAATAGATTGTTAATTTGAATTTAAAAAGTAGGATCAATTTAAAATATAAATTAGTCAATAAAAGTTGTGTACGTAGCTTTCTGCTCAAAATTCAGGACGATAACGATGCGTTCGCCTCGCGCTGTCCTGACGGGTATGTCTATTTTTTGCTAAATATTTCAAAAAGTTCACGTGAGTTTGAAAGTGGCGCCTGTTAATTAAATCAACCTTTTTAACTGTTTTTGACAACGTATCGTTGTGAATGTCAAAATAATGACAATTTGTCAATGGAAACGGCAAAATTGTTAGAAATGAAAATGATAAGAAATGAAGCCAGTGTAAATAGGCTATAGGTCAATTTGCATGAACTTGAAAACTTTCATTGTTTACTTAAATGCCAATAACTTCTATATTCTTGAACGGACTTTAATGAATTATGTGGCGCTGCATTTTTAATAGATAATTCTTTAATGCAAATCATTTCTTGAGCAAAACAGAATTGAACATGTGTGTGTAAGAAACAGTTTTTTTGAAGACAAGCTGATAGTGAAAGTATATATTATAATTTTACTTATCGTATAAAATTTATGTATTTACATGACTGAATAGTTTCTTATCTTATAGTTGAAACTTATTATGTTCATTTTTAAAATAACCAAAAATAATTCTGTAAAAGAAAATTTAACTAAGTACTTTTACTGAATAAATGAGCCGCTATTGAATAAGGTTTCTATTTTCCATTCCATTTAATACACTCGTAATATAACCTTAATAGAAAAAAATAGAGGCAAGCTAACTTCGGCTAGACCGAAGTTTATATACCCTTGGAGCTTGATATATGCCTGACAGTTTGTATGGCAGCTATACTATATAGTGGTCCGATTTCGAAAAATCTTGTTGAAATTATGTAAAATCATTGAAAACTTATAAATACGAGCGTTGGGAGCGATATCTTAGAAAACAAAAAAGTTTTTCTCACTAAGACTTTTTTTCAGACTTAACTTTTGTATGGCAGCTATACTATATAGTAGTCCGATTTCGAAAAATTTTGGTGAAATTATGTGAAATCAATAAAAACTTATTAATACGAGCGTTGGGCGCGATAGCACTAAAAACAAAAAAGTTTTTCTCACTAAAACTAGTTTTTCAACCGATCGTTCCTATGGCAGCTATATGCTATAGTCATCCGATCCGGCCGGTTCCGACAAATGTGCAGCGTATTTATACCAAAAGACTTCGTGCAAATTTTGGTTAAGATAGCTTTAAAACTGACGGAGGAGATAGCATAGAAACAGACGGACGGACGGACAGACGGACAGACGGACGGACAGACGGACATGGCTATATCAACTCAGCTCGTCATGCTGATCAGGAATATATATACTTTATGTGGTCGGAGATGCTTCCTTCTCTGCGTTACAAACATCCGGACAATTTTAATATACCCTCTCCAAGGGTATAAAAAGCAATTGGCGAAATCTGGAACCGTAACCCTTATTCGTTTCGGTTTTAATCTTTTTTATTTATATCATTAAAGGAAACGATTTAAGGTAATTTTTTTAACCAAAGCTTTTTCAAAATGTGGTGGTCCAGTTTTGGTTCAAGGTCAAGTTCAGATTCGGGAGGTCAAGGGCTTCGAGGGCATCGCTTACAAACATTTTGTACACTTTTTGCATCAAAAAAAAAACCAAACAGGGCAACCCAACCGAACAGGGTAGAAATTCATATGCTTTTCCACTCCCAAAACACACATGAATTTGATTCAATTTATCTATCAAAATAATTCTGACGAACATTTATCAAAAGTAACCTAGATGGGAAAAGCCATGTGGTGCACCGGTTTTAGTTATGCAATATAAATCTACATGCGCACATTATAAATAACCTCGTTAGCCAAAGCATGAATATGATTTTGACAAATTAGCTCATATCCCCCCATCAATGAAAGTGAGTACTGAGAATCCATTTGGTTATTATTAGGATAAACTCCAGCAGAGCAAACTTCCAACGATATCCGATGATAAGCCACATAACTTGAATCAAATAAAATATTGTATAATCCATAAACAAAGATGTAGAGCATATGATGGAAAGTCATCAAGTCAGGCACTGGCACGTAAGCTTCCACCCACATGGCCGAACAACGCCCATTGACAAGGCTCTTGTCAACTTCAATATTTCAGGCAATTTATTGACCAAAATTCGTCAAGGGATGAACGTGGCAGCGAGCATATTCAATTTATCCATCCCACCAGGCATCCAAAAGCCACGAAACATCAAAGGGGAGGGACAATTGGTGGCCATCTGCAGCTCCTTACCTGCCTCCCTCTGCCGCGGCTGCTGTGATGGCGCCGAGCCATTATCTTCTAATCAATATTGATTTTGGTGTAATAAAAGGACATGATAGAAGCTAACAACATCCTCAACGGCATTAACGACTGTGCTTTGGTGTCCTGGATTAAACACGCGCTGCCCTCGAGAACCTTAGCCCACACGAGGCTGAAAAAAATAAAAAACAGATATAAATAAATATCCGAATTACAAAATAAATCGCCTTCAAAATTTTTCCACAAATCCTAAAATTATTCAAAATTAAATATAACTACCGAGTGCAAATTATGTAAATTTTGACTCATTTTCAGCGCGCAGTTCACCTTTTGGCTGTTATCCTTGTTATTAGTCATTGTGTAGAACGTGCTCCCTCGAGCAGACGCTAAAAGCGCTGGACGGATGTGATGCCTTGCATGGGGTCCTGCTCGGGCCACACAGGAACCTTGCAACATGGAGATAAATATGGAAATGTCATGTTTACAAGTTCTGGCAATAAATGCCAGTCGACACAAAAACCCTATAAAATGCAAATGTTTCGCAGGCTCCATTTCGATTGCCGCAGTCTAAGAGAGAGTGGGGAAATTTAGCGATAAGAGAAAATTTCCCTTGTTTGGCGTTTGCCGGCTTGCTCTCATTTGGGTCTTTACATTGGTGTAGGTATGGCAATCTCATTTGGGTAAGTAAGCCGAAGCACTTTCACTGGGAGAAAAGTGAATGCGTCGGCTACATACTTCAAACTTCAAGAAGGCTAACTATTTTACCGGCATGCGTGTTATTACGCTTAATAAGCCATCAACTACATATGGATAAATTTGCATAAGATAGAAAGGGTATCTTATGTAAGGCTATGGTGGCTATCGGTTCTAAGGTACGCCAGCCCACTTGGGCCACAGGTTGTCGCCCCCAAGACAGTGCGAGCAACTGCTTTGCCTGTGGTCCAACTGGAGAACACTGATTGGCGTTTTTGGTTTGCCGTGACCTCGAATTCATTAATATTGGATAATGGACTTGCCGGTATCAGGAAGGAGCTTGGTTAGGTTGGTTAGATTTAATGCAGTTGTCTTTAATGCCTCAAGGGAGTACTTTTAAGTTTTAACTAAAAAAGGAAGATTTTAAAAAGCATAATTTTTCTCTTGCCAAGCAATTCTTAGTTTCACTTTCAGAATACAAATTTTTAGTTTTTTGGCATTCTAGAATTCTTGGAGGTCACACTGAGCATGAATTGCTGATTTTTTGAAGCCAATAGGATAGTGCACATGTTAAATCAACTGAGAATCACTTTACACTCTTTATAATTAAAGGCAAAAGTGACAAAATTTTCGTGTTTGTGCCAAAGTATGTAACAGGGAGAAGGAATCATTTCCGACCCTATAAAGTATATGGGCAATTCTCTGATGTCGAATGCGACATTTGTACGCAATCAAACTGAAAAAAAACATGTTCCTAGATTTTTTTTTATATTTTTTAAAAGCGAATTTTAAAGCTCTTGGTTAGCACTATAATCTGTGTTAAGATCGGTTTTGGGCATTTGTTCATTTTCAAGATAATCACAAAAATGTAAGGCATTCGCACGCGACACAGACAGAAGTCACTTTTTCGAAAACTAGCTCAAGCACTGATTTCAGCGAAACATGATGGAAAATTGTAATGCCATTAATTTTAAAATGTTATGTATGGATTTTTCTTAATAATGCATTTGATTTCACTTAAAAATATTAAGTAGTTTTTTTTTAAATTGAATTTGAATCACTGTCGCACGCTACATGTCGCACGCGACATTTTCTTCCATCATTATATAAGGTTGTCAAAAAAGTCTTGCGGTATTTTTATTGCATTTTCAATTGTTCATAAAATTGGTTATAATAATGCGATTTAAGTCAAATATGCACCGTTTTGTTCGATGACGAGTTCCCAACGAGATGCCAACTTCATTATGCCCCTCTTATAGAAGCTCGCTTCCCTATTGGCAAAAAACTCGGAGAGCCAATTTTCACAGGACTCTCTTGTGGCCAACTTCCGACTACCAAGCTCGTTCGCCATGGACAGAAATAGGTGGTAATCACTTGGTGCGAGATCCGGATTATACGGTGGATGCAAAAGAACCTCCCATCCGAGCTCCCGGAGCTTCTGGCGCGTCACCAAAGATGTGTGTGGCCTGGCGTTGTCCTGCTGGAAGACAATTCGGCCTCTGTGGATCAAAGATGGCCTCTTCTGCATGAGTGCTGCATTCAAGCTGTCCAGTTGTTGGCAGTACAGGTCCGAATTGAATGTTTGGCTATAGGGGAGCAGCTCATAGTGGATGATTCCCTGCCAATCCCACCAAACACACAGAAGTACCTTCCTGGCCGTCAATCCAGGATTGGCCACCGTCTGGGCAGCTTCACCGCTTTTCGACCACGACCGTTTGCGCTTCACGTTGTCGTAAGTGTCCCACTTTTCATCGCCAGTCACCGTCCGCTTCAAAAACGGGTCGATTTTGTTGCGATTCATAAGCGATTCGCATGCATCCATACGGGCAAAAAGCTTTTTGCTTCAAGTCGTGTGGCACCCATACATCATTCGATCAAATCAGCGATTTTATCGCAATTTTCGACGACAGGCCTTCCGGACCGTGGCGCATCTTCGATCACCTCTGCACCAGAACGAAAACGTTGAAACCATCGTAGTGCGGTGGAAATGGAAACTGTATCGGGTCCATAAACTGCACAAATTTTATTGGCAGCATGAGATGCATTTTTGCCTTTATCGTAGTAGTACTGTAAAATATGCCGTATTTTCTCTTTATTTTGCTCCATGTTTGCGACGCTATAACTCACGAACGACTAAAAACAAACAACAATACATCAAACACGTGTTAGCGCGTGAAAAGAGCTTTCCAAAAAGCTCTAGCGTGAGCCGATGCGACGAATACAACTAGAACTACGCGCTTCCTAAGACAAGCTTGCGAAAATACCGCAAGACTTTTTTGACAACCTTATATTTATGTGGTTTCTGCTATAATGCGAAGCAAAAACTTACAGGTAATTGCATTGAAATAGTTTCTCATGGTCTCTTATGCATTCATGAATACCCCTTTGTACCATCAGAAATATTCTAGATAGCGAAAGTACATGTAATCTAAAGTCACTTTTTTTTCAAAAAATTAAGCAATTTTAATGTCAAAATGAGAAAAATTGAGCTAGCACGGCCGTGAAACCGAATATAACCAATTGGGTTATTAGTAAATGTAAAATTAGCTTACATTAGCTTAATTTGGTTGTTTCCCTATAAAAATTCGATAAAATATAGTTTTTTTAACCACTTTTAACTTTTTGGCCCAGGTTGACCTTTCTGGAGAATTGCCCATATATATTCTTGATCAGCATCAAAGCTAAGTCGATATAGCCATGTCCGTCTGTCAGTCTGTCCGTCCGTCCGCATGAACTAACAGATCTCAGAGATAGTAAGAGATAGACTTTTGACATGTATGGGACAAAAGCTTTTTTCAATTTTTGCCACGCCCCCTTCCGCCCCTGCAATTTGAAAAAAAAAAACATCATATCACCCACAGTTTTGAAGATAGATGATTCACACTTTCTAGAGATAGCTAGTCATAAGTAACATGCAGGGCTCAATACCGGTACCGGAACCGAGACCGTTAACCGAAATAAACCGATTCAAATCGCGTACCGGAACCGTTACTAATTTATTTTTGAGAACAGAACACAGTTTACCGTTATTATTGAAACCGATAGTACTGGAACGAAACCGAAACTTTGGTTCGCGTTCGGTTTTTTCAACGCGTTCCGGATATAATAGTATTAAGTTTGTGCAAAAGGTCATTTTCGACCTTATTAAGTATATATATTCTTGATCAGCCCATTGATGGTTTCGTCGTTTTTTGGGCTCTAGCAAATCCCGTGCAACTGTTGATTTGTTGTAATACCTTGCACGAAGGTACACAGGGAATTCGCAATGGGCCCATAGTGGCTTAAGTGGGAAAGCGACTTGTCGTTCTTAGACATTGCAACCTATTCTAACCTACACACAGTGGTCGATTTAGCCAATCTGGCAGTCAATAAATAATAACATACAAAATAATGAACTATTATTCTTGGAATTATTTTTATAAATTTGTACATAAAAAAAGGGATTTTTTAAGAAAAACATTTTTTTTTAAGATTTATTTTTAATTTTTTAAAAATAATTTTTTTAATTTTTTTTTTTTAATTAAATTTTTTTTCAGAATATTTTAATTTTTATATTTAGAAAACATTAAAAAAAGGTTATTCAGCAGCTGGGTTGTTTATTTCGGGCTCATCTTCTAAAAGTTGGATGACCTCTTTATCCAGTACAAAGTACTTTTTTGAGTACGATGAAGTACTTTTTGATAATGAGGTTGTTAGAGGGTCTGACGTAAGTAACAGTGCGTGCATTAGGTCTTCCATCGTATTCCTACGCGAATTTTTTCGTGTGTGGTTCATCCGATAAGCGCGCATATCCTTGTTTCGCGCTTCAACCGCTTCCTCAGACATCATGCCGATTGGAAGGGAAACATTTTTAATAATATCTGCCCCATGTATTAGGATTTTATGAACAGAGGAAGGCATATAAAACCATGGGTAGTCCTGTACAAATATTGTTGCGGTATTCCAAGCGTATTGGCGAAAAGCTTCAACATTAACCTTGTAACCACATGCCATTGTGCGTAAAATAACGCTAAATCTTTGTATCAGGTCAATATCCACACCTGTTATTGAGGATGCCAAGTGTGATTGATGAAAAAATTTTCTCGCAGTATTCCCGTTATTTGTGTTTCCCGAACAAGCCATGGGAATATCAACCAAAAGACCCATTTGTTTCCGGAGTTCATTTTGAATCTCAGTCTTCCTCAGTGCAACAATTGCTTTATCGGCTTCGCGAACTTGCCACTTCTTTATTGAGAGTCGATTTGAAATATGAATAATGCATTCAAAACATCGGATCCATGCATGAAGAGTAGATAGCCCATATTCAAACAAACAAAATTTGATTTAAATTGTTAAATGTTGAAGGAGTTGCTTCACAAATTCCGCAGACCTGCGACGATGTTTCTGCAATCGAGCTGAATACCTTCCCATCAATCATTGTTAAATGAAATTCATGATTTATTTGAAAATCATTAAATGTTGTGGGAAGAATCAGTCTTATTTGTTGATTTATATTTTTAACTTCTGTACGGACTAAGTCTGCAGTTTCCTTTTCGCAAATTATCTTTATTGGTCTGCAAAATCGCGTTGAAGAAGGCCGCTCATTTTGCCAAATTAAGCATTATTTAAATCTAATATTTGCAGCGGAACAATGCAAATTGAAAATATATGTTCGTCAACAACTCCAATTTCAGGATCACTAAAACGCTGACGGTAAGTTGAATGGCCACTGCTGCCATCGCAGCCCCATTTATATATGGCTTTTAGTGTAGGACTGTTTCCATGATATTCCATTCCTTTAAATGCTTCTTCATATCCTTCAACTATCCGGGCAACAGTGTGGTCAACCAAAAACTGCCAATTGACTTCCGCTGAAATTTCTGAAATTTGGATGCCTTTAGGATAACAAGCTTTTTTAGCTCTTAGCAACACATCATAACAAGGAAACATTTTTGAACCATGCTCTTTTACAGAATTTTGAATTAACTGATATGAATTTTTTGTGAAGTCTCCATCAATAAAAAGGGCTAAGGCTTCCTCTGCGGTAAAGTTAGATACATTTTTAGCTGCTGGTTTTTTTATTTTAGGTTTATCCGAATCTAGATTTAATAACATCTGAGAAGCACTTCTTTTTCCAGCATTATATAAACTGACGCGAGCAGCTACTACCAATTCTTCGCAGGGGGTTTCCTTAATAATATCAGTAACACGTTGAACTTGGCGATGAGGTTTGCAGTCAGAGAAAAGTTTTGCTGGGCGTCCAGGGTTAAAAGTTGCTGTTTCTATAAATTCAATCCGATCATTCAGCCAATTTTCGTGTTTCTTCTGAAACCATGACATGCAATCTTTCCACTTTTTTGCAGCATGTGAAGCAAAATTGGACAATTTTTTTTATGTGTTGGCATTTCTCATCGCTAAGACTGTTTTTGTCAATGATGTTGGAAAAAATATGATTTTGCATCGCTTTAATTTTTTTGTTGCTCTGTCTCATTGTGCCATATCGTAAAAAGCGTGCCTCTCAAGACTGACATTTTGCCTATAAAATGTAATAAACTGATAATTTGCGGATAGTTGCAGTTCATGTTGACACTGGACGATTCACAATTGACTATTTTAATAAACACATTAAAATTGAAGACCTATACGGGCCGATATCAAAAGTTCTACTCCACGAAAGTCGCAGGTGCGTTAGTAGCAGTACTCTAAATGAAATTTGAAGTTCGACATCGATTTACCACTAACACATATAAGAACAGGACCCTCACAAATTTTTTTTTATTAAATACATACCAATTCTTGTCAAATTCAAGTCTCACTTCACAACTAATCGCAAAACTTTGTATTTCTCAGCCCAAAACAAAGAGCCATAAAAAGGCGCGAAAATGTTTTTAGGGATGGTAAAAAAAAAATATGAAGTTTTGCACGCTCACGACGTCGTGACTATCGAATAAAAAAATATATAAAAATCGGAATAAATATTGGCGGGATGTTAGTTTTCAAGAAAATTAAAAACATCTGCAAGATTTGAGTTTTGAAATTTGCATTTATTGCCTGCCAGATTGCCAGAATCGACCACTGTGCTACATAGAGAAAGTAGGTTTGTGCAAATTGGAAATATAATTATGTTGCTTTGAGCAAATCACAAGAATGCTATATAGTGAACGTATAAAACTTGAAGCTAAATTCGAATACTAATAATACATAATATAACAATTATGTGCATATGATGTAATCATTAGTCGTATTTGTTACCTGCGTAAAAAAAATTAATTTGAAGTCTATATAATTTTACTTTAAATGTACAACAATTCATTTTGTGTTGAATTTTGAATTCTATTATAATAGATAATAATTCATTTAATAGTTATTAAACAGGAATAAAATGATTTAGATTTATTTCAGAATTTTTTCAGTACTAAAAATAATATGTACTTATATCGGTACGTACCGGTACCCGAACTAAAAATCCGGGTACCGCATCAAAACCGAAAACCGAAATTCATTGAAAACCATTTAAGAACCTTTCACCGAAACATTAACGGAACCGGAACATGTTTCGGGATTAAGCCCTGGTAATATGTATCGATTTGCCGAAGAAACCACAAAGATCGGATGAGCGGTTCTCAAGCTATAGCAAAAAGGTCCAAAATCCCCTCCCCCGCACCAACAACCGACACCGCACTTCATTTAGCAAAGAGAGAGAGCGAGAGAGAGACACTTAGAGATGAGCACAGCGGCAGCGCTGCTTTCAACTCCAATTCCGGGTACAGAGTATGTTATAGACGGGCTTGACCGACTTTCTCACTTGGTAAATAAAGGATTTCTTTTACAGAGTTTTACTTCGCAGAATTACTTGTAAAAATGTAAAATGTAAAATTGGCTTACAGCTCCTCGAACGAGGCCAAGCCAAGCTTCTCTCAAAATGACAAAAGATTTGTTCTCACTCAATACCAGTGTTTGGCAAGGGGAGCAGAAAAGTTTCGGTAAATGGCCCCAAAGTGCCAAGCCAAGCTTCTCTCAAGCTCTGAGCTTATCATTTTTCGCACAAGAGAAATGGACCAACAGTTTACCGCCGAATTCGAACGGTAAAGTTTAAAAAGCTTTTTTCATGTCTAGTTACTTCACAGTTGCCGCCAACAGCTGGTAAACATGACCACAGTGGACGATTTCCAACGCTGCTGCTGCAATCTTTCTTTTGCTCCTAACTTGACCGTCGTTCATCCGATTTTCAAAATTTCTTCGACAGATCGATAAACAATACTAATTACTATATACCTGTATATGTAGAAGAGCTATCTATGTGGCAAAAGTTAAAATACCCTGTAGTTCGGTTGGACTGGTGCATCATTAACGAATTCGCTAACTCACGGTAGTGAGGACCAGTCACCAGCCTAACCAAGAGCCATGTTATTTGCCTAACGAATTTTGTATGGCAATGTCCGCAAAACGTACCGGTACGTCGTTGCAATACCAGTCGTTAACGAGGTGACGGGTGCGGGAAGCTAGCGATTCGCTGGTGCAAAATCGTTAACAAAATCGTTAGGGCTTGTGTTATAAACATTTTGTGCTCGTTTCAAGAACATTTTGTTCTCGCTTTGTCGGCGACCAAGATCCAGAAAAAAAAATAACCATAGTTAGTTATAGGTGAATATGGAAGTCTCCTCCTCCAGGGTGGTTGTTACTCGGGAAGGGGAGGGAAGAGATGACACCACCCACCACACACCCACCGCCGCGTTGCAACAACCACAACCTTTTCTAAGCTGTAGCTAAATTTTATTAGAATTATTAATTTGAAAAATTTTCTGGCTTCATCTAGTCTGGGACTTGAACTCAGGACCTCGAAGAGACTGAACGGGCGACGTCATTTTAACTCACACGACCATCCAGCTCACGCGCGAGACAGCGACAAAATCAAATTAAGAAATGAATGCTTAAGAATGAAGTGCTCAAGTAAGCATTGAGACTGCCGGACAGATCCGAGCCCTGTGGCCCAGCGGTAAGGCATTCGCTTAGCACGCCGAAGTCGTGGTTTCAAATCCCCGTCGTGTCCTGTTTTTTTTTTTTTATGTTTTTGTTTTTTTAAGTATTTTAAACATTGTCTATATTTTTTACAATGCACTCTGGTCCTATGATATAAATATATGTTAATAAGCACTGAAAACATAAAAAGCGAAAATATTTATATTTTCATGAACACTTTTTCGCATTTCATGACTACCGTTCATGTTTTATGAACGAAAAAACAGACCACAATCATGACCATTTGGTTATGATTTTAGAACGGGATATTTTTCTCTGTGTAGTGTTTTAGGTGGTGCTGAGTCGTTAACGATTTTCTTAAAACTAGATCGTCCACCATTCGCTAGTTAAAAATCATTAGTGGTTTGGTGAATGATTGAGCGAATGTCTGCACAACGTACCAGTCGGTACGACGTTGCATCACCAGTCGTTAATACGGTGATGGGTGCACTGTCGTTAACGACGGGACTTACGCTCAGTGATGCATCAGGTCGCTAGGCCGGGTAGTCACTTGACACCAGCAGAACTACAGGGTACATGATCTGCTGGCAAAAAAAAGAACATATGTCCCATATTTGTCAAACTTTATATCTTACCATCTGTAAGATTAATTTATAGTTAACTATCCTTTTTTGGGATCCATTGGATATTTTCGAAGTAGATTTATTTTCGCTTAAAAAGTATATATCAAAAAAAATATTTCATTGATCTTTATTCTTCATCCAAAAGAGCTGAAAAATGTGAAAAGAATATCTAAGACAAGTGAGAAAGTCGGTCAAGGCAGACTATAACATACTCTGTACCTGGAGTAGAAGCTGAATGCAATGCTCTCTCTCTCTCTCTCTCACTCACTCACTCCCTCTCTCTTTCTCTCTCTCAGATTGTGCGGTGTTAGTTGTAAAAGGGTGGGAGGTGGTGGAGGGGAGGGTGATTTACTTTTTTGCTCATAACTTGAGAAGAGATAATCCGATCTTTATAATCGGAGCGCAATTTAAGGATATCCACTTGTAATGTTCGCTCCCTCAACAGAAATGCCGCTGATATTCAGTTGGCAAATGTGATCCAGAAAAATTCATCGAACGAAGAAAAAGAGTTATTGGGTAGTAATGGGGTTTCAAAAACAAAATTTCGAAAATCGACTTTTTTCACCCGTTTGTTGGTCCCAACTCCGTAATTTATTAACCTTATTCTTAAATCTGTCATCAGTTACTCTTTTATACCCTTGAAGATGGTATATTAAAATTGTTCGGATGTTTGTAACGCATAGAAGGAAGCATCTCCGACCACATAAAGTATAAATAATCTTGATCAGAATGATGTGCTTAGTTGATATAGTTGTATCTATGCTATTTCTCCGTACATTTTAAAGCTATCCTAACCAAACATGGCACTTATACTCGGCAAAACCGGCCGGATCTAATGACTATAGCATTCAGCTACCAGAGGAACGATCGTTTGGAAAACTAGTTTTGGACAGAAAAACTGTTTTGTTTTCAAAGCAATCATCCCCAAACCTCGTGTTTATAAGTTTCCCACGCTTTTATATAAATCCACCAAGTTTTATGAAAATCAGACATTTATATAGTATAGCTGCCATACAAAAGAAAGGTAAGAAAACCTTCTTTGGTTTTCAACGCTATCGCTCCCAATCTTGTAACTGATCAGTATTATATGGTACCACACGATTCTAGAAAGTTTGTTCCAAATCGGATGACTACAGCATATAGATGCCATTGGAATGATCGGTCGAAAATGGAGTTCCAGTGAGAAAAACTTCTTTGTTTTTGAGAGTTTGATCAAAATCGGATGAATAAATATATTATGCTCCAAGGATTTATAAACTTCGGTCGGGATGAGGTCAGCTTCCCTATATTTTTAAACTCTGAAAATTTTTGTAGATTTTTTTTACCATATTTAGAGGCAATTAGAATGATCAGAGTCTGGCACGTTTCTATCTATTGTGTATACAAAAATGCTATGCGTCAGCGGCGTCGAAACAACGACGGTATACGAGCTTTTTTTGCAACAACAGCATGAGCATGTGTGTTTTTTCGGCCCCTGCTTTAGATCCCAATGCATCAATTCCATGTTTGAAATCTTTTAAAAAAATGTTTAATTATAGAATTGGCGAAACTTTAAACGCGACTAACTCGAAACCACTTTGTCAAAATAGATTAACTGTTAGGCGATGTTCCATTATTTTTAAAAATTTTTTTCTAATACCCACAATTCTGGTCTTAACTAAAATATTCGGGATCGGTTTATTAAAAACGGAGTTATGGGATTTCACAGCCAAAATTTGATAGATTCGAAGTTTTAATTCAGTTGAGAAAGCTCGCTCCAACAGATAGCGATTTCGACAAAACGCTGGTTTTTTCTCTTTAAAAAATATATTATTACCGGTCCTCATCCCCCATAGCCATCCACCAAAAGGCTAGAGTAGCCAAAAGAAAGACTTCTCGGGGCGGCCTAAGGTAATGTGGAAATAAAGCGCTTTTTGTGTTCACAGAGGGGGGTTTGGGTGGTTCACTGTGTTATATGCACTTTAAAACAGCAATTAACTTTACGGAACTCGGGTCTCGCTCAACATAACTAATTAATTCATTCCAAAGAAAGGCAGGCAGGCAGGTAGGAGTGTTATTCCATTCGTGGCCAATTTCTAGCTCAAGTGACACCCCAGTATAACTATTTTCGCGCTCCTCGGTTGCATAATTTGGCTGATGCTGGGCGAGTCGTCACAGCAATTAATATGCGTGCCATTCCGTTGGCGTTAGCACGAGACCAGCGCAGAAGTATTTACGCGTGTTCGCCGTTAAAGTAACCTTAATTTGCTTTAAACGCAGTTGCCGTGCAAGCTTCTCGAACAATGGGAATATATAATGAACTCGCAGCGAGTATGGCATTGTGCTCCACATCGTCGGGTGGCTGACTTTGCGCCGGCACCGCCACTCGAGACATAAAGACAAGGAAGCAGCCAGGCGTTATGACCAAGCGTTAACTGAAAAATCAACAAAAAAAAATTGGTTAAATTATTTGATCGTGTTGAAGGGTTTTTTGCTCGTAATTGGGACTTTTACGAGTTTCAAAAGTTTGTGCTAAAGCTCTGAAAAAGACTCGGTAATTTCCGGTATGCCTGATAACGAGGCTAACATCCATTCACAACACCCAAGTCCATGTGGACAACGATTGCTGCAGCAGCAATTTATCAAGCACATAATTCAGACCGTGGGCCCAGGGCCAAAGTGAGAGAATGAGTGGCAATTAAAGCAAACAACAACAAAGGAGCATAAATAATCTCACATAGACACGCGCGCAGGCAACTTGCTAGAAGTGTCACTGTATTCAGCTCCAACGAATCGTAGTAGAGCCCATTGTCAGCATTTTTGACCAAAGACCAGACAACAGATGCCTAGCAGAAACGAAACGGAGCTCGGTGCGTATGAGCAATTTTATAAAATACAAGCAAACATTCATCCAGAGACACAGAGCCCACCCAGTCAGTGGAAATTGTGTCGGAAATTTGGGTCCAATGCCTTTGTGAACTTTTTAGCAGACACAGAGCAAAACAAAAACTTTTTTTGCAAAAATTAAGAGACAATGGCTGATGCGAAGTAAAATTCATTATGGTTTGTTAGAGGCAGACCTTTGAAGCTGCTGCCTCTTCTTTCAAATGCACTGGTTCAGTTCAGTCTTGCACGGTGGACGTATCTATTCGTGCCACAGAAATTTTATTAGAAGTCCTATTTACTAAAAAAAATGCTGTATATGGTTAATCAAAGCCTTTCGGTTTTTATCCGCAACAGGTATCACTGACCATACTTGTGAGGCACATATTTACTTAATATGTATTAAGTTTGGCCCAATATTCATCTATTCTTAAGATCCGTGAAAAAACACATAAGATGTGGAAAAGAGGACCGAAAATATGACTGTCTCTTTGTGACGCTAGTTGATGCATGACATCAGCAAGCATTCGGTGTGCTCGGCCCTCAGGGCCCTCAGGCAGCAAAAAACTTATTTGGAAAATTAAAAAATGCAATGCTGACTATTACCACGCCACTATAGGAAATTTTGACATTTATTAGGCATAAACCCCTTCTTTACAAGTGCTTATTACTTATATTTTTTGTCTTATTAGTTCACAAATTAATCATTCTTCAATGTTACGTACAACGAATTTGGATTTAACAGAGCTCTGTTAACTGAGCAGCTGATAAAGTCAGGTTGTGCTAAAGCAGGCCATCCACACACGAATTTGCTCAACGAACAAATTCGTAGAAGAAGAATTAATTTGCCCACTAACCAGGCGAACATTTCTCACGAACATCATTTTCTAAATAATCACAACGAGTAAACATGAAAATATGGCTGCGGAAACTAACACATCCATGGCCTAGATGGCGATACAATTTAGTTTAAAGCATTGCTTGATTTTGGGGGCATTCAACCAATTCCAGCAACAATTCATTGCTTATTTGGGTACGTGCACACTAGAGCGGTCCCCATGTATATGAAATTTTTAAGGTCATGCTCTCACCCCCTATCTGATACTTTTTCATGTATAATTAGCGTAAATAAAAAAAAACACAAAAACGTCGAGTTTTAACCGGCGCGACTGCCGTCTAAAGTTTTTGTATATAACTCATACGCAGTGTTGCCTATTATCACACATTTTTTTCATTTATAAGTAGTCGGCGATGATTTTATTTATAAACTACTAGCAAAAAGCCCGTCGCGCTTCGCTGCGCATTGAACAGTATAGAACCCATATCAGAATCAGTTTGAAGTCAATCGTGAGAGTGAAATATTTATCAAATTTGAAAACATTCTATAAATTTGTTTCCTCTGTAGAGCCCAGAAATCAAATCATACATACACAGGCTTGAAATCAACGTTTTACTACTTTGCTTTTTCACCGTTACGACTTTGCTGCTGCGTTCTTACCACCCCCATCCCACCTACACCCCACCCACTCCCAATCAACTTCTTACACAACTTCCACCCGTTTCCCACCTACTTTCCACCCACTTCCAGCCTACATCCCACCCACTTATCACCCAATTCCCGCCCACTTTCCACCCACATTCCACCCACTTCCCGCCCACCTCCCACCTCACTTCCCGCACAAATCCCACCCACCTCCCACCCACATCCCTCCCACTTCCCATCCAGTTTCCACCCATCTCCCACCCACATCCCACACACCTCCCACCCACATCCCTCCCACTTCCCATCCAGTTTCCACCCATCTCCCACCCACATCCCACACAACTCCCACACACAGCCCGCCCAAATCCCACCCACATCCCACACACCTCCCACCCACCTCCCACCCACCTCCCACCCACATCCCACCCACTTCCCGCCCAAATCCCACCCACATCCCTCCCACTTCCCATCCAGTTTCCACCCATCTCCCACCCACATCCCACACACCTCCCACCCACACCCCGCCCAGTTCCCACCCACCCACATCCCACCCACTTCCCGCCCAAATCTCACCCACCTCCCACCCACATCCCTCCCACTTCCCATCCAGTTTTCACCCATCTCCCACCCACATCCCACACACCTCCCACCCACATCCCTCCCACTTCCCATCCAGTTTCCACCCATCTCCCACCCACATCCCACACACCTCCCACCCACCTCCCACCCACCTCCCACCCACATCCCACCCACTTCCCGCCCAAATCCCACCCACATCCCTCCCACTTCCCATCCAGTTTCCACCCATCTCCCACCCACATCCCCACACACCTCCCACCCACACCCCGCCCAGTTCCCACCCACCCACATCCCACCCACTTCCCGCCCAAATCTCACCCACCTCCCACCCACATCCCTCCCACTTCCCATCCAGTTTTCACCCATCTCCCACCCACATCCCACACACCTCCCACCCACATCCCTCCCACTTCCCATCCAGTTTCCACCCATCTCCCACCCACATCCCACACACCTCCCACCCACCTCCCACCCACATCCCACACACCTCCCACCCACCTCCCACCCACACCCCGCCCAAATCCCACCCACCTCCCACCCACATCCCCTCCACTTCCCGCCCACCTCCCACCTCACTTCCCGCCCAAATCCCACCCACCTCCCACCTACATCCCTCCCACTTCCCCTCCAGTTACCACCCATCTCCCACCCACATCCCACCCACTTGTCGCCCAATTCCCACTCACATCGCTCCCACTTCCCACCCACCCACACATTATTTCATGTTGCTGTTATTTTAATTGTGGCTAGAGTTTTTGTATTTGCGTTTGTTTTTGTTTTATTTGCAACTGTAGTTTTTTAATTTGTACTCTGTCTTGTTGTTGTTGCCGAGGCAACGGAACAAAACGTATTCCTCTGCCTTGATTCATTGTGTTACAAATTTTGTTACATTTTCTTACGCTCCTGATCGGTAACTCAATTCAACTGCTCCCACGCACACATTGAAATCGTTTCTCTTCGATTTATGCTCTCTGGGCTTTGGTTTTGCGTGCGCTCTCTGCTCTCGCAACTGTAAAGCAAAGTGTGCCTTTCGAAATGAACTGGGAGCAAATGGCTGGCAACCTTTACCACCATCTTTCCACCCAAAGGTGGTTGATTTTCGGGAAGATTGGTATGCAGTTAATGTTGAATTATTTTTATTGATTTTTGAAAATAAGTTTGAACTTGATCGGATGAAAAACAAAAAAATTTCATACAAAAGTTTTCCGCGAATTTTCCACATTTCCCGGCAGAATTTTCCAAAATCCTTTCTTAGTACTCACTTTCGGCATAAGATAATACTACTGTGAAAATCTCATCTTCCTATCTTTTATGGTTTAGGCTGTGCGACGGTCACCAGTCAGTCAATTAGTCAGGTTGAACAGTTTTATATATATAGACTAGCAAATAACCCGTCGCGCTTCGCTGCGCCTTCATCAGTATGGAACCAACGCACAACCACTTACCACCCACTTCCCGTCCACATCCCACCCACTTCCCGCCCACATACCACCCACATCCCACCCACTTCCCACCCTCTTCCCGCCCTCTTCCCGAACACTTCCCGCTCACATCCCGCTCACATCTCACCCACATCCCACCCACTTCCCGCCAATTTCCCGCTCACATACCACCCACTTCCCGCCCACACAGCACCCACTTGCCGCCCATTTCCCGCCCACATCCCACCCATATCCCTCCCACTTCCCGCCACATTCCACACACTTCCCGCCCACATCCCACCCACTTCTCGCCAATTTCCCGCCCACTTCCCGCCCACATCCCACCCACATATCACCCACTTCCCGCCCACATCCCACCCACATATCACCCACTTCCCGCCCACATCCCACCCACTTCCCATCTATATCCCACCCACATCCCTCCAACTTCCCGCCACATTCCACACACTTTACATTCACTTACCACCCACTTCCAAAACAACTTACCACCCACAACCCATTCACTCCCCAACCACTTCCCAGTGGGCATCCCGGCGGTTTTTCCAACATCGGAAAATCAAAACAAAAATTAATTCCGATTTTGACCTTACAAACCAAATTTCAAGCCAATCGGATGAAAAATAGTTTTTTGCATGCAGAGTTTTCCGACCATTTTCCTCGTGGGCGGCTTTTCCGACATTGAAAAATCACATTTCAAATTATTTCGTATTTTGTCCTTACAAACCGAGTTTCAAGCCAATCGGATGATAAATAGTTTTTTCATGCAGAATTTTCCGGGAATATTCCGACCGTATGGTCAAATTTTCCAACTTCGGAATATCACATTTCAAACTATTTCGTATTCTGTCCTTTCAAACCGAATTTCAAGCCAATCGGATGAAAAAAGTGTTTTGCATGCAGAATTTTCTGGCCATTTTCCTCGTGGGCGAATTTTCTGACATTGAAAAATCACATTTCAAATTATTTCGTATTTTGTCCTTACTAACCGAGTTTCAAGCCAATCGGATGAAAAATAGTATTTTTCATGCAGAATTTTCCGGGAATTTTCCGACCGTATGGTCAAATTTTCCAACTTCGGAATATCACATTTCTAACTATTTCGTATTCTGTCCTTTCAAACCGAATTTCAAGCCAATCGGATGATAAATACTTTTTTGGATTCAGAATTTTTCGGCCATTTTCCTCGTGGGCGAATTTTCCGACATTGAAAAATCACATTTCAAATTATTTCGTATTTTGTCCTTACAAACCGAGTTTCAAGCCAATCGGATTAAAAATAGTATTTTTCATGCAGAATTTTCCGGGAATTTTCCGACCGTTGGGTCAAATTTTCCAACTTCGGAAAATTACATTTCAATTCATTTCACCTACTTTCCTTTCAAACCGAATTTCAAGCCAATAGGATGAAAAATAGTTGTTTTCATGCAGAATTTTCCGACCATTTTCCTCGTGGGCGGATTTTCCAAAATCGGGAATACACGTGTCAAATTATTTCGCGTACTAAGCTTACAAATCAAGTTTCAAGTCAATCGGATGAAAAATGGCATTTTTCCCATACAAACTTTTCCGACGCTTTTCCGACTTTTCCGGGTGGAATTTTCCAAAACCCCGTCTTAGTACGCACTTTCACTACCAACAGAAACACCTGTGAAAATTACAACCCTCTATCTCTTACCGTTTGGGCTGTGCGATGATTGCCAATCAGTCAGTCAGTCAGTCAGTCAGTGAATCAGTGAATCAGTCAGGACACTCTCTTTTATATATATAGAGATTCAAAGGGCATAGCAGAATAAGCATACAAAAACTGCCCCCACTCCAATCAGCACCAAATTCAATTATGTTGTTACCATCAATGAGAAACTCACTCTCCTAAATTTGTAGTCTTCTAATCGCTATTGGAGTAGAGCTATGAGGGCGGAAAGGCAAAACAAAAAACTCGTTTATCTTAAGAACAGCTTAACCGATTTGAATGGGTTAAAGATATTTTATAAGTGTCCACCATAGAATTCAGAAAATTATTTTTGCACATTTTTATTATCAATTCTTAGGCACAAAAAATATTATTAAAATTAATTTTTTCGAGGAGTAAATCGATTTCAACTCTTATAGTTTTTTGCTGGTTTTTTCAATAAAAAGTCCTTAACAATGTACAATTTTTGCAGTGACATCAGGAATCATCTTCATAGTGATTACCAATAAAACATGTGAATAGTTTTACAAATATATTTCATAATAATGAGCACACTGTAACTATTCACACAGAATTGACAGAAAATTTCCCCTTTCTCCCCTTTTAAGTTGATTTACAGTGAGCCTAATATGTATAAAATATTATTGAAAAATACTAATTTAACGTTTTATTATATTTCACCATGAGGTACACTTAGGATGTGTTTGCACATGTGATGAAAAAACCACCAAAAAACTGTCGGTGTCGCAAAAGGCGAACTCCGTAAAAGAAATATTTGAAAATTTCAATAATTTTTTTGGGCCAAAGAATTGGCAATAAAAATTTGCTAAATTTATTTTATGAATTGTGCCGTGGACACTTACAACATATATTAAACACATCCAAATCGGTTAAGCGGTTCTTAAGACAAACGACTTTTTTGATTTAGCTTTCCGCCCTCATAACTCTACTTCAATAGCGATTAGAAGACTACAAATTTAGGAGAGTGAGTTTCTCATTGATGGTAACAACATAATTAAATTTGGTGCTGATCGGAGTGGGGGCAGTTTTTGTATGCTTATTCTGCTATGCCCTTTAAAAAAATATTTTATTTCCACAAATGTAAATCCTTTTTAAATTTCAAACAATGACAGCAATTGAAATGAACTTATAACTTCGTGGTAAAAATTTTGTATTTTGTGAACGTGTCGTATGATATTTTGCTGTCGGAATTCAAACCCGTTCTCGTAGGAGTAACGGGTATAACAAGTAAAAGTGTTGCGGTCGAGTGGCCCGAAAGCAAAATATCCTGTACCAAGTAATGTAGTTCCTATAGCTTTGAATTCCGTTTTCCGTTTTTACTCTACAGTAAAAAGGGTATACTAAAGTCGTGCAAATGTATGTAACAGGCAGAAGGAATCATTTCCGACCATATAAAGTATATATATTCTTGATCAGCATCAACAGCCGAGTCGATAAAGACTTGTCCGTCCGTCCGTCTGTCTGTATGAACACCTAGATCTCAGAGATGGTAAGAGATAGAGGTTTGACATGTATAGGACAAATGCTTCTTTTATCTGCACGCAGATCAATTTTGTTTAAAATTTTGGCCACGCCCCCTCCCGCCCCCGCAATTTGGAAAAAAACGTTATATCTCCTACAGTTTTGAAGATAGACGATTCGTACCTTCCAGAGATAGTAAGTAATTAGCAAAATGAATCGATTCGCCAAAGAAATGATAAAGATCGGTTCTCAAGTTATGAGCAAAAAAGTGATAAATAGCCGAGTTAAAAATGTTGCATACTTTTCGGAAGTTCACCCTAAGGAACGCAGGATCACTGTTAAACATTTTTTTTCATGAGTAACGGGTATATCGAAGTCGGTTAGAGCCAACTTTAACTTACGCTCTCGTTTTATATTGTGAATAATTATATCGAGATGCACATTAAATGTTCTGGTATTGTACATATTTATGAGCATGTTTGAAATTACATATGTTTGTGAGTCAATAAATAGGGCATAAACAGGCTTCGACTTCTTCAATCTGCTTAAGCTCTTATGTAAATCAGTTATAATTATATTTGAAATCTTCGAGTTTTTTAGGACGAAACATTAACCAAAGCAGAAATTTAACCAAAGCAGAAATTATTAGTGGTTGTGATGAAAAATATGAGAGTATGCTGTCAATCTCAACAATCACCAGGACAGGGGAATTTATTATTGGAGCTGTTTTTATACCCATTACTCGTTGAGTAAAAAGGGTATACTAAAGTCATGCAAATGTATGTAACAGGCAGAAGGAATCATTTCCGATCATATAAAGTATATATATTCTTGATTAGCATGACGAGCTGAGGCGATTAAGCTTTGTCCGTCCGTCTGTCTGATTCTACGCGAACTAGTCCCTCAGTTTTGAAGCTATCGAGCTGAAATTTTGCACAGAGACAAGAGTTTTCAAGTGTATCAAAACTTCGGAACAGACGAAGTTAGCTTTGCCTTTCTCGTTTTTTATTCGATAGGTAATTGGTTAAATTAAATTTAGAAATTTTTGTTGTTTTTCTTGCGGTTGTTGTTGTATTCCTGTGCAAAGTTAACCAAAAATTTTAAACATAGGGGGCATGTTTGCCAAAATTTTTGAGAACGGATTGTCTGAAAGTGAAAATGAAAACGAGGTTTTGTTAAGAATTGATGTAATTCTAGTATAAACTAGGATATTTTAGATCGGTCAATAAATGGCAAAGTTAAATATCTCAGTTCAGAATGGTGGGTATTAGGGAAAATTTACGGGAAGGAATTTGAAACACGGTCAACAGATACTCTTTAAATTTTTGCAACCATTTTGGAAAAACTGGTTCCGAGATAATCGCATTTAAAGTTTCGACAACTGTTTTCGATGATATCAAAATTATTTTCGATAGATTTCAAACATTGATTTGGTGCAATTGGGTGTTAGCTTTCACCGAAAAAAAAAATTATCAAAATCGGCGAAGTTCTTCTCCAAAACATGGTAAAAAAAAAGTGTGAGTGTCGGTAGCACTTACGAGTCTTTGATGTGAAACATGATCCTAAGTTTAAAAGCTTAATTTCAAAACACAAGCTCTCTAAATCTATATATATAAATCTGTACGCCCGACTGACAGACTGACATATTATCAAGCCACAGCGAAAACGGCTTATCGTACAGGTCTGATTTTTGGCATAGACCTTCGTTTAGTTATGCAGGCGCTCACTAAGAAAGGAAATTGGAAAATTTTTTTCCAATCTATTGAAAAAAGCCAATGAAAAGTTTGTATGGGCAAGTAACGGGTGTTGCGCTCAGGCAATGTTGAACGCGAGAGAGAGTGAGAGCGCGCTAAGTGCGTGTATATGTATGTGTGTGTTTTTTTTTTCACATAAACAAGCAATAAATCAAATTGAGAATGGCCTCATCCAATTGCATTGAATCTTATGGCTCATTCAAAACACATCGATAGCTTTAACAAAATGTTGATCGCGTTTCAAAATACTTTAATTGAAATTTCACAAAACTAACAGCCAAAAAATGTGTGTTCGTGTTTTTGCTTTCACATGCACAAACAGCCATAAGCGACTGTCTTTTGTTAGAGATGGTACGTGACTTCAACGATTCTTCACGAAAAGTGATGGCACACATAACGTGAGCAGTCTGCTAAAAATTAGTTGTCTCCTTATCTCATTTGCGAGTTTTTGTTAATTAACTAGGCTGTGAGCTGATAATGTAAGAGATTTATATCTATTGAAACACCTAAAATTTCATAACAACATTTTGCAATGAAAAATGTGTTTGACGGAAAAAACTAAACAGTGTTGCCAAAACACCTTATTTTTCAATTTAGCTTTTTGCAGATAAAAATCAGAGGGCAGCGGGAACTGAGACTTTTATGAAAAATATATTTATTTTTTCCGCTTTTAAAAAAGAAAAGGTAAATTTGCTTCTAATTTTTCGAACTTATAAATAAAATGTCCTTTGACTGTAGAGCATTCACAAGACAGGAAGGGAATAATTTTTAATTCAGGAATTTTCCCGCGACTTGAAAATTTAGTTTTGTCCGGTACGACGGGACGGGATAGAATTTAATATGTGTACAGATCACTGCTTTTTCCGCGCCTTGCTTAATCCTCTATTCCCAGATTGATTTATTTTAATCAACCGTAAATTCGAAACTGTCTAAACACTAAGCTAATGAAGCCAATGAAATTTAAATAGAATTTGCTTTTTAACAAATAGATAATATACAAATACAGTGTTCAGAGAGCTATACAATTTTTTCAGCTTACTACGATTTTTTCAAAACTTGGACGCGGACGAAGTCGCGGCGGGTTTAGCTAGTATCATATACTTATAACGTCAATATTGATGGTTTGATAGACAGAATGGGTATAACGCCTGACTAAGACCGGCTCGTTTTTATTGATTCTTATTGGAAAAGCTTAAAAAAATCTATCTGTATAAATTGAAAAGAAGACAAGGATTTCAGAGATGTGAATGAAAAAATACACCTAAAAGGGTACTTGAAATCATCTTTAATCAATTAATAATAGGGGCCATTCTGTCGACTCGAATAAAGATTTCACACATTTTTCTGAATTTTAGATATTTTATTTTAATTAAATCCGAAAGTTAGTTGTTGGGTTTAGCGACCTTATCTTAGTTATTTAAGAAATGTTTGTTGGCAGGCTCAAGGTCGGGTGTATTTTATGTGCTTTATATTAAATAATTAAAACACAGTTTGTTTTTATCTCCAATATATTTCGAGATGCCGTCGGCATTCGTCATCAGGGCTGTATAACAAAAACACAAATATTTTAACTTGATAAAAACTTGATTATAAAGCCCTGATGACAAATGCCGACGGCATCTCGAAATATATTGGAGACAAAAACAAACTGTGTTTTAATTATCTATATATATAAATCTGTACGCCCGACTGACAGACTGACATATTATCAAGCCACAGCGAAAACGGCTTATCGTACAGGTCTGATTTTTGGCATAGACCTTCGTTTAGTTATGCAGGCGCTCACTAAGAAAGGAAATTGGAAAATTTTTCTTCAATCTATTGAAAAAGCCAATGAAAAGTTTGTATGAAACATTTTTCACAACACTTATTCACTCACTGCATAGTACTCTCTATTTTCTCTGTAACTGTTGTCTATTGTCTCCGCACATAAATGAAACCAACAACAGCAAAGAGATAACAGTTGCGCTCTCAATTGATCTCACATTTCTGCTCTCATTATCAAAACGCATGCAAGTAGTACCAACAACAACAACTACATCTGTAGTTGTGTGTGGGTGTGCGGCTGGGTGACGGTGCGTGCCGGGACACTCCCTATCGTTTGACTTAAGCTAAGTTCACACAGGCAAATAATTTGACAAATTTTTAGGAAATTTTGATAAATATTTGGCTAAATAGCCATGATTGCAGATTTTGCAGGACTTAAATCATCTATATATATAAATCTGTACGCCCGACTGGCAAATAACTGTTGTTGCGCTCAGCCAATGTTGTGGAAAATGTGTTTCGCTGAGAACGCGAGAGAGAGTGAGAGCGCGCTGAGTGCGTGTATGTATATGTATGTGTGTGTGTGTTTTTTTTCACACAAACAAGCAATAAATCCAATTAATAATGGCCTCATCCAATTGCATTAAATCTAATGGCATATACAAAACACTACGATAGTTTAAACAATATCTTCACCGTATATATCACAATAAAGGTTAAACTTTCACAAAGGTAGAAGCCAAAAATTGTGTTGTGTGTTTTTACAACAGACACAGCGAGCACCGTGCGCTCTGTTGTTGTTAGAGGGTAGATCGGAAAAGTGATGGCACGCATGACGTGAGCAGTCTGCTAAAAATTAGTTGTCTCCTTATCTCATTTCCGAGTCTTTGTTAATAAACTAGGCTGTGAGTTGATAATCTAAGAGATTTATATCGATTGAATCGCCTAAAAATTCATAGCATCTTTTCGCAATGAAAAGTGTGTTTGAAGGAGAAAAAACAGTGTTATCAAAACAGCTTTTCTTCAATTTAGCTTTTTGCAGATAAAAAATCAGAGGGCAGCGGGAATTGTGACCTTTATTGAAAATATTATATATTTATTTTTTCCGATTTTAAATAAAAAATGTTAAATTTGCATCTAATATTTTCTATTTTTAAAAATGAATTTTCCCTGTTTTGGTTGCCGCATAATAGAAACACATAAGTTGACATGTTTAAATAGTTACATATCCCACTGCGTTGATTTACATAAATTGATCAGAAAAGAATATCCTGGAGATCGACTATTAAACAAATGTATATTGGCGCGCACTTATAAATATAATGTCCCTTGACCCTAAATTCACTACATAGTCTTTCTGAAGAAGAATATGCTATAGTTTTTTCAGCATTCACAAGACAGGAAGGTAATAATTTGTAATTCTGGAATTTCGGCGCGACTTGAAAATTTGGTTGAGTCTAAGGGACGGGACGGGATAAAATTTAATATGTGTACAGGCAACTGGATTATCCACGCCTTACAGATTGATTTAATTTAATCAACCGTAAATTCGAAACTGTCTTAAAATTAAGCTAATGAAGCCAATGATACTAAAAAAGAAATTTCTTTTTAACAAATAGATAACATAAAAACACAATGTTCAGGGAGTTTTACCTTTTTTTTTTTACTTACTAAGATTTTTTCAAAACTTGGACGCGGACGAAGTCGCGGCGGGTTCAGCTAGTGGTATATAAATCAGCAAGGGCTCTCTTTTGAAAGAAGAAGTTTAACGGGGAGTAGAAATACCAAAAACAAGATCATTTGCTGCTGTGTTCTTTCATTTTTTCAGGAAGATTATTGTGGTAATCCATAGATAAATGATGATGTTTCACCCCCAAAATACCACCAAGGTGAGATGCAAAATCCCACTCATATCCCTCCCAGATCCCACCCCGGATGCTACCCAGATCCCTTCCAGATCCCATCCAGATCCCACACAGATCCCAGCAAGATCCCTTGCAGATCCCTGCAGATCCCTTCCAGATTCTATCTAGATCCCTTCTAGATACCCCAGATCCCTTCCAGATTCCATCCAGATCCCGCCCAGATCCCTTTCAGATCCCATTCAGATCCCACCCAGATCCCTTCCAGATCTCTTCCAGATACCGCTCAGATCCCTTTAAGATTCAATCCAGATCACACCCAGATCCCTTCCAGATACCGCCAAGATGACTCCCAGATCCCACCCAGATTCCTTCCAGATACCGCCCAGATCCCTTCCAGATTCCATCCAGATCCCGCCGAGATCCCACCCAGATCCCTTCTAGATCCCTTCCAAGATCCTTCCCAGAACTCACACAGATCCCACCCTTATCCCATACAGATCCCTCCCAGATCCCACCCAGAACTCTACCAGATTTCGGCCAGCTCCCACCCAGATCCTCATCTAAATCCCACACAGATCCCACCCATATCGCTCCTAAATTCCACCCAGATCCCGCCCAGATAAGATTCCACCTAAATCCCTTCCACATACCACCAAATCCCACCAAGATCACACCCAGATCTTTCCCAGAACCCACCCAGTTGCTCCTCTTCAGCATCTTTCCTACCTCTTCGCTTCCCCTCTCAGCCCATCCTCTTGAGTGTGTGTTTGCCGAGAAACTCCACAAATCAAAACAACACAAAATATGAATGACGTCAGCGTCGCGTGACGCTGAAATTAAAATTTACTCCTACTAAAATCGACCGTCAGCGTCACGTGACACTGAAATTAAATTTTACTCCTACTAAAATCGTCCGTACCGAAATTAAAGATGTTTCACATCAAAAAATCTCCTTAAATTTCCAAGTAAAAATTTTTTTTTTAAATGTTAATTTTTAAAATTACGAACATTTTATAACTTGTTAAAAGTTTTTCGATTAAAAATAGAAAGAAAAAACTTGGAATTTGTCTCTCAGTTTTAAAGCTATCGAGCTAAGACTTTGTACAGAGACTTGTTTTTGTTGCAGCCTGCTAAAATGTCGAAACCGACTGGATCGGATGACTATATCTTATAGCTGCCATAGGAACCAATTAAAGAAAAAGCTAGAGTCTTAAAACTTTGATATTTCAAACCCTTTTCAAGGGTATGAAAACATTGTTTTAGACGAAGTTAGTTTGACCTTCTCGTTTTAATTTGTACATTTTCGGCTATTCTCTGCCTTTGCGTGTTGAAGTGTCTGAACACTCAGCATCCATTTTTAGTGTTTTTTTTGTTCACTTTAGCGAGTTTTCTTTTGATGAATTCCTTACTTGATGCCCTTTTTTATTCCTATAATTTCCCATTAAAAAACTTACATTTACAATTATATTATCTTTACTTACAATGATCAGCAAAATCTGAGAATCTCCAAAGTCAAAATTATTATGATTTTTAAATTAAGCCCTTCTTCTTTATCTTCTTTATTGGCCCGATGCTTGCATCACAACCGTTTGACGGTCTCGGCCGCTGCAACTAATGTCCGCCAGTCGCTTCTGCTCCGTGCGAGCTGGCACCAGTTTTTCACGCCAAGCTTAGAAATGTCTTTCCGCACCTGGTCGTCCCACCTTAGAGGTGGTCGTCCCACCTTGCCTTGTCCCAGTTCTTTCGCACTCCTCTTGTAGACCATTTTTGCTGGAGCTTGATCATCCATACGGGTAACATGTCCCAGCCAGCGCAGCCGCTGTTGCTTTATGCGCTTGACCAGACTAGTATCCCCATAGAGCTTATACAGTTCGTCATTCCTTCGGATGCGAAAGTCCTCGCCAACTTTCAAAGGTCCATAAATCCTGCGAAGAATCTTTCGCTCGAAAACGCCAATCGCCGCCTCATCCGCTGATGATATTGCCCATGCTTCTGCGCCGTATTTCAGGACTGGGATGATAAGCGACTTATATAGCGCTATTTTTGTTCTTCGCTTGAGGTTTCTGCTCTTGAGCTCCCTACTTAGCCCGTAATAGCATCGGTTTGCGAGCGTGATTCTTCTTCGAATTTCCAGGCTGATGTTGTTGTCGCCGGTTATCATCGTTCCAAGGTAGACAAAGTCCTCTACAACTTTAAAGTTGTACTCTCCCATTGCAACAGATTGCCCAATTTGTGTGTACTTCTGTTTCGAGGACACTAGGTACTTCGTCTTGTCCTCGTTTACCGCTAAACCCATTAGCTCCGACTGCTTCTCAATCTCTGAAAACGCATTGCTTACTGCCTGTTCGGTTTTGCCGATAATGTCAATATCATCGGCATATGCGAGTAGCATTACATCTTTATTAAAGATGGTGCCCGATCTGTTGGCATTTGGGCACTGGCGCAGTATATACTCCATCAGCAGATTAAAGAAGTCACACGATAAGATGTCACCCTGCCTAAAACCTCTTTTGGTATCAAAAGGCTCGGAGCGGTTCGTTCCTATTTTGACGGAGCTTTGAGTGCTTCTCAACGTCATCATGCAAAGTCGAACGTACTTTGCTGGAATACCTAAAGTAGACAAGGCTTCGAAAAACCTTGACCTTATCGGCGTGTCGAAAGCGGCTTTGTAATCGATAAAAAGATGGTGATTTTCGATGTTTCTCTCATAGGTCTTCTCCAGAATTTGGCGCAATGTGAATATCTGGTCTGTGGTGGACTTACCAGGTCTAAAGCCACACTGATAAGGTCCAATCAGTGTATCAACAAGCGGCTTTAGACGTTCACAAATAATGCGGGACAGAACCTTATATGCGATGGGGAGGAGACTGATCCCGCGGTAGTTGGCGCAAACTGCAGGGTCCCCCTTTTTTTAAAGATTGGACAGAGAACACTTAGATTCCAATCGTCAGGCATGCTTTCGTCAACCCATATACGGCACAGAAGTTGGTGCATGCACCTTACCAATTCATCGCCTCCAGCCTTGAACAATTCAGCGGGCAACTCATCAGCGCCTGGCGACTTGTTGTTCTTTAGCCTTCGTATGGCTAAACAGACTTCCTGTTGGGTCGGGGGTCTATCTCAATGTTGTCGATTGGTGGCATCGTTACTTCTCTAGAGGCGGCATCATGTTCGTCATCGCCTCCCAGTAGGTTGGAAAAGTAACTTCTCCATTTGTTAAGCGCCACTTGCGGATCTGTGACCAGATTCCCCTGTTCGTCTTTGCATTGTGCGACTCTGGGCTTGAAACCTTCTGTTAATTGCTTAATCTTTTGGTAAAATTTTCGAGTCTCACTCATGCCGAATAACATCTCGACTTCCTCGCGCATTCGCCTTTCCTGCTCCAACTTTTTCTTCTAAAAAGGCGTTTCTCCTCTTTCTTTTTCTCCAGGTATCGCTCTTTAGCAGCACGCGTTACTCTCGACTGCAGAGTTCTCCTGTAGGCAGCATTTTCTCTGCAGTAGCGCGTCGGCACTCCTCGTCGTACCAAGACCGCTTTCGAGGGGGCTCGGAGTAACCGAGTATCTCCTTGGCAGCCGTACTCATGGAGTGCGATATACGCTGCCACTGTTCGCATATATCGGAAGGGAATGGGGAGGTTTCCCTGAGCAGTTGGGCGAGTTTAGCTGAGTAGGCTTCCGAGGTCCCTTGTGATTGCAGCTTCTCGACGTTTAGCTTTCGACGTGTGCCAGAGCGTGTGGCATGTGCCACACTGAGCCGCGTGCGTACCTTGGCTGCAACCAGGTAATGATCCGAGTCTATGTTGGCTCCTCGAATCGCACGCACGTCTAGCACACTCGATGAATGCCTTCCGTCGATCACAACGTGATCAATCTGATTTCGTGTTCGTTGACCAGGGGACTTCCAGGTCGCCTTATGGATGTCGAGGTGTTCAAATCTGGTACTACTTATGACCATGTTCCGGCCAGCAGCGAAGTCTATTAGCCTCTCTCCGTTACCGGAGGTTGTTTCATGAAGGCTGAGCCCTTTAATTTTAGAAAAGAAGCTCTCTCCTTGGTATACAAATCAGCAATGACAGTTTGACACAAGAAGAAAACCATGATACAACTAATACGGTATGATGCTGCTCTCAGTGCCCTGCCTTTACTTAGTAGCACTCACTCTTCCTCTCGCGCTTACAGCAAAAGTTGTGGGAGCACGCTCTCTATTGTTCTCTCGTTGTTGCTGTGGAAATTTCTAAGTGTCTCTGTTTTGTTTTTTTTGGGCTGAGCTATAGGCAAAGAACTGTAAATGAAATGTTGGGTGTGGGTGTGTGCTCTTAAACTCTTCTCTGCATCTCTCTCCGCCCCCATCATCAAAGCAAACACAACAACAAAATATGGTTGGCGTCAGCGTCACGTGACGCTCGAATCAAATTTTACTCCTACTAAAATCGTCCGTACCGAAATTAAAGATGTTTCACATCAAAAAAATGTTTTCTGAAGGTATACGAGAGTTATTCCTTTGCCTATGGAAAGTTTTTCAAATTTGATCCTCCTTCATTTCAAATAAGTTAAGGAAATTTAAAAAGCCTACGTGGTGTAACATTTCCTTACATTAATAGTCAAGCAAATGTACAATGCTTTAATGACACTCAGTCAGTACTAGACTCAATTAATTTTCCCAAATGAATTTTTGCTTAATATCGAGCAACAGCCGAGAACACCATACAAATCTTATGAAAATAGTAAACATAGTTGTTTTGGCCTTGACATCTCTAGTTCAATTGTTAGCCAAATAATTCGAACACTTCTTCAGTAATCCGCAGCTAACTACTAAGTAAAATAGACAGATGAATTTAATCCATTTTCTGCAATTTCATTGGAGGCGGCGCAGGACAGAAACTAGCCTAACCCCAGGGGTCCTAGTTTAATTGCTGCGATTGTCTCTGTCTGTATATGTAACGTTTCCCACCACCCACAATGCACAATCCTTTATGCCTTCATCCTTGGGCACACAAAATGTTTGGAAGCCCGGGCAAAGTTTATTGTTTCAGATTGTTATATGTAATAATTGTTGGAGCCTTTCGTAATTGTTGTTATCATCATCAACATTCTCATCTCCGAGTTCGTGCTGAGTGTAGTTGTTGTTGTTAGTCTTATTGTGCCATTTGCGTTGACAAATAATTTGTTTCCGGTTTTCAAATTCGACTGCACAGTATGTCACATGCCTTCTGCTCGCTCGTTGTAGCCAACCATGAAACATTCATGGGACTTCATTTCTCAACTGGCTGCAGTGCAAAGACATTGCATGTGTGGATTAATTCTCTTAATTTGAACGAGCAGATGTGACTAGCAATTCCAATTTAAAAACTTTCACTGCGGATCATCAGCAAAAAATAAGGGAATTAAAAATCAAAAGAAAACACACAACTCTCGTGCCCTCTTGATTGGAACAAGCACATGAAACTTTTGGCGCAGCGCTTCAATAAGGCAAAATTTAACAAATAATCTCTGGCCCATGTCCTGGCAAAGAAATCACCCTTTAAAAGTGCTTAAATAAACTTTGCGAAAGTCAAACGAACAGACGTTCAATGTCCGCTTGTTCGCCTCGGCATTTTAGCCAGAACCTGTTGGGCAACAGCTGCTTGCCAGCAGCAGCAGCTCATTACGTGTGCCGAAACTTCGATGGCAAAAAACAGTTGTTCCGTTGTGTTTTATTTTTACACCTTCATTTTGACATTTCGAAAGGGTAAGACCACATGGCTTTCAATCACAGTCAATAGCCTGATATTCGAAAATTGGGTTAGGGCCTGAGAAAGTTCAACAAATTGAAACGCCCTTCGTTTTAAACATATTTGTGACAAATATTTGCAATGGTCGAAAGAGCCAAACTAGACCATTGTTGGGGAAAAGAAGTCAAATAAACAGGTTGAAAGGTTGAAAATCCTAAATCTCCTGTATAATGTTTTCCGCTGAAGCGGAAGTTCAAACCCTGGGAGCAGAGCACAGTGGTTTGGCTTTACTTTCTGGGGGCTTATTTCTAAAACAGTTATATAAATTTACTATCAATACATTAATTTGCACAATTTTTTAATCAAATTATTGCCTAATTAAGGAAAAACATTTATTTTGTACCCTAGTTTTCATTAAACAACGACGCACTGTGCTACGGGTGTGGAGAACGGATGTGAAAAAATGCGTTTAAAATGACTGTTTAAAGTCCGTGGGCGGAAAACATTCGGTAATCGAATTGAAATGTGTGCGTGACTCAGAGTTCCAGCATCCAAGAGACCAGAACTTGTACCTGACGGTTTCGGAGGGTCGCAGAGGAGTGCATTAGCCATGTGGGGGTGTGGACTGATACTGATGCGGCCCATCAAACAGCCACCGTCTATGAAATTTTTCGCTCGCTTGCAGCGGGACGTCTACTTATAGATCAAAGGCTAAATTTGAGGGTGATTTATTTATATTCCAGACCCAAGCCTGTACCCTTGTCTTTGTATTCAATGCTGTGTTTGCGCAGTCAATTTGGGTTCACTGCTCCAATGGGATAGTCCTTAACGCTTCGTTCGCTTTGCTTAACCAAAAGCGTACGTTTTTCTTCACCTGTGCATATGTTTAAATTTAAGTTTTATTGGCACAGTTAATTTAACTAAATTGATGGTCTACAGACTGGGGGAACTGGTCAGATGGATTTGTTTTATTGATTAGGTCATTAATCTACCAAAAAGTTGTGTAGTTATACAATCTAGTTTTTTTTGTGTGCTAAAATTAACATCTCATCTTACCACCACTTGTTTTACTTAAGTTGCTGGCTTTGCTATGTCAGCAAAAAGCATAATGTCTAGGGTAAGTCATTAATCAATTATATTTGCAATCAGTTGATTATCCAAATAGTTATAATGAATTAACATAATTGCAGATAAAATTATTTGCAATTAAAATTTCAGTTGCATCTTTCAAATAAATAAGTTGGATGAATTTAAATTGATTTTAACTCGCAGCATATTCAGTTGCAGATACATTTTTCAACATTTCCTTTTCCATCTTCCTTCTATCTAAATGACCTGATGTAGCTGATCTAAGAAGATTTAGTTCCCGAAATCTTAATGCGATTATTGAAGAGTGTGTACTGGTTGTAACTCCTCATCTAGATCCTATTTAACCCAAAAAAGAGCGAGTCTTACTTGTCTTGTTAATAGTTAAAACTCTAAATTAACAAGTGAGAAAGTCGGTCAAGCCCGACTACAACAAACTCTGTACCTGGAGTAGAAGCTGAATGCAATGCTGGCGCTGCGCTCATCTCAAAGTATCTCTCTCTTTTTCTCTCTCTCTCACTCTCTCTCTCTCTCTCTCTCTCTCTCTCTCTCTCTCTCTCTCTCTCTCGCTCTCTCTAAGATTGTGTGTGATTAGTTGTGAATGGGTGGGAGGGGGTGGGGCGAGGGCGATGTACTTTTTTGCTCATAACTTGAGAACCGTTGATCTTTATCATCGTTGAACCGATCTTACTAACTATCTCTAGAAGGTACGAAACGTCTATCTTCAAACTGTAGAGGCTTGGCAAAAATTGAAAATTAACTTGATCTGCCTGCAGCTATAAGAAACATTTGTCCCATGCATGTCAAACCTCTATCTCTTACCATCTCCGAGATCTGTTTGTTTAAAAAGCTCTTTGTGGTGCACGTTTACTCGCAAACATATTTAAATCTAAAAGTAAATAGTTGGATGTACTCATTGTAGAGTGTTTATAACTTTTAAAATATTTATTATTTATTTATAAGGGGTTAGCCGGGATGAGAACCTGATTTTGCAGTGTCTAACACCTAAGTAACCCACTTTCGAATTTTAGGGTACGGTATTTAGCTAAGTGGCAATGAATTTACCTTACGTGTTCCTTGATTATCCTGTTTATCAATAATAAACGCACTTCATTCATAGCTCAACATATATTGAACTGATTTGCATATAACATTTATTTATGTACAAGAACAAAATTAGCATAGCTTTATTACAAGTTCAAGAATATATTTGTATTAATGCCCGATGGCAATGGACTTTGAATTGGGCCGAGTAAACCAAACGCTTTTCATTTGATATACTTTGGGATGACAACTGCGACAACTTTTGCAAAACTTTTGCCCAACTCACCTTTAGCAACATTAGTTTTTGCAACTTATCGTTTTTGTAGCATCGCAAAAGCGAGTTCCCGATAATGGCGCACACAGTTTAGCATTTTAACAAACAAGCCAACTGATTTGCCATAAAATATAAACAAGAGCAGAGGGAGCCAACTCCGCCAAGTGGGCTGAAACGTTATTAGCCATTCACTGGCGAGCCAGAACCGTTCCGCCTTCTGAACACAGCGACCTGGGTCGCGTCTGTCGCCAATGCCACGCGGGACGTTCAACTCGTCGGGGAAAAAATTTAAAATGGAAAGGGCTGGCACGAAATAAAGGTCCATTTGAATAGCTAGAGCATCCGCTGACCTATCCGTATATCTACCACAGAATTACTCGTACACATAATTTTGCCAACGTTCGACGCGGCCAAGCAAGGCCACGGCACACGAAGTGAGCTGGCCAAAATAAGTGGAAAAACTCCTCCTGGTGGATTGCTGTGTGCCAAATTTAAGTGCAGACATTGTTGGGTGATGACAGAAGGACGAACGAGCTTGGCTTGGGTGGGGAAATAAAAATTAGATTGTTGAATAAAACTGCTTGTTCGCCCCGAAACTGTTAACAAACAATAGTTCTCATTTAGCTACCACAAGTGCTTTTGGTACTCTCCGACTTACGAGGCGGAAAATGAACAAAAAAGACGGAATAGCTGGGGCAGAGCAGAACACTGTAACTCTTGAGAATGTACGTGAAGGGCTAAACGGACACGCTGACTGGAGCAGGGCTGGAGCGGAAGGCATTCCAGTTTGTGCAATTTAATTTTGTAGTAAATTAGGCAGAGCAACAACTTAAATCAGTGGCTGGTGAAAATTTGTGCAAATGTCTGGCCATTGACTTGGCCTGGCTGGGACACGGACATTTGACTTCCCGCATTTACTTGGCATTCGCCAGGGGAGAGTTGGACTTAATCAGTTAGAGGATGACAGTAATTACTTATGCGCAGGCCACCCATGAAGGAGATGAAGTTGATGTTATCTTGCTATTGGCAGGCTTACGTACTAAATCATTTCTTTTGTGCATTCCCCAAGAGCAATGTGGTTAGTCCATCCAGACTAACAAAGGCATCAGAATGGCTTTCTACATAGTTGGTCGTCGATCCGATGTTGATTGTGTCTGTGTGCATTTCATTAACGCCTTGCACTGGGCCATCTTTGCCTGCCTGATGCCCTGCTCCCTCTGCTTTAAGATGTTGCCGACGCAATTACGGGAAAGTGGCTTTTGATTTCCGCCTTGTGAGCTGCTTTTGTTTATTTTAAAACACAGTGGGCCAGACAAAAATTTTCTGCCAATTGATCTAATCACAGCTTTAATATAACAGGTATAACCGAATCAAACCGAAACTGTAACCGAAATACAATTTTTTAAGTGATTATCAATTCTCTGCCTAGGCTTGTTATACTTTTGAGTTGACCTCATTAAAACGTCTTTCTTTTCAGAACTTTTAATAAAGATTACTCCAGATTGCCGCCCCAAGAAACAAATATGTGTCTGATATATTATACGAATTAAAAGAATTTGTGGCAAAGGCCTGTATCCAGCACTGCGGAAAATTCCTGTCAGGAATTTGCTACTTATTTCTTGTGTGTGTGTGGAACATAACTAAAACAGTGTGCCCATTTACCTAAAAGGTGAAAGGTCACTCTGATTAAACAGCTGTTAAGCACTGTTAACTATTTGAATTTAAATAAATTTAAAACGAGAAAGCCAAGCTAACTTCGTCTTCGCCGAAGTTTTTATACTCTGTACCAAAGGTACACAGAGTATATTAAGTTTGTGCAAAAGTATGTAACAGGAAGAAGGAATCATTTTCGACCCTATAAAGTATATATATTCTTGATCAGCATCAACAGCCGAGTCGATATAGCCATGTCCGTCTGTCCGTCTGTCTGTCCGTCTGTCTGTCCGTCCGTTTGTCCGTCCGTCCGTCCGTATGAACAAACAGATCTCAGAGATGGTAAGAGATAGAGGTTTGACATGTATTGGAAAAATGCTTCTTATAGCTGCAGGCAGATCAAGTTTATTTTCAATTTTGCCACGCCCCCTCCCGCCCCCGCAATTTGGAAAAAACGTTATATCTCCTACAGTTTTGAAGATAGACGATTCGTACCTTTTAGAGATAGTTAGTATTTAGCAAAATGTATCGATTTGCCGAAGAAATGATAAAGCTCCTGCTCTTGGTACAGAGTATGACATAGTCGGGCTTGACCGACTTTCTCACTTGTTATACCCTTGCAAATGTTTTAATACATCATAGTTTACGAACGAGCATTAAAACAAACAATTTTTCTAAATAAAATCCACCAATCCATATAGTCATCCGATTTTGACCAAAACTTCCAAATCTGTGTAAAAGCGTGTAAAACTTATAATTGCTGAAGCGGGAGGCGTTTACATTAAAAATAAAAAGTTTTTCTCACAAAGACCCACTTTTCGACCGATAGTTCCTATGGCAGCTATAAGATATAGTCATGGTAATTGTCTAGTATAGCGGCCTACTCTCAGAAAATTCCAAAAAAATTCCCTTCGATAGATCGCGAATTATGAAGAATTTTCATGCAGAAAAAACGCGGGGGTCATCCGTGGTTTCTTTTTAAACGAATTTTAAAGTTGTAATTTTTGCCCATACAAATACATGCTGATCACATATGCTTTTCGATTTCTGTTTGTTTTTTCAAATAAATATATTAAAAATATTATTTTCCTATGACTCAGGGGAACATTTGCTTGAATTTCAATGCGAAAGTGAGGAAATCTTTACATCTATTTGATCTGTTTTTGAACTCTTTTCCACGCCACCTATTGAGGTAAAATTCAAGGCGAGTTTTTTTTAACGTGGTTTCCCCATGAGGCCTACTCCACGCAAGCCACAGAAGGGCGTTTTTTTTTAAGTGGTGTCCCCTAAGGAAGGGCCTAATCCACTGTCGTCTTCCCCGTGCACTTCCTCTTCCTCCTATGAATTAATATTTTATGTTCATAATTCGCGATCCATCGATGAATATTTTATTGTACCCCCCAGTAAAATTTTTTTTAAAAATCGCGCGATTTTTTAAAAAATTTTTGCCTGCGGCGCACATTTCCCATTACTCACCTCAGCAAAATGAATATCGTTAACGATGTTTTCTTTTTCGGGATTATATAAGTGACCAATAGCCAGGAATTTTTTTTGGAATTTTCTGAGAGTTGGCCGCTATACTAGACAATTACCCTTTCTTTTTATTGCCCATGGTTGTAGCAGTCAACTGTTTACGGCACCGAAAGAATAGTTTGCCGTCATCTTTTACTGCTATCTTACAGTCGGCAGAACAATTTCCACATTTTTTTCTTGTAGTAAACATTTGTGACGCTTTAAATATTCAATAACCTCTATATTCGTCAAAGACAAAAATTTCGACACCGTAAAATTGCAATTCGTGCACTCCATTTTGATTAGAATTATTGAATGAACAATAAAAATCCAATCAAATTTGAATTAAATTTGACACATTGCTCAAAACACAATATGTTTTACTAGGTAAAAAATCAAATTTTCAAAATTCGTTTAAAAAGAAACCATGGATGACCCCCGCGTTTTTTCTCCATGAAAATTCTTCATAATTCGCGGTCCATCGAGGAAATTTTTTTTGGAATTTTCTGAGAGTAGGCCGCTATACTAGACATTTACCATAGTCATCCGATTTTGACCAAAACTTCCAAATCTGTGTAAAAGCGTATAAAACTAATAATTACTGAAGCGGGAGGCGTTTACATTAAAAATAAAAAGTTATTACGACTTGCGATTCCTGATGAGTCTCTGCTGAATAGAATTGATAGCAGAGTTTAAGATATCCGCTGGCTTTAGTACCTCTTATCAATGGAAAACACTCACACAAAATCAAAAATATTTATGGATTTTTTAATTTGGAAATTTTATATGAATGTCTTAACAAAGGTATGCTGACCCCGCAATCGTTAACCAATCGTACGTTTTGTTCGATTTCTATTCAGAAAACAGGATTGTCAAATTGTTCAATCCCAATCGGCAATCACTCTATTCAGCAGGTAAAATCGGCAATCATAAATCACAAATCGTAAATCGGAATTATCTGCTGAATACGCCCATTGTTTGCAATTCAGAAAGTGAACTTCATTTGTGAAAATAAAATATTTTTCAAATTTTAATAGTTTAGTTATAAACAGGGCTGCAAACCTCCTTAAAATCGGGAGGGGTTCACTCCAGGGTTCGAACCCGCGAAACTTTTTGGGTTCGGGTTCACGGAGCGGGTTCAAAAGGTCGCTGAACCTAGGTTCGGGTTCGAACCGAGGTTCAGGAATAATTTTGTTCTTCGCTTATTCAGCAAACATATACGTAAGTTCAACCAAATTAAGTGCCAATTTCCCTTATTCCAGATAGCTGCTATGTTTCAGATCTAATTTAGTTTATATTACATATGGCACTGTGTAGAAGATGAGAAATCGGACCTTGAACATTTTGTTTATATATATATAGAAGTTCGGAGGCTTGATAACATCATATTCAAACTTGGATCATCGGACTTTTTAGCGGACTCCAGGTCAATAAATCATTAAGGAATGAGTATTAGAGATAAAATGTACACTGCCTCTCATTCTTGAGTGATGATAAAAAATAGTCCGCAATGAGATAATTATTGTTCGTGAAGCATATCACAATTAGAGCGAGACGGGCATATTCCCAAGTCCACTTATAGAGCGCAAGTAACAGCGAACTGCTGATTAATTTCTGACAGCGCAACCGTTAGATCTGTTTAATAAGACTTTTAATACAAGACACAGACTCGACAAAAAGGGGGATAGTCAACTGTACAGATGTTTTAAAAACCTCCCGGAATTACAAAGGCAGCAAAAGTGAAAAAGCTGGGAACTCCAAATTGACAGAAGACTTTGCGTGTGAGTGTTTACCTTCTTCTTTCTGTTTTGTTATTTATTTATGTGATATTTTTTTCTTTGTGGTAGAAATACAGGACTTAGTTAGAAGCACTAATTACAACGACGATCACGAAGACAACAGTCGATGGGAGTCATACAGTATTTTCAAAGATATTATTTATTAGTTCCATTTAAATATTATACTATGAAGCAAAGTGTTTCTTTGTAAGCTGTTTTTATTTCAAGGCTCGTTGTAAGAGAACATGTTTTTGAACCGAACCCTTTTCTACTTTTTTTGCTCCGGTTCAGGTTCGTGTTCGGGAAGAAAAAATTGTTCTGCTCCGGTTCAGGTTCGGTTCGGACTTCCCAAAAATTCCGGAGTCTCTCTATGATTATCATACATAGGTGTCAGACCTGTTCTCGATTTAGAGTTCGAACGATCGTAATTGGTAAAATCTTTCATTTCCAAGAACAAAAAAAATGCGCACAAAAATAAATTTTTATGTGGAACTCCATATAAAAAAACAGCTTCGAAGAGCTGATCAGCCATTTATTTAGTGGCATTTATTTTGCTGATTTCTAGAAGAGAAACTAAATAATCACAGCTGACAAATGGGTGCGGCCGTACAATTTGCTATCTATGCCAAGATGTCTGGAGAATGTCCAACATTTAATAAGGACAATATGTTGCGGTGGGCTGACGAGTTTTTGGAGAAATGGAACTTTTCTAACTATCGACGGAAAGCATGTAGCTATGAGGGCACCACCAAACAGGGGCAGCGCCTTTTATAACTACAAGGTAAGTACCTTCCAGTTATCAATTCCTGATATCAAATTATTCATTCTCTTGCAACTACAGGGCTTTCACTCAATTATCCTTTTGGGAGGCTGTGATGCATCTTACAGATTCACATATATTGATGTTGGGGCTTACGCCAGCGAGGGAGATGTAAATGCCTTCTCCAATTTCAGTCTGGGGAAAGCATTGCTAACTGGCAACCTAGAGATCCCGACCGACAGTCGGTCTACAGTGGTCATTGGGGATGATGCTTTCCCCTTCAAATGCGCCTAATGAAGCCGTATGGATCTCGTACGCTGCCAGCAAAGGAGCACATTCTTATTTACAGGCTGATCCGTTCTTTCCGTTGTATTAAGAAAGCTTTAGGCGAATGGCTGTGCAACGTACTTTGCTGTTCCACCCGGACAAAAAAAAATTGTGTCAGTTTACTTGACACATAGCAGCTATCTAAGAGATGTGAAATCGGCCCTTAGTGGCTTTGGCCCCTTTCAACTGCTTGGCTGAATATTGGAGAGTCGTTGAAACTTTTTTCAAATATTTTTTGCTTACCCACTGTGCCACGACTTGGGCACTCCTTGAGGGAACTCGTTGCTTATGCTGCCACTTTTCTCTCTTCGCTTGCTTCATTGTAGTTTCTTACATTGTGTTTTTCTTTTCTATTTTCAATGCTCAGTTTCTGTTTTGTACTTGAATCGTGCTTAATTGCTGCTTCATATGAAGCCACCCAGCACCCTCTTTTAGTGGATGCAGTCCAGTCGTTCGCTTTAATTGCTTGTCCAACAAATTAATGCGATTATTTTTACGTGGTGAAAATAATCCGGCTGTAAGCGCATTTGACAGTTTCACGCGCACTCGGCTCTGCAATACGACGACAACTCCCCTTCAAGTTGATTTAAATTCAAGCGGGAATCTCGGGTACCCCACATCAACCGACTGAGACTGGTGGCCCGTACGCTTCAATTTAAAATCCGCATTTAATTCGCTGCCATTCCGCCGTGTGCCGCTCTCAGCATATAAACTTTCAAATGTTGAAGCTTTGACTTTGACGTGGGTAACGTTTAATTGCAATGTATCTGATGCGGGGGTATGAGGTTTACTCTGATTAACTGACTTTCGGTGGGACGAATATGTAGCAGCGTTTATAAAACTCTTTCAAATATTACATTAAACATACTAGGGGAGATAAATTTTGTAACTTATTGATTTCAAATCGGATAAAACTTGCTTCTCTGAGTCCTATGTATGTATGTTTATCTGCTTCTATCTCACTCTGTCGTAAGCAAGAAGCATGCGTAAAAGAAGCCAGCCGGTTTTTCTTAATGCTTTCTCTGGTGCGAAGTGTTCCCATACATTCTCAGTTGTAGCCTTACGCATACCAATAAACGTCTGGCCATCACTGGGTAGAAGTCTTTTAGAAGATATATCACATGTCAAAGCTAGTCTACATCATCAGAATTTCTCGATCGAACATATTTTCCCTCCCGTTTAAACACACATTTAATATACTGATACACCTTATTCCGAGCCCAACTCCATTTAAGTCTAGTCAAACAACTTGGCTCCGTTTTAATGCCATAGGCGTGTGGAAAGGCTTAACAACAACGAATACAAGCAACAGGACACGTGTGCACATATTACAAACTGTTTGCATTCAGTTTCTTAAGAACCCTGTCCCAACATTCCCCTCTCTCATTCCCGATGGGCTTTTGAACTTTGCACATTTGCACGCTTTACGGACAAACGTTGTGCGACTCAGTCCCATGCCCAGGCACATTATTCGCTATTAATTTGTATAAAAGCAAACAAAGCTAAGATTACTTTGCATACTGCAAGGCGACTGGATAAAAAACTGGTGGAAAGGGGGAGGGATAATGATTAAAGAAACCCCTTATGCGAAATCAAACACCCGGGGACATCAATCCCATGTGTGCATACATAATTGACGACGAATTTGGATTCGCTTTAATCTTTTGCCGTGATTTGGATTTGTCTTGCTTCTTGCTTGAGAATCCTTCAAGTGTGTTTTCCTTTTCTGTTCGCATTTCTGCTCATGAATGATTTACATGAATATGACTTTTCGTCTCCAGTTCACCCAGATCATCATGGTTTGGCTTTGAACACGCTAGAATAAGAATACTCCCAAACAAATGCACTGGTAGAAAACTAGGAACTGAATTCAGAAAATCAGAGATTCTGGCAGCGAGTGGAAAAAAAAATGCCATAAATTCTTTATTCATTAATAACGTAAACACCCAACTGAGACTGAGGACGCGTACCCGCCCACAAGAAGCTCCAGTTGACTGGACTTGGGGTTGTGTGACTGTGCCTCGCGGTTTTGATCAACGTCATCATCATTTTTCGTTTCGATGATTAATTGAACGAAATTCAATATTCACAATTGATTGCTTTGGGCGGGCTGCACGGCATTGTCCCAGCATACATACAATGCCATTTGGTCGGCTTCTGGGTTGGCATTGCCAGCGCTGTTGTTGCTTTTGTTGTTATTGTTCATTTGACTGCGGCTGCCAACGAGGAAGCGAACAGGAGGCACAAAGTAAAAGGATTTTGACATAAACCTCGGAATTTTTTTAATACCTTTACAAAAAGAGTATGTAAATTATGCTGAAGAGTTTGCAACGTGCATGTCAACCGATGTGGCTTACTTATCGCGGGTTGTGTTAAAACACTTTTAACCAGCAAAGACAAGGGGCTAAGGTAGTAGTAGTAGTAGTAGTAGTAGTAGTATTATTATTTATTATTTTGTAATACGTGACAACAAATATGAATATAAGTTATTAATATCCTTAAAATAAGTAAATAATCATGTGCTTCTGGGCATGGCATTTCGTTCACCGGCAATGGTGCGTTAGAGGACCACTCATAGGAAAATCAAAATAAATAAACAAAAAATTTACATTAACTGATATTGACAATAGTTTTAAATTTAAAATTAAAATACATTGATTGCGATTATAATTGCTGCATTAATTAACATTAAACATTGAATTCATTTATTAACATTTTACGATACATTATAATATTCTCTACAAATAAGCTTAATGTCACCCATCCTCTTTCTCCATTTAAGACTCCAATTAATTCTGCATCACTCATATATTTCGCTCCAAAAAATCTTTGTCTAAACTCCCCGAGCACTGGACATCTCCCTAACGTATGTTTAATGTCTTCCTCCTCTTGCATATTACACAGGCTGCACCTTTTATCGAGCCCGAGTACATTCCTTCGATTTGCGTTTAGCCATAACATATCGGCCCTTGCCTTGATGATCCATGTTATCTGCTTACGGGAAAAATTATCATTGCAGTATCTGGCTGCGACGTAAAGATTCAGTTCTTTATAAAATCTTGACTGGCTTATTTTTGCATTTGCGTAGTATCTCTAAATACTTTGCAGTTTAGGTTTAATAAATAGGTCGTCAAGCTTATTGCACCAATCAAGGTACGTGTCAGATTCATTGCACAAGTTTAACTCAAAAGCCTGTAATTTATCATTGAGCTCTTTGCTCCAATCTAAGGGCTAAGGGTTCAAGGTTTAAATAGTTATCAATAAGAACTAGCAAAATATGTTCAACATCAATATTCAAGTGCCAGCAACAATTGAGTACATTATATTTTCTTCTATCGCTGACTCCGACTGAAAAATTATGGAAAAAACTGATTGTTGCACACCAAAAAATGGAATGGCTTACGAATTTTTACAAAACGACAAATTTAAAGGGCATAGAAGGCTCGGCTTATCCATCCCTTCGGTATTTTACGGCCATCTTGCGGAAATATTACCGCTATGCCAAAAAAATTCTGCGTATGAAAGGCGTTTCCTATAAAAAAAAACGAACAAACAAAATTCAACATTTGCAACACGATAAATCCATATTCAGCTCGATTTAAGGTTTGAAATTCGTTTTGTCGTCTTTGTTTTTCCGAACGAACTTGTACCTCTCTCACAATAGGGAAAAAACAATAATGGAATCAATTTATTGGGGATTGGCATGGATGCGCTTAGCAGTGGGACTTAATTTCAGCTCAACTCTTCAATCCATCATTTTTATTTTTTGATTACATACTTTTTCATAGCTAAAAACTTGGGCTACCTTTTTAGTTTCTATATAAGGCAAAATATCAAACTGTTAACGAACTAAATATATTTTTTTTGTGTTATTTGAACATATTCTTTACTGGCAAAACTAATTTCAACAAATTTTCTTTATTTTGCCAAAAAAAAAAAATTTTATTGCCTACTTATTGGAGTATCTGTAATACGTCGACGTTCTTGCAAGGCTTGCAACTTATAAAGATTCACCTTGGTACATAAAAATGTATCTTTCCCAAAAGGGAAATAAGGTAGTTAAAAATAACAAGTACCCAGTTTTTAAGTACATAACAATTAATTTCTTCGCAAATTGCTCAAAGTATTTCGGCCCAATTTATTAAAAACCATTTAAGGGGCCTTATGAAGAGAGTTCGGAAAATTTTAAAAATCTAAGTTTGGTAACCATTTGCGGTTTATATAGTTTTATTGTTGGAGACTCGTCTTAAGCTATTGTACTGATAACACTGTGACATTTTTGAACTTAAACGAGAGCGCAAGTTAAAGTCGGCTCTAACCGACTTCGATATACCCGTTACTCATGAAAAAACATGTTTAACAGTGTTCCTGCGTTCCTTAGGGTGAAAATCTGAAAAGTATGCAACACTTTTTTAACTCGGCTATTTGTCACATTTTTGCTCATATCTTGAGAACCGCTCATCCGATCCTTATAATTTTTTCGGCAATTTTGTTTGTTTGTTTTGCTAATTACTAACTATCTCTAGAAGGTACGAATCGTCTATCTTTAACACTGTAGGAGATATAACGTTTTTTTCAAATTGCGGGGGCGGGAGGGGTGTGGCCAAAATTTGAAATAAACTTGATCTGCCTGCAAGTATAAGAAGCATTTGTCTCATACATGTCAAACCTCTATCTCTTACCATCTCTGAGATCTAGGTGGTTCATACAGACGGACGGACAGACGGACAGAGGGACAGAAGGACATGTCTATATCGACTCGGCTGTTGATGCTGATCAAGAATATATATACTTTTTATGGTCGGAAATGATTCCTTCTGCCTGTTACATACATTTGCACGACTTTAGTATACCCTTTTTACTCTACGAGTAACGGGTATAAAAAGTTGATACTGTCGAGACCAAAAAATTCTGAAAGGGTGTGATGGTAGTATAAAACCCTGCCTGGGTTTGGTCTGATTAGCTGCCGTTTTCATTTTATTGACCTTTTAACTTTTCAGCTTCAAAATAGGATTAACGATACGGGAGCATGAAATAACGCCCAGGGAAATAACGCCGTATATGTCGTAAACTATTTTGAATTTTGATTTTAAGTCTTTGGCAAAGTTGTTGCTTTTGGCTTGGCCTACAAAACATTTCTTCGTAGCAAATCAAAAAATTACATCTTCCTACTCCACATTAAAATAAATGTCCAAAAAACCAAGTTTTCACCACTTTTTCCAGTTATTCAACTTCTTTTGAAACCCGTTACAAATTTGGACAAATAATATAGGTAAAAGTTGTTGTTAAAACCAAAATAAACAAACCGTTAGTACGAACAAACTTCATATAAGTAATCTTTCATATACAAAAAAAGCATTAAAAACTTTCATAAAAATTCGAAAAATACGAATATTATCGGTAAAAATAGAGGGAAGCTAATTTCGGCTCGACCGAAGTTTATGTACCCTTTTAGCATAATATACGCCTGCCAATTTGTTATATGGCAACTTTACGAAATATTCATCCAATTTTGAGTAATTTTTTAAAACAAAAAAGTTTTTCTCACTAAAACAACTTTTTCGACCGATCGTTTCTATGGCAGCTATGTGCAATAGTCGTCCGATTTGAATCAAACTTGGCAGAATAGTGTGGTGGCATATAATATTAATCAGTTTGGGAGCGATAGCATTAAAAACAAAAAAGTTTTTTTTACTAACACGTTTTTATACCCTTGGAGAGGGTATATTGGAATTGTCCGGATGTTTGTAACGCACTGAAGGAAGCATCTCCGACCACATAAAGTATATATATTCTTGATCAGCATGACGAGCTGAGTTGAAATAGGTATGTCCGTCTGTACGTCCGTCTGTTTCCATGCTATCTCCTCTGTCAGTTTTAAAGCTATCGTAACCAAACTTTGCACAAAGTCTTTTGGTACAAATACGCTGCACATTTGTCGGAACCGGCTGGATCGGATGACTATAGCATATAGGTGCCATAGGAACGATCGATTGAAGAACTAGTTTTAGTGAAAAAAACTTGTTTGTTTTAATGCTCTCGGTCCCAACGCTTGTATTTATAAGTTTTTAATGATTTCAAATAATTTCATCAAAACTTGTCGAAATCTTCCAACTATATGGTATAGTTCCCATACAAAAGATAGATCTGAAAAAAATCGTATTTATATTAGCATTGCATTGTGGTTGCATTTAACCATTGTACTTTTAGTAAATTTAACCACAAATATTTTTTGAAATTTTTCTTTGTTTTAATAAGTTACTGCTACTACAATAGCATAGAAATTGTAACTCTGACTATGTTTTTGCAGCATTTAACTCTAACCACAAGTTAATCTAACCGCACATACAGTCTTTTTGACTGTATTTGATGCACCGATTAACTGTTCCGACGGCAAATCTAACCGCAAAAATTGTTGACTTACTAAAATTGGCTGCTTTTTTATTATGCGCCGCACTGCGCCGAAAGAAACGCAGCTTACTAAAATCTTTACCTCCCTTATCTTTATCTATATTTGATATTACACAACCAAATTGGTTCTTTAAATAAGTAAGTATTCACACATATGGATGTTGTTTGCTCGATCGCCTTTTTGATGTTACCCTCTTTCCCTTTTTGTAAATAGAAAAAAAAAAGGTAAAAAAATATTTTGGCCTTCCGTCATCTTGACAGCTTGGCGCTGTGATCTTGACAGTGGATGGAAGTGAGGAATGAACAATTTTTATTCACATTTTGTAGTAAAGTTTGCTTATAGCATTTTTGAAGGGCGCGACTCCTCGATCAAAAACAATCATTATCCGGAAATTGTTTCTTACACCCTTTTAATAAACAGAAATTAAATATGTGTGCATTTGAAATGTGTGCGCTGGATGGCGGAAAATTTTTAGTTGTTAGTGACGTTGGCTTTCGGGAAAACTTAAGCCCAATTAGCAAAGGCATGGGATGAGAAAATTTTATCAACCCGCAAAATGTTAGAAATTACGTCATTCGTCAATCAGGCCTTCTTGCAAAGGACATGCAAAGCGAGGACAAATGAAAAATGATTTCCCTTAAAATTGTTGGCTTGACTCACAGGAACGGGTCATTTATTAGTTAGAATGTGATTGACGTCTTAAAAATTTCCCTTTCTTAAAGGTCATTTTATTTTTGTTGCAGATACAATAAGTTGTTTTTAAAACTTTGCCAACTAATGTTTAAAGGCCTATACTCAGATAAGATAAATTGTTAGTTTGCTACGATATTTCACATGAATAGAACACCTTTTCAAAATCATTCAGATTTCAAAGCTATTTAAAATTTTTTCTATTCATGTGAAATATCGTAGCAAACTAAAAATTTATCTTATCTGAGTATAGGCCTCATGAAAAATAATAAATACATAATAAATAATAAATAAATAATAGACTACAACTTATAAATTTTCAATTCTCATTCCCAGTGGACACTGTTAATGAATCAATATCCAAATAGCCAACGGAGATGAAAACTGAAATGTTAGCATAACACCAAAGGTTGGTTGTGGCACTCGGTGTGATGTGTCGATATATAGGCAGCATGAATATTGACTTAAGGGCAACAATAAACTTACTGACCTGGATAGAAACTGCAGTGGTGTGGCGTTACGTTACCTCTGAGGTACAGACATTCAAACGGTACAAAGATTATCATTTGCCAATCAAATATGAGAATTGTTTGGTAGTCCTTTGAGTCCTCTTTAATATTCGAAATATTTCTTTTCCAAGCTAAATAATAGTGCAAATAAGGACTATTGCCATTTTAGCAAGAGGCAACTGACTGAAAATAAACATTTGAGCATGCACAATAAGTTAAATTAATGCAATAAACTTTCCCAATGCGCATTTAAATGTTGCTCAGCCACATGGAAAATCATTGGGCCAAAAAGCGTTAAAAGAATGTTGAAATACCTTTTTTGCAAACAACATGGCCTTGGCCATCTGATTCTTGAATACACGAATCAATCGTTTGTGCAATTCCAAAATCTGTTATAATGACACAAAGCTAAAAATCGAGGACGGTGACAAAGCGGCGCAACAACAAAATCCTGACAAAGACCCGCTGGCGTTCAAACGAGATCCCCGCTCACTCGCACATCCGTCTCCGACTTCCCCCTGCGCTTTCGCCAACCATATCCCTGCCCTGTAGTCGTAAAATTACAACTGCGCCACTTTTGGCTTTTACGGTGCCATAAATCGAAACAAAAGTGTCGTTTAGCAATTGAAAATGAAATGCGAAAACGAAAAAAAGACAGCCCAGACCCCTAGAACCAACGTGATTGCTCGCTGTCTGCGTTAGCTCGGCCTTCCCATCCCGCCCATCGCGCAGTGCGACAAATGTGGGCCAAGCTCAATGCCGCACAGATGGGCACCGAAACACGAACAACTGAATTCTGCATAAGCCAACTCTGCCATCCGCTGCCGCTCCCAATTATGACAATAAAGAAACATTTCACATCCTTTCCGTTTGCAATCCCAATCATCACAAGCACACATCTCGTTTCATCCACATCCACAATGTGAGTCGAGTGTGCCGTAATTAAATTAAACCAGAGCCTGACCACACCGAGTACCGAGTCAACCGAATTGGTTTACATCCCGACAGCGGCCAGTAGAGAGTTTTTGGGTCTGCCCCAAACACTTAATTACTTTTGATACGTGACAATGTAATCTGTTGACCCACGAAAGTAACCAAAAATCGATGGCAACAACCACTAATCGGTTGAGGAAAAGCAGAGACTTTTTGGAAAATAGCTTCGTTCACATTGTGCGAGTGCGGTCAGGGCCGGAACCCAAGCAGGGTCTGCAAAGCGGCAATTGCCAATTTGGTGAAGCCACAAATCCGGGGTAGGTAAATTAAGTCTGTTGCGATCGTATAAATTAATCAGGACCAAATGCCAAATTGCCCAGCCATAATTTTAGTTAATTTTATAATTTTCAGGGAATAATATGATAACCGTTAACTCCATATAGCTGGGTTAGATTAGAATAGAAGGGTGTTTGTTCTCTCGGAAATTGGATTTCCAATAACCATATTAAACAAAATACATAACAGTATTGAAAGCCGGAGGGCGGGTTCGATATCATCAAACAAAATTATCAATTGGTTTTCGTTAATTGATTAAATTAATAATGTAAAAGAAGATAAAGTTACGGCCCATTCTGATGCCTAATTGGGGAAAGGGAAATGAGGTCATGGAAGGGGGCGGATGGGCTCTGACAGTCAGATGCTATGCCTATTAAAACCATCCTGTGGAGAAAACAAAAAGAGCCAGGTGCTCCAAGTTCAAATCAGCCAGACTACCTTGGTCTTCAAAGAATGGTTCTTCCATGCTGGAAAAAGTACAGGGCAGTCGCAAAAAAGGTGTTGGATGCTTTCTATCTTTTCCTCATTGCGAGCATCCTGATAGCCATATGACCTGTGGTGCAGTGCCCCGTTATGACTCCTTTCATAGTTCTTGTCCTGTTGCTGCTAAAGTGTAGGAGTTGGCAAGTTGTTTTAGGGGCCTGTGATAGCTGGAGCGAGGTCCCACTGTTCTACAACACACTAGTTTAGGATTTCCGTAGTATGTACTTCTGTAATAATGTCCTGCAGGAGATGATGGAGTTTGTTGGACTTGGTTAGCTTTAATGGCAGCCTGACCGTCGACTATAATTAAAATGTTTCTTGGAGTTTCGTCCAAGGTGTATATATTATTTTAGTCGCTTGCCAGACTGCATAGATCTCTGCCTGAAAAAGGCTAAACCAGTTCGGAATAAGAGCTGTGTAGCTAGATCTCCGGAGAATTTGCCAGCTCCTGCGTCCTCTTTCGACTTCAAACCGTGTGTGTAGATGTTAAGCTCGTTATTCCTGATGATAGTTTCTTGCTTCCATTTGATGAAGTAGTATTAAGTAAAGTAGATGCTTTAAGAAGATTTAGTTCCCGGAGTTTTACTGCCCTTCTCTTAAGTTATTATATATTTTGGGAAGATATAGATTTAGATTTATTGAGCTTTTTTCCCAGTGCTTCAAGATAAACTTATAAATTAATGCACTAGACACAATTGGGGTATTCACTTTGTTGAGCACTTGAGCAGTTTTGCCTGACTAGTATTGTGAGCAGCCCTCTGTGCACGAAATTTGTGCACAACTACGTTTGAGATATGATTTATTTTTACGGTGCGGAGTAGTAGTCGGCATCGTGGCATCGTACGATTATAATCGAAAAACCGTAAAAAATAAAATTAAATAAAAAATAATAATGATAAAAATATTAGCAAGGTTTATTTTGGTGGCACAGGTTGGGAGCCTGCATCCAGCACTCGGCTGACGACTTATTAAATCGCGAAATAATACCAAAAAGGATAAAAATATTAATAATGTCAAAAAAACTTTATGCCCAACCAAGTAAAAAAAATCATGCCTAGATTAATGCATAAGCGCAATTCGCAGCTGAAGGATCTGCATGGTAACAAAACCTAAGAAACTGCTTTTCAAGGGCACAAGTGACCACACATAATTACATTACCATGATTGTGAATAAACCGAACCGCGATAAATACCATGGATGACCAATGTTAAAGAATATAGTGAAGATAATAAGGAATGTTTCAAACCACTTTTTAGGACTGACAAATCATCAAATCGCGGGAAAATACCGTTGCGGTTCAAAAATATAAATAATGTCAAACATACTTTACTTCCAACCAAGTAAAAAAATCAAGCCAAGATTAATGCATAAAAGCAATTCACATCTAAGGGATCGCTGTGGCAATAAAACCGCTAAGTACTTAAGAAATTGATTCTCGAGGCTAAAAAGGAGCACACATGAGCACTACATTACTATGATTATGATAATACTGAACCACAATAAATACCATGGATGACCAATCCATGAATGACCACACCGGCAATTAATTTGAAAAATTTTCGGAAATTTTGAAGAAAATTTCTTTTTCTAAGTTCTTTGTTAATGGTCATCCATGGTATATATCGCGGTTAGTCACTAGAGGTTGGTCATAATCATGGTGATGTAGTTATATAAGATCTATTGTGGCCTTGAAACTAGTTTCTTAAGTAATTAGCGGGTTTAATTCCACGGATAACCCTTAGCTGCGAACTGCGCGTATGCAATGATCCTTACATTGTTTTTTTCCCTGTTTGTTTGACATTATTACTATTTTTGATCCTCAACGGTATTTTTGCGCGATTTGATGAGTTGTCAGTCACGAAAAGTGGTTTGAAACATTCCTTATGATCTTAACTGTATTTTTAACTATTGGTCATCCATGGTATTTACCGCGGTTCGGCATTGTCTTAATCATGGTAATGCTGTTATGTGTGGTCATTTTTGCCCATGGAAAGCAGTTTCTTAAGTAGTTTGCTTTTTTATTACCTCGGAGAACCCTTAGCTGCGAATTGCGCTTATGCAATGATCCCGCCATGATTTATCACTTTATTTGCACTGTCTTTTTTTTATTACTATTTTTAATCCTCTTTGGTATTATTTCGCGATTTAATAAGCCGTCAGTCTCGAAAGCTGCAGGTAAAGGGCGATTCCGAACCCTGAAAAGTAAACATGAGTACGGTGCCAAATTGACAGCTAGGTTTTTGTAATCATACTCGGCGAGTAATTATCGATTACTTTTTTATTTACTCGTGCAGGTCTCTATAAGGTACAAGTGCCCGACTTTTCGTAGTCAGGGCCTGGGTCGAGCAAGCTGTGCACAATTTGTTTACAGTTCTCAAAACAAGGTGTAAACACAAATCAATAACCCCATAGCCAACGGAGATGAAACTGAAGTGTTAGCATAACACCAAAGGTTGGTTGTGGTACTCGGGGTGTTGTGTGTCGATATATAGGCAGCATGAATATTGACTTAAGGGAAACAATAAACTTACTGACCTGGATAGACAATGCAGTGGTGTTGCGTTACATTATCTCTCGGGCACAGATATTCCAACGCTTCAAAGGTTGTAATTTGCCAAGGTTGAAAAACAGGACAAAATGAGGGGAAAACATGATGGTTTTACAACATATTAGCAATTTTGAGTTTAAAAATAGAGGCCAGCTAACTTCGGCTCGACCGAAGTTTAAATACCCTTGGAGCTTGATATATGCCTGACAGTTTGTATGGCAGCTATACTATATAGTTGTCCGATTTTGACAAGGCTTGGTGATATTATGTGAAATCATTAAAAACTTATAAATACGAGCGTTGGGAGCGATAGCATTGAAAACAAAAAAGTTTTTCTCACAAAAACTAGTTTTTCAACCGATCGTTCCTATGGCAGCTATATGCTATAGTCATCCGATCCGGCCGGTTCCGACAAATGTGCAGCGTATTTGTACCAAAAGACTTCGTGCAAAGTTTGGTTTAGATAGCTTTCAAACTGACGGAGGAGATAGCATAGAAACAGACGGACAGACGGACGGACAGACGGACATGGCTATATCAACTCAGCTCGTCATGCTGATCAAGAATATATATACTTTATATGTTCGGAGATGCTTCCTTCTGTGCGTTACAAACATCCGGACAATTTTAATATACCCTCTCCAAGGGTATAAAAATAGAGGGAAGCTAACTTCGGCTCGACCGAAGTTTATATACCCTTGGAGCTTGATATATGCCTGACAGTTTGTATGACAGCTATACTATAATAGTGGTCCGATTTCGACAAATCTTGTTGAAATTATGTGAAATCATTAAAAACTTATAAATACGAGCGTTGATTAAATTAAACGAAAAATTAAATTAAGTGTTTATAATTAACTTCAAAGGTATGTATTAGACTGGCCCTTAAAAATAGATTTCAAAATACCGGGCGGAAAAGCGTTCGTTTTGGTCCCAATAGATATGAAAAAAAGTTTGGCAGCGATCGGATTTCATTTAGTGGACGCGCGCTCGCCCTCAAAATCGAAAATTTGAAATGTATGGGAAATGAGGGGGATGAGATTCGAATTTAATTTCTAAAAATTCCAAAAAAAATTTTAAGTGTTAATTCTTTTTACATCCTTTTAGGGGAATATCATAGCAACATTTTAATTATAAATGTGTCTTATTTTGAGAGTCAGCCTGGCCAGAATCATATAAAAGTGAAAATTTTTCAAATTTTTTTTTGGTATTTTTTTCGAAGAATTTTTAATACATATGAGATTTTGATTTTTGCTTTTGCCCGGGCGGCAAAACTATCGTTTTGGTCTCAATAGATATAATAAAAAGTTTGGCTGTGATCGGACTACATTTGGTGGACGCGCTCTCGCCCTAAAAACCAAAAATTTTAAATATGCTACCAATATATGGGATGAGATACGGATTAAATCTGCAAAATTTGAAAAAAAAACTTTTTGTGACTTTGCTCTTTAAATCCTTTAAGGGGAATACCATAGCAACATTTTACATATTTTTGTTGGATATTTTGAGCGTAAACTTGGTCAAAATCATATCAAATCGTCCAATTTTTCAAAAAAAAAATTTTTTTTCTGAGATTAATTTCTCTAAAATTTTCAAATTTTTTTTAAAGTGTTATTTCTCTTTAAATATTTTAAGCGAAATATCATAGCAACATTTTGAATAATAATGTTAGATATTTTGAGAATAAATTTGGTAAGAATCATATCTATAAGCACATTTTTCTCATTTTTTATGATTTTTTTTATTTTTTTTTTTTTAAGATAAAATAATATATACGAGACTAGCAAAAAGCCCGTCGCGCTTCGCTGCGCCTTGAACAGTATATGTAGATCCCATATCAGAATCAGTTTGAAGTCAATCGTGAGAGTCAAATATTTACCAATTTTGAAAACATTCTATAAATTTATTTCCTCTGTAGAGCCCAGAAATCGAATCATACATACATAGGCTTGAAATCAACGTTTTACTACTTTGCTTTTTCAGCGTTACGACTTTGCTGCTGCGTTCTTACCACCCCCATCCCACCTACACCCCACCCACTCCCAATCTACTTCTTTCACAACTTCCACCCGTTTTCCACCTACTTTCCACCCACTTCCCGCCTACATCCCACCCACTTATCACCCAATTCCCGCCCAGATCCAACCTTCCCAACACTTCCCACCCACATCCCACACACCTCCCACCCACCTTCCACCCACCTCCCACCCACTTCCCGCCCAAATCCCACCCACCTTCCACCCAAATCCCACCCACATCCCTCCCACTTCTCATCCATTTTCCACCCATCACCCACCCACATCCCACACACCTCCCACCCACTTACCGCCCAAGTCCCAGCCACCTCCCAGCCACCTCCCACCCACATCCCACCCACATCCTACCCACATCCCACCCACCTACCACCCAAATCCCACCCACATCCCTCCCACTTCCCCTCCAGTTCCCACCCATCTCCCACCCACATCCCACCCACCTCCCACCCACTTACCGCCCAAGTCCCAGCCACCTACCACCCAAATCCCACCCACATCCCACACACCTCCCACCCACCTACCACCCACATCCCACACACCTCTCACCCACCAAGATTGGTATGCAGTTAATGTTGAATTATTTTTAATGATTTTTGAAAATAAGTTTGAACTTGATCGGATGAAAAACAAAAAGTTTCATACAAAAGTTTTCCGCGAATTTTCCACATTTCCCGGCAGAATTTTCCAAAATCCTTTCTTAGTACTCACTTTCAGCATAAGATAAAACTACTGTGAAAATCTCATCTTCCTATCTTTTATGGTTTCGGCTGTGCGACGGTCACCAGTCAGTCAGTCAGGTTGAACTCTTTTATATATATAGACTAGCAAATAACCCGTCGCGCTTCGCTGCGCCTTCAATAGTACAACAACGCACACTCACTTAGCACCCATTTCCCACCCACATACCACCCACATCCTACCCACTTCCCGCCCACATACCACCTACATCCCACCCACTTCCCGCCCACATACCACCCACTTCCCGCCCTTTCTCGCCCACATCATACCCACATCCCACCCACATACCACCCTCTTTCCGCCGTCCACTTTCCGTCCACATCCCACCCACTTCCCGCCAATTTCCCGCCCACTTACCGCCCACAACCCGCCCACATACCACGCACTCCCACCCTCTTTCCGCCTTCAATAGTACAACAACGCACACTCACTTAGCACCCATTTCCCACCCACATACCACCCACATCCTACCCACTTCCCGCCCACATACCACCTACATCCCACCCACTTCCCGCCCACATACCACCCACTTCCCGCCCTTTCTCGCCCACATCATACCCACATCCCACCCACATACCACCCTCTTTCCGCCGTCCACTTTCCGTCCACATCCCACCCACTTCCCGCCAATTTCCCGCCCACTTACCGCCCACAACCCGCCCACATACCACGCACTCCCACCCTCTTTCCACCGTCCACTTCCCGCCCACATCCCACCCACTTCCCGCCAATTTCCCGCCCACTTACCGCCCTCAACCCGCCCACATCCCACCCACATCTCACCCACTTCCCGCCAATTTCCCGCCCACTTACCGCCCACATCCCGCTCACATTCCACTCACACTCCACCCTCATCCCCCCACTACCCGCCAATTTCCCGCCCACATACCACCCACATCCCACCCACTTCCCGCCCATATACCACCCGCTTCCCGCCCATTTCCCGCCCACATCCCACCCACATACCACCCTCTTTCCGCCGTCCACTTCCCGCCCACATCCCACCCACTTCCCGCCAATTTCCCGCCCACTTACCGCCCACAACCCGCCCACATCCCACCCACTTCCCGCCCACATACCGCCCACATCCCGCTCACATTCCACTCACATCCCCCCACATCCGCCAATTTCCCGCCCACATCCCACCCACATCCCACCCGCTTCCCGCCCATTTCCCGCCCACATTCCGCAAACATCCCACCCACATACCACCCACATTCCACCCTCTTTCCGCCGTCCACTTCCCGCCCACATCCCACCCACTTCCCGCCAATTTCCCGCCCACTTACCGCCCACATCCCGCTCACATTCCACTCACATCCCACCCTCATCCCCACACTTACCGCCAATTTCCCACCCACTTCCCGCCCACATACCACCCGCTTCCCGCCCATTTCCGGCCCACAACCCACCCACATCCCTCCCACATCCCACCAACATCGCTCCCAATTCCCGCTACATTCCACACACTTTACATCCACTTACCACCCACTTTCCACCCACATCCCAGTGGGCTTCCCGGCGGTATTTCCAACATCGAAAAATAAAAACAAAAATTAATTCCGATTTTGACCTTTAAAACCGAGTTTCAAGAGAATCGGATGAAAAATAGTTTTTTGCATGCAGAATTTCCGGATTTTCCGACATTAAAAAATCACATTTCAAATTATTTCGTATTTTGTCCTTACAAACCGAGTTTCAAGCCAATCGGATGAAAAATAGTTTTTTCTTGCAAAATTTTCCGGGAATTTTCCGACCGTTGGGTCAAATTTTCCAACTTCGGAATATCACATTTCAAACTATTTCGTGTTCTGTCCTTTCAAACCGAATTTCAAGCCAATCGGATGAAAAATAGTTATTTTCATGCAAAATTTTCCGTGAATTTTCCGACCGTTGGGTCAAATTTTCCAACTTCGTAATATAACATTTCAAACTATTTCGTGCTCTGTCCTTTCAAACCGAATTTCAAGCCAATCGGATGAGAAATAGTTATTTTCATGCAGAATTTTCCAGGAATTTTCCGAGCGTTGGGTCAAATTTTCCAACTTCGGAAAATCACATTTCAGTTTAAATCACCTACTTTCCTTTCAAACCAAATTTCAAGCCAATCGGATGAAAAATAGTTTTTTGCATGCAGAATTTTCCGACCATTTTCCTCACGGGCGGATTTTCCGACATTAAAAAATCACATTTCAAATTATTTCGTATTTTGTCCTTACAAACCGAGTTTCAAGCCAATCGGATGAAAAATTGTTTTTTCATGATAAATTTTCCGGGAATTTTCCGACCGTTGGGTCAAATTTTCCTACTTCGGAATATCACATTTCAAACAATTTCGTATTCTGTCCTTTTAAACCGAATTTCAAGCCAATCGGACGAAAAATAGTTTTTGGCATGCAGAATTTTCCGACCATTTTCCTCGTGGGCGGATTTTCCGACATTGAAAAATCAAATTTCAATTTATTTCGTATATTGTCCTTACAAACCGAGTTTCAAGCCAATCGGATGAAAAATAGTTTATTTCATGCAGAATTTTCCGGGAATTTTCCGACCGTTGGGTCAAATTTTCCAACTTCGGAAAATCACATTTCAGTTTAAATCACCTACTTTCCTTTCAAACCGAATTTCAAGCCAATCGGATGAAAAATAATTAATTTTATGCAGAATTTTCCCGCTATTTTCCTCGGGGGCGGATTTTCCAAAATCAGGAAAACACGTGTCGAATTATTTCGCGTACTAAGCTTACAAACCAAGTTTCAAGTCAATCGGATGAAAAATAACATTTTTCCCATACAAACTTTTCCGACGCTTTTCCGACTTTTCCGGGTGGAATTTTCCAAAACCCCGTCTTAGTACGCACTTTCACCACCAACGGAAACTCCTGTGAAAATTACAGCCCTCTATCTCTTACCGTTTGGGCTCTGCGATGATTGCCAATCAGTCAGTCAGTCAGTCAGTCAGTCAGTGAATCAGTGAATCAGTCAGGACACTCTCTTTTATATTTATAGAGATATGCTCTAAATATCCGACATTTACATTTAAAATGTTGCTATGATATTCTTCTATAAATAAATAAAATAACTCATAAAAATGTTCTATTAAAAATTTTAGATATTAAACCCGAAACACACCCCAAATATTGCGCATATGGGTAATTATTTCTGAAGTGGGCAACTTTTTTTTATTCATAGTCTCCAAACATTTTAATTTTTTTTACAGGCCTTAACCGCAGTTTTCCACGATTTTTAATAGCTTTTTCAGAATTTTACCATTGTGGGATGCAAAGATATTGCGATAAATAAAAATTTTCAAAAAATATTGCTTTTCCTTTACTTTGTGGCAAAAATATTTGCGATGGGTGAACTGGAGGAAGAAACCGCCGAAACTTAAGAAAAAAAATTTAAATCGCGGGTTGTGAAAAAACGCCCATTTTGAGATTTTTTAAAAAAATTAGGAGTAATCCTCCTGACATTCTTAGTTCTCTAAAAAAGGTTTCATGATGGGACAGCCATAACTTTCCGCGAAATTCACTTCCAAACAATCAAATTTTACTGAAATCATAGTAGGCTACAAATTAAAATTATAATTGAGTGTGATGAGTGAATTCAGTCTGCACTAAAGAATTATGGATGCTGCAATCCCCTGAAGGAGGCTAATCACAGAAAACTGGTGTCCGTGCGGTGTTTTCTTTCCTTATCGAAAAATTTCCAAGTTTGGCAGGGACAAAAATGTGCGATTCCTGTAGAAAAAAAATATTGAAAATGACGCCAACCGATCTTCAGCCGTTCTTTCCAAATGAATTGACAAATACTGCTGAGGCACATAACATTGACACTGCATCGTGCTCCAGTGACAGCGAATGTGAATTATCCGATTACCTTTATTCATCAAAGAGGCGAAAAACCGATAATGACTTTTATGCCGAAGCAGGTCGTCAAATGCTATCTCAACTAAAAAAAATATGGAGAAAACTGAGGTATTTTTTGGCTCTAAGGCTGAAATAATGAAAGTGGCAGAGGAGTTGACTGCCCGCTTCAACCATGCGAAAACGGTACCAGGTACTCACAAATACCATATCGTCATTCCCATCGACAATGACCATCTTAAGCTTAAGAAATATTCATACGCTCATGACTTTAATGTGTTTCCAAAAAGAAAGAATATGCCCAATAAAAATGCTTAATTTTATATTACAATTGTTTCATTTAATAACATTGTATAAGTCTGAATTTTCTGCGTTCATACACTCATCACACTTAATAATAATTTTAATTTGTAGCCTACTATGATTTCAGTAAAATTTGATTCTTTGGAAGTGAATTTCGCGGAAAGTTATGGCTGTCCCATCATGAAACCTTTTTTAGAGAACTAAGAATGTCAAGAGGATTACTCCTAATTTTTTTAAAAAATCTCAAAATGGGCGTTTTTTCACAAACCGCGATTTAAATTTTTTTTCTTAAGTTTCGGCGGTTTCTTCCCCCAGTTGACCCATCGCAAATATTTTTGCCACAAAGTAAAGGAAAAGCAATATTTTTTGAAAATTTTTATTTATTTTTAGGCCCATTAAATATTTAGTTATAACCAACTTTAGCAAATATAAACAGTCGCAATATCTTTGCATCCCACAATGGTAAAATTCTGAAAAAGCTATTAAAAATCGTGGAAAACTGCGTTTAAGGCATGTAAAAAAAATTACAATTTTTGGAGACTATGAAAAAAAAAAGTTGCCCACTTCAGAAATAATTACCCATATATTTAACATATTCGATTTTGAGGGCGAGTGCGCTTCCACCAACTGAAGTCCGATCGCTGCCAAACTTTTTATTATATCTATTGGGATCAAATCGAAAGTTCTTCCGCCCAGGCAAGAGCAAAAATTAGAGTCTCGCATAAATAATTTATCATCAAAAAAAAAACCCCAAAAAAATGAGAAAAATTTGAGTTCTGATATGATTTTGACCAAGTTTACGCTCGAAATATCCAACAAAAATATTTAAAATGTTGTTATGATATTCCGCTAAAAGTATTTAAAAAGAATTAACACTTAAACAAAAACTAAAAATTTTTAGAGATTAAATTTGAAACTCATCTCGTGAAAAATTTTTTTTTTTTAAATTGGCCGATTTGATATGATTCTGGCCAAGTTGACGCTCGAAATATCCAATAAAATATGTAAAATGTTGCTATGGTATTCCCCTTAAAGGATTTAAAGAGCAAAGTCACAAAATTTTTTTTTTTCAAATTTTGCAGATTTAATCCGTATCTCATCCCATATATTGGTAGCATATTTAAAATTTTTGGTTTTCAGGGCGAGAGCGCGTCCACCAAATGTAGTCCGATCGCAGCCAAACTTTTTATTATATCTATTGAGACCAAAACGATAGTTTTGCCAAAAAAAAATTTGAAAAATTTTCACTTTTGATATGATTCTGGCCAGGCTGACTCTCAAAATAAGACACATTTATATTTAAAATATATTCCCCTAAAAGGATGTAAAAAGAATTAACACATAAAAATTTTTTTGGAATTTTTAGAAATTAAATTCGAATCTCATCCCCCTCATTTCCCACACATTTCAAATTTTCGATTTTGAGGGCGAGCGCGCGTCCACTAAAAGAAGTCCGATCGCTGCCAAACTTTTTTTCATATCTATTGGGACCAAAACGAATCTCTTTCCGCCCGGTATTTTGAAATCAAAAAAAAAAAGTTAATATAAGGGCCAGTCTAGCATGTATTAACTAAAAGATATGTGCAGGTGACTTGTCGTTGGGTTTCGTGCAGTACACCTGTAGTTATTACGACGTAGGCGTATTTAAAGCGTCATATCTCCGCGCGACATAACTCCGCCGCGTTACAAACGACATATCTCCGCGCGGCCGAATCCGACAAATGTACTGCGTATTTGTACCAAAAGACTTCGTGCAAAGTTTGGTTAAGATAGCTTTTAAACTAACGGAGGAGATAGCATAGAAACAGACGGACAGACGGACGGACGCGCGGAGATATGTCGTTTGAAACGCGGCGGAGATATGACGTCGGAGCTATGTCGTTACCCCGACTATAACGTATAGCTGCCATAGAAACGATCGGTCGAAAAAGTAGTTCTAGTGAGAAAAACTTTTTTGTCTTCAACGCAATCGTCCCCAAACCTCCTATTTATAAGTTTTCTATGCCTTCACATAATTTCACCAAGTTGTATGAAAATCGGACATCTATAAAGTATAGCTGCCGAACAAATAATAGTTTTGAAAAAACGTCTTAGTAGGAAAAACTTTTTTGTTTTCAATGCTATCGCTCCCAAACTTGTTACTGGTCAATATTATATGCTAACACACAATTCTGTCAAGTTTGATTCAAATCGGATGACTATAGCATATAGCTGCCATAGAAACGATCGGTCGAAAAAATAGTTCTAGTGAGAAAAACTTTTTTGTTTTCAAAATTTTGTCAAAATTGTGGTGCCATATAAAAAACTGGCAGGCAGATATCGTGCTCCAAGGGTATATAAACTTCGGTCGAGCCTCTATTTTTTTTAATCGAAAATGCAAGATATTTCATTTTTAAACGCCTCTCACACGTACCGTAGATGGATCAAATTGAGCATAGGAACTAACAGTTTCAGCATTTTTTCTTTTTCTTCGGTTTTTGGTCAATATATAAAATATGCGAAATGCCAAAACAAAAATAATAATCAAGAACGGAACAAAAGTTGAAGCAAACGAAATTTTATTTTTAAATAATCACGAAAAGACCACATTTTTTTTGCACTAAATTGCTCACAACTCCTGTGATTGTTCATAGATTTTGATCATCGTTATCTGTTTTTCTTGGAGAAGTGAGATTCTTAAGTAGAAAAAATAAAAATAGTTTTTTTGGATTTTTTTATTTTTTTTTCCAGGCGACCAAAAATTTAATTTCTCGCTCTTTCGATCAAAAATCGATTTTTCTGAATTATTTTTGGTTATTGAATACAAACTATTGAACCAATGTAAAAACAATGTTCTACGCAATTACTGGTTTCGATTACCTTTCGATTCATATCTTGCTTCTGACAATTATGAAGTGAGATATGGCTCAAAACGTAAGTGCACCTACAAAAACAAATGAAAAAAAAAAATATTTCAAAAACGGAGCCATGAAAAAATTTTTGAAATCGATTTTTGAGATCGCTATTCCAAACTACACTAAAAAAAAATTGTCAGTAGAAATTCGTCTTTTTGGCTGTAAACTAGTGTGGAGCAATGATATTATATAAATATTTTGCCGTCTTGGTATGCCTGGAACAATGGAAGGCAGTATGTGAATAAGGAATTCGGACATTTCTGTAAAATTTATATTGTTACCCAAATTACGATCCCACCATAATGGCCACAAGCTAATGGAAAAGTCTAAGATATGAATAGATCGCCAATAAGACAGAATATAATGAATTTTATAGTGAATTTTTAATATTGCGTTCCCAATGACCCTGTCCACATTTGCAGAATTTTGGAGAATTTTATCTTAAAATATTAAAAACTAAGTTTAAGTTGTTGTCGTTGGGTGTTGCAAGTACAAAAGTACCCATAAAACGCTAACCGAGGCTTCATTCAAAAAACTGGATATGAGGAGATGCTTAAAGAGGTCCCTTTTATTAAAATTTTAGGGTCTTATGCCGGGTTTTCTTTTAGTGTAACACCTTACGGCACAACTGGAAGTCTGCCCTCAGAATTAATGTTTAACCCTGTTATAAGAGACAAACTTCCCTGGATAGGTTCCCAAACAAAAAGGTGCAATCGCTACCTATGACTCAAATTCTATTTGAGGTCGAAATACAGTCTACTTAAGGCATGGGTCATCAAGGATCAATTCGACAAGCGAAGCGAACTGACTCCTTTTGAAACGAAGCCTTTGAAGAAAGCTAGCCTCATAAAAATAAATGGCACCACCTTTGTTTTTAAGCTGACTGACTTGTGTACATAAAACTTGGTTTCTCGCCAACTGCAATTGTAATTAGATCCTCTAAAAGCTGGTCCATCACTTAATCGACTGCATTCATATTTATTTATGCTCGTATTTATCTTGATTCGTACACCTACCATCTATGCATTTTATTTCATTTTATGCTTAACCATTGCTTGTTGTACACTTTGTCTTGGCATTTTTATTTTAATTTACACCCTGTCAAAAACAACTTATCTACCGCAACTAGGGTAAATCACAAGGGGTCGCTCAGTAGCTCTCGTGTGGTAAATTTACCAATTACCATTTTACGAGGGCTAATGAATTCCCTATCTTTTAGATTAAACGATTTTCTTTTAAAAGTATGTTAAACATGGACCTGACTTAGTTTGAACCAAATTGTGGCTCTATCTTATATAGTCCCTGTTATCGACGCTTTCATAATGACAATTTAAAATTTAGTTTTAATCATAGCTGTTAATTTACGATTACGATTAGTAATCAATTACATTATTTTTTAAAAATAATTGTAATGATTATATAATCCTCTTGGTCAAAAATATTTGATTACTAATTGATTACTTTCAGAAATAATCAAAAATAATCGGGATTATTTAGGATTACCAAAAATAATCAAAAATAATCAAAAATAATCAAAAAATAATTCGACTACTTTACAAGATTATTTTTGATTATTTGTGATTATTTTCAAAAAAAAAAGCCATAGCCAGATTTGTGATTTCATATAGCACTTTTAGCTGTCTACTAACACTTGTCGGTCATGGCATAGAGGTTAAGGCCTATGACTGAAAGGCAGTAAGTCCTAGGTTCAAGTCCCAGTTTGTGTAAAAGGTTTTTTTTTTTTTAATTCTATTTTATTTTTTTTTTCTTTTAATCTAGAATTTTAAAACAATTGCATTGCTGACTGAGGTAGCTACTAACTAGGGGTGCCAGTGTGTAGCTCAGTGGAAGTCGTGGGTTGAATCTCGCCTCGGACGATCTACCAAAAAATGTTATTCTTTTGGTAGGAAATAGCTTTTACACATCCGGTTCCGTTTACGAGCTACTGGCGCCAGCTGTGAAGTAACAAGCCATGAAAAAGCTTCTCAAACTTTACCGTTCGGATTTGGAGTTAAACTGTAGGTCTGTTTGTCTTGTGCAACAAATTATAAGCGCAAACACGCCCAGAGATTGAGAGAAGCTTGACTTGGCCCTTTTGGGATGTAGAGCCAATTTTACATTTTTACTGACTAGTTTAAGCTCGAAACCGGAACTTCAGGTGGCACTGAACCGAAGAGTCATTTCAAACGAGATGTTGATAGTCCTGGAGGGAGGCCATACGATGAAGTGAAAAGGAGAAACAACTCATATTTACCTTGCTGTGTTTAATAGCATGAACTGGTACTCGGGAGCTAATGCAATTGTTTTAAAATTCTAGATTAAAAGAAAAAACAAAAAAAAAATATTTCACAAACTGGGACTTGAACCTAGGACTTACTGCCTTTCAGTCATAGGCCTTAACCTCTATGCCATGACCGACAAGTGTTAGTAGTCAGCTAAAAGTGCTATATGAAATCACAAATCTGGCTATGGCTTTTTTTTGAAAATAATCACAAATAATCAAAAATAATCTTGTAAAGTAGTCGAATTATTTTTTGATTATTTTTGATTATTTTTTGGTAATCCTAAATAATCCCGATTATTTTTGATTATTTCTGAAAGTAATCAATTAGTAATCGTGTAAAACTGAAAATAGTCGTATTGTAATCATTATTTTGCCTTTCAAAAAAAAAATAATCAAATATGTAATCATTACGATTAGTAATCATTACTTAACAGCTATGGTTTTAATAAAACAAAATCTCTTAACAAATCACAGGAGGTTATAAGCCGACCAAAATAAATTTTGTGACACAAAAAATGTGGAATGCTACTGAAGTTTGCTGGAGTTTAAAGTTTGCGAAGTATTTACGTCACCTTCGATAATGAAAATAAAGACTAATCGATGTTTCAGCTTATTTGTACTAATGAAGATATAAAAACTTACACCAAAACTTAATCAGATTTTTGCTGCAAAGTCAAACAGTTTGTGTACCCAAAAGCCTCGGCTTGCGGTCATTGTCAACACAACTGGGGCCTACCCCAATTTGAAAGCTGTTTAAAAACTGTTCAGCCTGACGACGGTCGTCCACATAGCTGATCCATTTCGTTTAATCACTGCGCTATTATTAATCATTCAATTGTAATCCCTTGGCAATTATGTTAATGCGCAGCACATTTTTAATTAACCGAACCACACTCCGACACTCACACACACCCTCGCACTTTATGAAACCACACAGGCCTACAATGTGTGGGCTGATGTGTTAATGGCTTAAGGGGAGGACAGGCGATAGGATATTTGGGTAGTGTAGGTGTTTCTGATTCATTTTGTGGTTTACTGAGAATCGCTTTTGGCTAGACAAACGAAAATAAATTCTAATTGATTTTTAGTCAAACAAAAAATTGTCATAGATGAATGGAATTAAACTTTCCTGTCTAATGAATGCGTATTTATGAACAAGGTGCATGAGCACGAATTGTGTTACATAACATAATGCCAATTATGCGACAACCCAAAGCCCTATCCCATCACCGTGACTTGCTTAAGCAAAGTCATAATGTTAAAGGCTTTTAATTCTGTTTTCTTTTTCCTGATGTTGATGTCTACAGACTTTTCAAGTACTCTCCGTGTGTGTTGGGGTTAAAGCTTCTTAATATTCAAAAGTCAGAATGTTAATTTTCTGGTATCTGCGTGAACTTTTTAAGCGAATTTCATATAAATGCAAAAACTTTTCACATAAACGTTTCAGACGTTTCACAGTCACCCACATTATGTCACAGATATTCGTAATTGCGGAAACATTATTGTCTCTGTGCCATGTCCCTCATTTATAACTGTAACTGAGAGTGAAAGTCATGCATGGGTCGTGTTCGCGTCCGAGAATAAATTCTCAAATGCAAATGAATTCCCTTGTCAAATTAATTCCATCTCCTGGCACCCGTTCCGCCATTGCCTCATATAATTATGCACTTTCGCTCAGTCTGGCAACGTCATTAAAGGGTCTAGCCCGATAAGGGAAGGGGTGCGGCCTAAAGTCTGGGATTTTGAAATTTCGTTTATAATTGGATAGATAACTTCAAACCAAACTGATCTGGCCCAATGTTGGGTCATATTGGTGCCATGTCCTTGAGATATCGTCAAAAATCCTTTTTTAATAAGCTTTTTTTTAAATAGAAATATCTCGGGAACCAGAGTAGCTAGAGACATGAAATAAATTGCCTGTGATAGAGAATTGATCAAAGTTTTTGAAAATTAGATAATTGGTGACATACACTGAAAATATTTTTTGCTATAATTAAAAAGAAAACTTAAATGCGATGGTTTTGGCAGTTCGCGTTGGACCGCCACCTTAAAACTTTTCCTGGAACTTCCCCCAACCTTAAAGCCAATTATCAAAAAGTTTGAAAAAAAATCGAAGATACGCTTCCTAATGAAAAATTCAAAAATATATATTCGCTTATTTTATTTACTCGTCGTCTTCACTATTTTCGTCTATTACAACATTCGCTTCATCCGACTCAAAAATTCTTGATAAAATTGCTGCTCGACGGATAATGCGTGATAAGTATCTTGCATGAGCCAAGTAATAAATTACACTTGCAGCATGAGAACAACACCCAACAGTCCTCTTACCGTTGGGACAACTACAGCAATAACGTTGTACTGCATCTATGCTATTATTGTTTGGAATAAAATCGACGTAGACACAGTAGGACTTGCTGTTAATAAGCCTCGAGCGAACCTTGAATTTTATTATTAGGGGACTCATTTTAACGAAAGAAGCATCAATCCTCCTGTCCTCATTCAGGATTTCTGCTAGGTATAAGACTGCTAGCGACAGTTGGTAAGATCCAGAATATAATACCTTTAGCTCGTCTTTCGTGGGTCTTAGAAATTCCAAAAGCGATGATGTATTCAATGGACTTTACAAACTTCTTCTCCGGTTGTAACGCTCTTGCTCAACTTCTTCAGACAAAAAATTTTTAAATTTTTTAAAGTTAGATTTTTAAAATGAGAAAGTATTCTGCTTCCTAATTCTTTATCTGAGTTCAACCCCTTTCCAAACTTGTTGTTTCGATTACTTTGTTGAGATATTGTTGTCCAGATTGTGATGTAAAAGTTGTATATTTTTGAGCAATTGATCCATGAACGGCTTCGACACCCACCTTATTTTGGTGATTTTTCGAGACTCATTTGCTTCTTCTGTGTCCAGTTGAGCTTTTTTCCCTTTAAATGCTGGCATTAAGCCTATCCACAACGATTATATCATAAGGTCGCAAAAGCCTCATTAAATTAGTGCAAGAATTTTATTTATAATCGAAGCATCGTTTTCTTCACCATAAAACGGACCGGATATGTCAAGAACGAAGCCATTTGTGGTACAAATGGTAAAGGGCTTGCATAAATGAGTTTTCTTCTGTCCCGAATATGATTTACGTTGATATAAAAATAAGCGAATATATATTTTCGAATTTTTCATTAGGAAGCGTATCTTCGATTTTTTCAAACTTTTTGATAATTGACTTTAAGGTTGGGGGAAGTTTCAGGAAAAGTTTTAAGGTGGCGGTCCAACGCGAACTGCCAAAACCATCGCATTTAAGTTTTCTTTTAATTATAGCAAAAAATATTTTCAGTGTATGTCACCAATTATCTAATTTTCAAAAACTTTGATCAATTCTCTATCACTGGCAATTTATTTCATGTCTCTAGCTACTCTGGTTCCCGAGATATTTCTATTTAAAAAAAAGCTTATTAAAAAAGGATTTTTGACGATATCTCAAGGACATGGCACCAATATGACCCAACATTGGGCCAGATCAGTTTGGTTTGAAGTTATCTATCCAATTATAAACGAAATTTCAAAATCCCAGACTTTAGGCCGCACCCCTTCCCTTATCGGGCTAGACCCTTTGTTTTTTGCATAATTAATTGTTATTTTATCAAGCAGATGTGAGTTGATGTGGTAAATGACACAAGGCCGAAGTTGGGACAATATTTCACAACTTGTTGGCTCAATTTGTGAAAGCTGACGTTTTGAGTTGGCATTTGAGTTAATAATAGGAGGACAATAGAGAGAGTGACTTGGGTCGACAATTAAATACCAAACATTCTTGAATGGGGCACTAATGGAGCATCTTTATAATTAATAGCTGTATACCACTCAACGCTCGGGTCCATTAAATTGTGTAGTTCATTGCGTTCATACGAGTGTTGTTATTCAAGTTTTAATTGGCTGCAAACCGATATTATCATTCAAACTCCGTTTTACAAACCTACAGACCATGTTTCCAGTTCATAGTTTAATTTATTTTTGTGACATAGCTCTGAACCAGACACTTAGCCACAACGAATAACGGTTACTGTTACGGTAACTGTTTTGGCCGATCGCACAATTTCGTCTACGGATATATAACAGTTGTGGGATATGGGCTACGGAACGGGAAACGATTTTTAGCCTTATTCGTTCGGGTTTCGGTTTCAGCTTTGGTAAAGGTTATTATTGGGAAAATCATTGTGCCTAACCAAGACAGACAAAAAGCTCAAACTTGCTATCCAGGAGCATTTTAGCCCATTTAATGAGGATGAAATTCTATTACATAATAGTAGTAGAAAATTAATTGGGCTCATTATGGGCATGGCGATTTGCCCATTTAGCCTTAAGCCGTTTTGCTTTTTGAATAAATACCTACATATTTTCTTTTGACCTTAATATTATAAGTACATAAAGTAACAAAAAATTTATATCCTAAAAGCAACATAGAAAAAATAAAAAAGAGTGTGTGTCATGAGACGCACGGTACGAGTGAAGCTCTCTGAATCCGATTAGAGTAATGGAAAAAGACACATTTGGATTCTTTATAAACAAATGTTAAAATATCACTCTCAAGTCACTGTTAAGTCACTGTTTAGTCACTGTTAAGTTACTGTTAAGTCACTGTTAAGTTAATGTTAATTCACTGATAAGTTACTGTTAAGTCGCTGTTAAGTCACTGTTAAGTCACTGTTGAGTCACTGTTAAGTAACTGTTAAGTCACTGTTAAGTCACTGTGAAACAAAGAATACTATAGTTTTTAGCACAGAATTAACAACTTGACCTTAATGCAGCCACTCTCTGCACCCCCACTCCCCGCATACCCACCATATCCAAGCCCGACCAACCCCAAATCCTCACCAGATCCCCTCCAGATCCCCACCTGATCCCAACCAGATCTCCACCAGATCTCCACCAGATTCCCACCAGATCTTCACCAGATCCCCACCTGACCCCCACCTGACTCCACCTGATCCCCACCAGATCTCCACCAGATCCCCAACTGATCCCCACCAGATTCCCACCAGATCCCTACCAGATATCCATCAGATCCCCACCAGATCTCCACCAGAACCCCACCAGATCCTCACCAAATCTTCACCTGATCCCCACCAGGTCTCTACCAAATACTTATCACCTCCCCCCACTTCCGCCTCACACTATCCCACAGATTTTGCAAATACAAAATCACAGACATATCCGAAAAGAATCTGTCGCAAAGACAAAATTTTTCAAGATTTACCCTCCCAGTCTGACGTCCGTAAAAGAGCTTCGCTCTAAAAATTTCATTTATAAATACTCGCGTATAAATCAGGGCTGCAAAATGGTTCGGAGTTGAACCGCTCCGGAGTCGGAGACTCCGCAATTTTTGGAAGTCCGAATTGAACCTGAACCGGAGCAAAACAATTTTTTTCTTCGCGAACCCGAGCCAGAACCGGTGCAAAAAAATAAGAAAAGGGTTCGGTTCAAAACACATGTTCTATTAAAATTTTGTTGTGTTTTGAAAAATCTATCATTGTAAAGAACTTAAAGATGTCGCATTTGTTGTATCAGCTGTTCCTGCATGACAAGTATCAGTCTAGCGCACTTTTCCTACTCTATATTTTTTTTATCCAGCGATGGAGTCAGTAATAATAAAAGATTGCTGAAGAAACACTAAAATTAACCTATACCATTTTCTCCACTAATACAGAAGGGCCGAAATGGGAGCCCACATATACAAAAAGACTTCTTCTGTCAATTTGGCGTTGTCTGTTGTTGCCACTTCTGACACTTGTGTAACCTTTGCAATTCCAAAACAGTTATTGCAATGGGCGCTGCCGACTTGCAGAAGATAGGCAAATCCTGCTTATAATAAAACCGGGAGGTTCTTGAAGCAGTTGTACAGTCGACCATCCTTCTTGGTGTGTGTGTCTCGTTGATCCCGTTTTCGATTTCGAACAAATCATGCAGAATCGGAATTGATAAATGTTCTCTCTTCAAAAACCGACAGTGCTATTGGGCTTTTTACTTAAAAATCCCACTTACCATCATTCGATCCTCTTGATATCCAACTTATACGGTCGAGCTTTTTCATAGGTTTTTAGAAATCACAACATTTACCAATTCCGATCAATCGGATTCAGAAACGGAAACAGGCCTGATATAGATTGAACGTTTGCGCAGTCGACACCAGATCCAAGCTCGAATATGATATTATCAAGACCCTAAACTTCCGCCTATGAACAAAATGTTTAAGGGCCGATTTCTCAACTAATGTTTCTTAAGAGCCCGTGACATATGGCTAAATAAAGATAAAGAGCACAGTAAATTGTGAGCTTATCTGACACATTGAAGTTATCTGGATAATGAGAAATCGGCACTGAGTTTGTTTCAATTTACTTTCATGTTTTCTCCACTAGCGAAGAACAAAATTATTCCTGAACCCCGGTTCGAACCCGAACCTAGGTTCAGCGACCTTCTGAACCTGTTCCTTGAACCCGAACCCAAAAAGTTTTGCGGGTTCGAACCCCGGAGTGAACCCCTTTCGATTTTTCGGAGGTTTGCAGCCCTGGTATAAATTGGTTCTTATACTTTAGCGCTTCTCTTATGTATAAAGCCAAATTCAACCAATTACTTCCATTTAACACCGTACGGCATTCCTCCTTAGTCAGTCTTGGTTTTTCTATGTAGGCCATCCTCAGTTCCTGTAGTATCGGACATCTTCCCAGAAAGTGCTGAGCGTCTTTCCGTTCTCTCAAATTGCACAAGCGAGGGGGGGGGGGGTGGTCTAAGGTCTTTTAACAATTTTTGTCTTACCTCTAGAGTGCAACTGCATTATCACTCACTGTGCGTACCATTGGCACAGAGTATAAAAAGTTTTCGCCAATATATGTATGTGCCTTGAGCGAAACCGAAATATGTTTCGGTTTTAATCCCTAGATTGAAGGTAAAACTAGAAAAATAAGTAGCGTCGCAGTCGATTTTTTTTATTCGCGAGTGAAGAAGGATTTTTAAGTGAGTATCCACAAACTGCTCAAACAATAAACATTGAAAAACTTCGCAGGATATGCCCTACACATTTAAAAATTTTACCTTCAAGTAAAACATATTTTTAGTCAAAAATCGTCGTACACGTCACTAAGACCATATACGTAAATTACTTTGGTTAGTTTTATAAATTTGGAAATGCTATTGCATTTAAACTTTGTAATTGACAAATAGAATCCTGCAAAACTTGCAAATTTAAAAACTTCGTTATAAAGGAACCCGTGGATGACCTCGTCGACTTTGTTTTATAATAATTCTTTATAGTTCCCGGCCCATCGATGACATTTTTTTACAAAATTGTTGTTTAGAACGGTCGTATACTAAATAGTATTTTGTAAATACTACTAATACTAATTTTTTTTTATATGCTTCATTCTAAGTAGTACGTTGCATAAAAATATCAGCCCCTATAGCCCCCCCTGGATCCGCTACTGCGTCTTGAAAGTTATTATTTTCAGCCATTTTGTAACTTAACTCTGAGTAAATGTTTCTCGTGGCGCTCTGTCTCGCTTCAGTTTCCCATCTTTGCCACATCGTACATTCTATACTATGCATTAGCTTGACGTGTATTTCCCACTGATTAGGATTTTCAAGAGTCATCGCAGTCCCGAACTCCTGTGCGAAACTTACCCACTGGCGAAACGGTTGCGACTGGGTCGCGTACAGGTGCTTTGCAATAATTTTCGGGTATTTTTGTACAGGCATGTGGAATATTTTTTTGAAGTAACTAAAATAAAGTTGCAGAGTGTAGGTGACCAAGTGCTGCAAACCAGTTTCTAAATGTATCGCATAGTTGGAGGTGTTTTATAATAAAATACCTTAGACTTCGAACTACTAGAAACTATTCAGGAACCTCAATCAGTGTTGGATTTTTTTTAACTTCGACACGTTTTAATTTTTTTGACCGCTGCTGATTTGAAAATCTTACTAGTCCAATCAAAATCAAACAATAAAGGTTACCCAGGAAATTATACCAGACTGCAACTTATCTAAATTAGGGTGTCCCAAAAGAAAAAAAAATTTGGGGCACCGGCATTTTCTGAAAGCTAAAGGAGTAAAGTATTTTTGAGATTTTTTCCAGATTTTTCGAAAGACGTTTAGAGGTCGCACAAATCGAAATTTCCCTTAAATTTGGGTTTTCCGTAATGTTTTCGCATTTTACTTATGACTTGGTCAACATCCACGAATTTCTTAGTTTTCAAATCAACATTTTATGGAGAATTGCCCAAATTTTACTTTTATGAGCATAAACCATAAGTTTTTGCTTTGCTTTTGCTCGTTTTGGCACCACTTATTACATTTTTTCGTAAATTTTTCATACATTCTACAAAGAACGCATTATAACTCTTAAATTTTCTATGAGAATTGAAAAAACTAGTGAAGCAGTTTAAAAGATAGTTTAATTTTTAATAAACTGAATTTTAAAAGTTGAAATTTGCTTTTACCGTTCCAGAGTTATACTCTTTTAAAGCATTATAAAGCTCATTGGGAACGCAATATAAAAAATTAACTTTAATCGTGCAATCGGTTAAGGTACCTTCAGAAGAAAGTAAGGTATAATGGGCGTTTGCATGCCCCTAAGAGATGGTACTCGACGGCCAAAAAACCGCGATTTGGAGTACAATTCTTAAGCTCACCCTTAAATCAATTCATATAGGGAGTAAGCCAGATCTAAAAAAATACAGATCTGCGTTTTAAATTCTGCCATCGAAGACTTAGTCTTTTACTAGAAATTGTCTTAGAACAACATTGACCATTTGGGGTAAACCCAGCTTCACTAAAATTAAGTAATAAATGAGTAAAGTGCTTCATAAGCAGCAGAAAAATAGGCCATATTATTTGAATACTTTAGTTCAGGACATCTTGGCGCACCACGGTTGGTCCACCAAAGACAATTTTTATTACAATTTACTTTTTTTTTTGGAAACAATGACAAATTTTACTCATAAGAATTATTGTATAATTTTTGGGAATACCCAAACGGTAAATGTTGTTCAAATTTAATTGCTGATACAAAATTTAATTTAAAACGCGAAGCAAGGCTTCCGTGGTGAATCTGAAAACACAGTTGGAAAAAAAACATCATGATTCAAAGTTTGTAGCAAATCTGTTGCAAACCAGTCAAACAGCTTACAATATTATTAGTTTTTTTGCAATAGGTACAAAGCTTTAAAAGAGTATAACTCTGGAATGGTAAAGCCTAATTTCAACATTTATGTTTGAGTTTCTTAAAAATTTAATCATCTTTTAAACTGCATCACTAGTTTTTTCAATTCTCATAGAAATTTTAAAAGTTATAGTGCGTTTTTTACGCAATTTATGAAAAAGTTTTAAAAGAAATTTTATATATGGTACCTAAACAAGCAAATGCAAAGCAAAAACTAACTGTTTTTGCTCATAAAAGTAAAATTTGGGCATTTTTCTTTAAAATGTTGATTTGAAGACTACGAAAATCATGGTCATTGGCCAAGTTATAATTCAAATTCGAAAACCATACGGAAAACCCGATTTTTGGGGAAAAATTCGATTTGTGCGACCTCTAAACGTCTTTCGAAAAATCTGAAAAAATCTCAAAAATACTTTACTCCTTTAACTTTCAGAAAATGCACCCGGTGCACCCGGAAATTAAAAAAAAATTTTTTTGGGACACCCTAATCTAAATATTGTAAGGGCCATTTTCAAAAGGGAGCTTTTGGGTTAAATAACAATTTTTGTGTTTGTGACAATATGGTAATTATAGATAGCAGGAGAAAAATCTGCCGCAAATCTAAGAAAGCAGTGCCTCTATTAACAAAGATACAGGGTTTTTCCGGACTGAAGTCTGATTTTCATCCGCCGCAACTGTACTTCGGAGCGTGCGCGCACCGACTGGATTCGGCAGAGGGCGTTCCTAGTTAACGAACGAGTGGCTGGTCAGTTGTCTCCGAGCACCGAGTACAGGCATTTTCGCGAGAACTGTTTCTGTAAGTGGTGCAAGCCGAAAATGCAGCGTTCACCGGCGTGTGCCACTCGGAAGATTGCCTATTCGTCTCGGGATCATACTGAAAGATCCATGACTCGTCACTAGTGATTACATTATTCAAAATTGGCGGTCACTCTTGCACATGACACACTTCCACTCACTGCAATTCCTGGTCGTCAGTAAGCACTTTTGGGACCATCTTCGCGCACACCTTGCGCATGTTTAAATGCTCCATCACAATGTCATAAACCACAGATTTTGGTAAATTTAACAACTGGGCTATTAAACGAATACTTAGTCGATGGTCTGAGTCTAAAATTTTACGTACACGAGTCACATTGTCGGAGTTTGTTGAAGTCGAATGTCTTCCTACACGGTCTTCATCGGCGACCTCTTTCCGGCCCTCCAAAAAGGCCTTGTGCCATCGAAACACAGCAATCTGGATAAGCCTGCTTGATCATATCAAATGCTCGTTCGTTAGCTAGGAACGCCGTCTATCGAATCCAGTCGGTGCGTTCCGAAGTACAATCGCGGCGGAAGAAAATCAGACCAAATACTTTCCGGACAAACCCTGTAGCCATGTACGTCCGTTTCTATGCCATTTCCTCCGTCGGTTTTAAAGCTATCTTAACCAAACTTTGAGAAAAACTATTTTGATTTCCATGCAAATGCCACGAAACCTCTTTTTATAAGTTTTTTATGCTTTGACATAATTCAACCAATATCTATGAAAATCGGACCTCTATGTAGTATAGCTGCCCTACAAAATATAGGTTTGAAAAAAAGTCTTCGTAGGAAAAACTTTTTTTGTTTTCAAAGCTATTGCTCCCAAACTTGTTACAGATCAATATTTTATGCTACCACATTTCTGCCAAGATTGATTTAAGTCGGATGACTATAGGATATAGCTGCCATAGGAACGAAAGGCCGAAAAAGTAGGTCTAGCGTGAAAAACTTTGTTGTTTTCAATGGTATCGTCTTTAGAGGGTTTCATTAAAATTGGATGAATATATCGTATAGCTGCCATACAAAAAACTGGCAGGCATATATCATGCTCCAAGGGTATATAAACTTCGGTGGAGCCGAAGTTAGCTTCCCTCTATTTGTTTTAAATGAAAGAGCGTAGAATGGGCGGAACATGTGCGAACGACTTCTAAAGCTATTTATTGGGTACATTTGATGTGAAATATAATTTCCTTGTTGTCAAATTTAGTGCTTCTTACACAAGCAAGGTACATGTCGAAGCATTTCTTTGGACTAAAAGCTTAGAACTCAGATTAACTAAATCGCTTTCGCTGGGTGGGAACTTCATATAAAACGAGAGCGTAAGTTAAAGTCAGCTCTAACCGACTTCGATATACCCGTTACTCATGAGAAAACAAGCTTAGCAGTGTTCCTGCGTTCCCTAGGGTGACCATCCAAAAAGTATGCAACATTTTTTAGGGTGGGCGGGGGTTGGGTGCTTGGTTCACTTTTTTGCTCATAACTTGAGAACCGCTCATCCGATCTTTATCATTTCTTCGGCAATTTTATTCGCTTTGCTAATTACTAACTATCTCTAAAAAGTACAAATCGTCTATCTTCAAAACTGTAGGAGATATAACGTTTTTTCAAAATTGCGGGGGCGGGAGGGGGCGTGTCCAATACATATTTGAAATAAACTTGATCTGCGTGCAGATAAAAGAAGCATTTGTCCCATACATGTCAAAACTCTATCTCTTACCATCTCTGAAATCTAGGTTGTTCATTCAGACGGACGGACGGACGGACAGACGGACATGTATATATCGACTCGGCTGTTGATGCTGATCAAGAATATATATACTTTATATGGTCGGAAATGATTCCTTCTGCCTTTTACATACATTTGCACGACTTTAGTATACCCTTTTTACTCTACGAGTAACGGGTATAAAAATAGAGGCAAGCTAACTTCGGATCGACCGAAGTTTATATACCCTTGGAGCTTGAGATATGCCTGCTATTTTGTTATATGCCAGCTATACAATAAATTCATTAATATATTTATAGCTGCTATATTTTCAACCGATCGTTCCTATGTGAGCTATATGCTATAGTCATCCGATCCGGTCGGTTCCGACAAATGTGCAAACCAAAAGACGTTGTGCAAAGTTTGGTTAAGATAGCTTTAAAACTGACGGAGGAGATAGAAGCTATAACATAGAAACAGACGGACAGACGGAATATATATACTTTATGTGGTCGGAGATGCTTCCTTCTCTGCGTTACAAACATCCGGACAATTTTAATATACCCTCTCCAAGGGTATAAAAAGGGTGGCGGAAAGCTTTCGTAAAATTCCGACAGGCCTCTACGCTCAGTCGAACTCAGACAAACTAAAATTTCCGTTCATACCCATCGGAAAGCTCGTAGCGCCGCTAACTTTACAGTCACAAACAGCTGATTTAACTCCGACGGGGTGGTAACAGAAAAAATATTTTGAAATTTTTCCGACACCGACCCGTCGGAATGTCAGCAGCAGAAGTTCGACTAAAATCGCATTGTACGTTATCTTGCAAAGCGCCGAAAAGCTGGAAAAATATTATATAATAAGATTAAAAATAAATACTCTGCGCATCAAATAAACATTCTAGTTTTCAATGTGGTACTTTCTAGGTTTACACTGATACAAAAAAATAATAATACCTGATTCAGTTTCAATTTAAGACAACGTGTTTCAAACGGATATTGATACAAATTTTTTTGGTTGTATTGCAACCTCAATAGACCCTCTCCAAGGGTATAAAAATGAGACTGTTATGGGACTTAAGTTTGATTTTACTCATATTTCACAGTTTTTTTTTACATCCTTCCATACATTCTACTCGACTCCTGCCTTCCCTCTATTCGTTTGCATTCAAATCAATCAGTTCAAATCGATCAGTTAAGCAGACTTAAATCGCCTTAACTACTAAAGACGCTTTGTCGTTCTTTCATTTTTAGCTGGAGAGAAAGATTTATCAAACAGAAATGATTCACTTATAGCTTTGACTGTGTAGATGCACAAATTTTCAATTCTCTAAAGTGAATAAACAATCTACTTCTGACAGTATATTGAGGCTCATTTATCTGCCTGCCTAGGGCCATACATGGGATTGTCTCAAATGCACTCATAAACCAATTGCAATAAATTTCAGTGTTCGTATTTGACAAACATAAAAACTTTATCAGATGCTGGTAGACACAGGGCCAAATGCAGGGCCAAGCTATAGCCAAGTTAATACAGAAATGCAAATCAATGTGTGCTAGTTGGAAAAAGCGTCGCCAAAGTGCTGAAACTTGCACCGGGTGCAACCAACATTCCATAAATACATTTTTGTATGTAAGTATGCAAAATATGCAGATATCTAAATTGCATGGGTAGGAGGTGGGTGGATGCAGGTGCTAAGGAGCACCGGTTATTCAACCTGTAAGGACAATCGATTTTCGATTACCACTAACCGGAAAGGCAGGCACAGCGGTCGACCTACATGAGCAGAAGCTGCAATTGAAATTTGTATGTGAGCAGGGAGACGTTCCCTGAGTCAACCGATACAAGCGAATTTTCTTTGCATGTTGTGCCGAGATAAAAGTGGTAAATGCAACACTTGCAACACGCACCTTCTCTGCAGTTACAGTTGCAGTTGCATTGATACCAGTGGAGGAGGACATCTACAGTGTGGGGCTGTCACTTTATTGCTATAAGTTCCAAGTGCAATTGCAAAATGCTCATGGCTGACTCAAAAGTGTAGCGACTGAGCACACACATCCGAATACGTATTCGGTGTTTATGGCCCAGGTCGACAATTCGTTAAAGTTCACCTTTGTTGGCTTTTGGTTGGGGATTATTGAAAAATAGAAACAAGCTAAATTAAATTTCAGCTCCCACAGGTACGTGATGACAATGCCAAATGGTCGATATCAGCCACAACAAACAGGAGCAGCCAGAGGACTAAGATAAGGGAAGGGGAAGCGGGGGCCAAGCTCACGTGACAATGTGCGGAAATGTTCTTAAAGCGAGAAACAATAGGTGTCTAAGTGATATTTATAATCACGATGCACGTTTTAAATATTCATGCAAATTTAATGGCAAAATCAAGGCCAAGGGAACAGAAATCTAGACAAAGACAAGGGGCTTCTACACTGCCACGTAAAAATGTAAAAATTAAATTTTAATTCAGTAGTTAGTAGTTAGGCAGTAGGCTTACAATAAAAGTTAACTTTTGGACCAAAGAAGCTATTGGGCCAAGTCAAATTTGTATATACAGTGAGAAAAACCTAGAACATTGGACTAAAAACGAGCACAACCTTTACTAAAAAGTATGCATGAACGGGTTTTCTCATTTGTAGTACAATGTTCTCACTTGAAGAACAATTTGTTAAGAACGCAAAAACTCAAATTGAGTTGATATTGTTCCATTTTTGAACGTTGATATTGTTCCGTTTTCAAGAACATTTTAAACTCACAGGGGAAAAAAATTTGATTGCACTTTGACCAGGTGTGGGCGGATTCCTCACATTTGGGGGAACGGCGACATGCCTTTTTTGATTGGAAGTGAAGGGAGGCAAGACTCCTGGATATGCGCGTTGATGCTTTTCCCTCCACCCATACACATTTCATAGGAATCAGAAATATTGCTTCAACGACCCACTCCACGTGGCTTGTTTCAGTTAATATTTTCAGAAAAACACAGAAAAAATTGTTCGGACTTGACTGGGATTTGAGCCCTGTACCTTATGCCCTCAACGTATCGGTTGACACGCTAGCCAATTCAGCCGTTGAACAGTTTTGTAGATGCACGTCTGGGGCGCTACTTACGCTTTCTTGAGCTGACAAGAGAGAGAGAGAAATCAAAAAGAGAGCCAACTTGCCCCTCTGTTTACCAAAGGGTATTATAATTTTGCCCAGAAATTTTACAACGCAAAGAAATTTTCATTTCCAACCCAATAAACTATATATTCTTGATCAAAGCGACGATCAGAGTCGATTGAGTTTTGTCCGTCCGTCTGTTTCTACGCAAACTAGTCTCTTAGTTTTACTGCACGCTGCTAATATGTCGGAACCGACCGGATCGGATGACTATAACATATAGCTGCCATAGGACCATCGTCCGGAAAATGGGTTTAAGTTAGAAAAATTTTGGATTTTATTGCTAGAGTTCTTAAATTCTGATATTTCAAAACATTTGAAAGGGTATAAAAACTTCGGCACAGACGAAGTTAGCTTGGCCCTCTCGTTTAGTTAAAAATAATCTTCTCCACGTAAATGTATGCACTTTTGCATTCGCTTAAACCAATTTTATAGGCACTTCTTTTATTCCGATTGTCTAAATTATAGGTTTTAAACGCATCAACAGCTTTGTGCGGAGTAGAACAACTATTCCATTTTTTGTGCGGCGGTTGACAGCTCAGTTTAACATTTTTTTCCGGAAAAAAAACTGCTTGTGTGATGTGATGTGTGAGAGAATGATTCGTCTTCGGCAGTTGCTCTAGCGAATTTCACCGAAGACTTTCGTCAAAAAATGGTCGTGTATCATTCCGAATTCACCGTCCCACGTTGCTCAAGCGGAGCAGCCTTGGAACACCCACACGGTCGATTGCTGGGTCCTTCTTTTTCAAATTGAACGGTTTCAATATTCAACATTTCTGATTTCAATTAAATAACCGAAATTAGATCTCTACGCTCTCACCAAAACCATGATTTTCGGTTTTGCAAAAAATAATTAGAGAAAAATAATTTAATAATCGTCAAAAAAGACAAAATATAAACAAAAGGTTTTTTAACATTAGGATTTTTTCTAGTTTCTTTATCAGACAGGTCTCGTGTTGATATTGCTGAATTTTACTGTTTTAAATTATTTAATAATATTTAGTAATTGTTTTTTAATTTTTATAAATAATTTTTTCTCAGTGTTAACCACCATGAAATTGTTCTAAGGAACAAAACTTGTATTATGATGTTTTACGAAAAGACTATTTTAGTTCATAAAATATAAATTATTGAAGTTAAAAACAAATTAAAGAAAGCTTTGCCACACAGCCAGCTTTAAAGCTATGTGATGTGAAACTTGCCAAGTGAATTTTACATATATCTAGCTTTTCAAAAATGTCATCTTCATCCAGATTGGACGTCTATATTATATAGCTCCCTATAGTAATGCTGAATACGGCTGTGGTAAAAAATTGTTTGCAGTCTATGGTCACAATAACAAACAACAAAATTCAATTAATTCAAGCATTCGTAGCTAAACATTTTCTGACTAGAACTACTAGTGTGACCGATCGTCCTACGGCAGCTATATGCTGTAGTCAACCGATTCATATAAATCATATAATACTGATAATTATAATTAATTGTGGCCGTATGTGGCTCAGTGGTTAGTGTGCTGGACTGCTGGGCGGGAGGTCGTGGGTTCGATCCCGCCTCTGAACATCTAATAATAAAAAGTTTTTTTCTTTCTTTAGAAAATAGCTTTTACACATACGGTCACCTTTACCAGCTATTGGCGCCAGCTGTGAAGTAACTAGCCATGAAAAAGCAAATTCTCAAACTTTGCCGTTCGGACTCGGCGTTAAACTGTAGGTCCCTTTCTCTTGTGCGAAAAATTTAAGGCACACACGCCAAGAGATCGTGAGAAGCTTGGCTTGGCCCCGTCGTAGGAGCTGTATAGCCAACATTTACATTTACTGATAATTATCATGTTTGGGAACTAGAGTATTAAAAAATAAAAAAAAAGTTATATCTCCTACAGTTTTGAAGATAGATTTACCTTGAGGAGATGTTTAGTAATTAGCAAAATAAATCTATTTGCCGAAGAAATTATAAATATCGGATGAGCGGTTGTCAAGTTATGAACAAAAATATGAAAAATAGCTGAGTTAAAAAGTGTTGCATACTTTTCAGATGTTCACACTAATGAACGCAGGAAACATGTTTTTTCATGAGTAACGGGTATATTGAAGTCGGTTAGAGCCGACTTTAACTTGCGCTCTCGTTTATATTAAGAAAAGAATTTTAAAATTATTTTTAGCGAAGCTTTATTGCCCATTTAAGTGCAAATTTTTTATTTTATACACGAGGGTTCTTTTGGGTATTTACACAATATTTAACACGGGTTTCTATTTACAAAGTCTCTTTACGGTTTTGTCTTTTTACGGCTTGCCGATACGGATTTTTCTTTCTGTCTGTCATTACATTTACAGAGTCTGTTTTTGTCCATCTTGTATCTCGGATTCTTTTTACTCTACGAGTAACGGGTATAAAAAGAAATGAATAACACAGTTACTTTTCTGTCCCGAAGTAAGCATAAGCATGATATTTTTTTTCCATTTTTCCCTAAGTGGTCAACAAAGTGAACACCCTAATGGATTTAAACATTATTTAAAAAAAAAACGAGAAAGGCAAGGCTAACTTCGTCCGAGCCGAAGTTTTTATACACTTGAAAACGCTTGTCTCATTGGTTAGCGACTTCGACCAAACTTCGCAGATCAGCTTAAAAACATTAAATATTACCCATGACCGTAATTGAGAGCGGTAATATTGAGGAAAAACCAGTTTTTCTCATTAAAACCCATTTTTCGACCGATCATTTGTATGGCAGCTACAAGAAGTAGCCATACGATCCGGTCGGTTTCGACATATTAGCAGCGTGCAGACAAAAGAAGACTCTGTGCAAAATTTCAGCTCGCTAGCTTCAAAACTGAGGGACTAGTTTGCGTAGAAACAGACAGACGGACAGACGGACGGACAAAGCTTAATCGACTCAGCTCGGCATGCTGAGCAAGAATATATATACTTTATGTGGTCGGAGATGATTCCTTCTATGCGTTGCAAACTTCTGGGCAAAATTATAATACACTTTTCAAGTGTATAAAAACTTCTGGGCAAAATTATAATACACTTTTCAAGTGTATAAAAAGTCTTACTGTCAGCGGAGTCACAGAAATCTCTTTCAACCAAATTCCAACCCAAAACCAATTCTCGGTATCACAGAAATCTCTTTCGGTTGGTTTTAAATCTCTCGTGTTTTGTTGGAAGATTTAGAGAAATTAAGTAATATTTAGGGTATTCACTTTGTTGAGCACATACTTGAGCAGTTTTGCCTGACTAGAATTGTGAGCAGCCCTCTGTGCACGAAATTTGTGCACAATTACGTTTGAAATATGATTCGGCAGTAATCCATGGTTCGTTCAAAGCTGGCGCTTTCTCCATACAATTTATATGAATGTTTGATCACACATTTGATTTTAGCTTGTATAACACTTATAGCACTAAGTTACAAGTGCTCGACTTTTCGTAGTCAGGGTCTGGGTCGAGCAAGCTGTGCACAATTTGTTCAGAGTAAATTGTTGTTGGAAATGCTTACACTTTTCCCCAAGTGCCTAAGTGCTCAACAAAGTGAACACCCTAATTGAAATTTAGCTATACGTTTTTTAAATTAGCTACACGACTGTGAGCAAAAATTTATAGATATTATAGATGTGACCCAAAAATCGATTTTTCTTGGCAGCTGACATTGGTTCCCACAAAAAAAGTTTGTATGAGATGCGGTATCTCAATATGTAGTGTCTTTGCTTTATCTTATTCGACTGTACATTGTGCATGCCAAACCATATAAATTATTTTCACACTGAAAAATATTTGAAATCAAAGAACAACTGCTGCCAAAAAAGTTTAGTCTGAATTATCAATAAGTAAACCGTGTATAAACTTAGCTTAAGCAATGAACTAGGGGAATTAGTATGTATCTGTCTCTACAGCAATGTCTGCAGGTGACTTGTATGCAAAAGGCACATTCAATATATTCCATTTTTTATTTATTAACAATTTAAACTAAACTGTTTTTGCAATTGTTGTTTAAAATTTTCAAATATTTTTTAGTGTGACCAAACATAAAAATACTTAACTTGCTTTAAAGGTATTTAGATGGTTTTTGAAATCGCTACAAAATCCATCTAGATGGTAAGCCTTGAACATGAGCAAAACAAATGCAGCAAATCCTTCCAGATTTGCAAGAGCTGCATCATGAGAAAACTATCCTTAGTGATTTGATTTAGGTGCAACCGCATTAGTGTTGGTAAAAAGTATATGCTATGGAAGACAACATAAGTAATTAGCAAATGTAACTCTTTAGACAACACACGTACCACGACACAATGAGTTCCAATATTCCGTGGTGCAAAGTTCTGAGTATAACTAGCTAAATTCAGGTGTAATTTAATTGATTTTGGGTTTTCTTTATGACCAGCTGCAGTCTTTAAACACAAATTTCCCTTTCTGTCCCAATTAACCAAACTCTGCGCTCCTACCACAAATCAAGTATACGTTCTATGGTACCTAGCCCTTCACTCACCACCTTTGTGAGCTGTTTTGACCAAATGCAAATCGGCTTCAAGTTGCATCCCTGCAATTGGTATGCTAATGTGGCAAGGGACATTGAAAACGTGGCCCGAAACTACGCATTTTTGACGTGCATTCGATATAAGCGACTACAACGAAGAGATCGAACGAATCCTGCAAAACTTTATCGGAAAGTGGCACTGATTGACACAATTGCGCAGGAAGCAAATGTTAATTGACTGTGGGCTGTTTGCCCTGGTGGATGTTTGCACTGCAGTCACTTTGTTTGTTGGGCAAATATTTAAAATGTCCCTCCTACTTAGAAAGCAAATGATTGGAAATCTGCATATTTCGTGTTACGAACGCATTGAAGAAACTTGGACTGAGCAAGCACTCTTTAATTTCTGGTTTGAATTGCTAGTTATGATGAATCGTTTTCACATTAAAGCAACGAATTACAACAAAATTTGGACTTTAAAAATGTCTTAACAAAATAGTTTAAAAAATTAACCCAAAATATGGCCTTTGAATAATCCTAATTTGGTTCATCATTAAGCCTGTTAAAAATACTTCATATGTAAAACTTAACAAACCTGCTTCCCTATCAAAAGGACTTTGAAAGCGACAATTTTGCACCAGCTCTATTTAAAAGCCATTCTTTTAGTATGCAATCAGCTTATGTTTGTAACTTCTCCTGCTTTTAATTACTTAAGTAAATATCATCCAAAGTTGTCGCAGTAGGAAGAAACTTTTGACGAACTTTCTATAAACGAGTTCTGCTGACGAGCTATTTAAAGCGCTGTGTCTTTTGAGGACTCAGGAAAACGACAATACTGAATACTGTGATGGGGACAAAGCCCCAGTCTGCCGCTCCGGTGTATGCCAATTAATCACCCTTAATGGTATAATTTACATATTGCACACAAAAGGCGTCCGGGATGCAACTGTGCATTCAGATGCTGACAGTATAATGACTCAAAAGGACAATATGCGCAGAAGTCAGGACGCGTCGTGTGCATGTGACTGTGACTTGACATGAGACGGTAGCCACTGAGACGTGAGAATGTTTGGCGCCAATTCGAAATTAATAGACAGCATTATCCCCGACCTCCGCGTCTGAAGTCCAAGTCATTGCTGAGCGGACACAATTTGTGGGGAATGGGAAATCGGACGTTTGCCGCATAAATTTATAAGATGAAACTCGCAAATAATGTTGCATCAGGAGCAATAACGAAATAAACTAATTTGTTATGGCAATGAAGTTGCCATTTGCCTTGCCATTTCGTAGCCATATCCAATATTAAATCAGATATGTATATATATGGATGGGCAATAATAGCTGGTTCATGGATGAGGAAAACCCACACACACACACAAAGACAATACAATAATTGGCAAGGCAACAAAATGCCTTTGTGATGCCCCATAAAAATGAAGAAGAATGTGATGAACGCATTGGGACACGGAGTAGAAAACCAAAAGAAGCGAAAAGGAAGCGACGGGCCTCATCATTATAGGAGAAAATTGTTTTTGAAAAAGTAAATCGAAGACAAAATGACCAACAGCCGCCGGCAGGACAACGCCTAAATGAGACAGACAAACAGTTCCGAACCAGAAACTGAATTGGGGGAACGTTGTTCCCGACTCCAGGCTGGGTGGTGGCATGATTGTGATTGTTGTATGTGCACAAGTATTGTAAATATATAAAGATGCGATGGGTTAGCGCATTTATTTTTGGTCTTTTGGGGTAAAAATTTATTCAGCTGTAAAAAAATGCCTTTAAATTGTTTGTTGTCGCTTGAATGGTTGGCCTGGTCGAAAAATAAAAGCAGTTAACTTTGAATTCCAGTCAAGTATAAATTGTGTAAAAAATTAAGATTAATTTTCCAAATTAAACAAATTGATGGTTATATTTACTATAAAACAGGTAGACAGCTTCACCAAGTGGTGTTTTGTGTTTGAATCAAGTACAACCTCCTGGTGTTTGAAAAAACGAGAGAGCAAGTTAAAGTCGGCTCTAACCGACTTCGATATACCTGTTACTCATGAAAATACATGTTTAACAGTGTTCCTGCGTTCCTTAAGGCCTGTATCCAGCACTGCGGAAAATTCCTGTCAGGAATTTGCTAATTATTTCTTGTGTGTGTGGAACATACCCAGCGGCGCAGAGGTGAATGAGGCTGGTCCACAATATGCATCGCAGTAGGTGCCCACGTAATGGGAATTTCTCGCTACGTTTCGAATACACAGTTGTGTGTTGAGAAGTTTTACTTCGGGTCGGGTTGTTGCTCGTGTATATATAACAGTTGTGTTATGTTTGTGTCAATCGACTTTTAAAAAAGAGACCTCGGTCGGCATAGTGCCAACTGCCTACATTCTTAATTATGATTTTGTCGCCAGTTTTCCCATATGCTTAATAGTCAAGTGAGCTAACGTACCGTCGTCCATGTGTTTCTGTGTTATGGGTCCAGAGTTCAATTCCTTCCTATTCTCATACAACATTTTTTTTTTTGAGATTTTTTTTATTTTGATCCCCATTACAATCCGATACACCTAGTGTGTGGACGCGCGCACAGCTAGTCCACAAGTCCACACACAAGTTTCAAAATGGTGTATCGTTTTGTGAACTGAACGCATACTTCGTCGCCAACATTTTCTCAAATGGTATATTGAGTTGTAATCTAAAGCCGAAGTGTTTTCTGTTATACGCCCACTTTTCCGATTACATAGTATTCTGCTTTGAATACAGTATGCCAACGAAAACGGCCAAGCTTATGTAAATGTATACAGAGTAGTAACCGATACTTGAAGGCTGCCAGCCTTCAAAGTGTTTAAGAGAACATCGAACTTGTAATGGGCATTTGCGCCGCTGGGTAACTAAGACAGTGTGACCATGCAACTAAGAGGTGGAAGGTCACTCTGATTAATCAGCTGTGTAGCACTGTTAACTATTTGAATTTAAATAAAATTTAAAAATATAATTAGTATTTTCTGTAAGAAGCATGCTGCTTGGAGTATGTGCTACACACTTTATACTTGGGGATGATAAGCCGATGGCCTTACACTTTGCAGTGGGTCCCGGATAGCACAAAACATCACTGCAGCATGTTGTTGAGTGCATTACTTTATAATGCGATATTCTCCAAAGTAGTATGACCTCTAGGTTCTACGCCAATCAAATGAATCTTTCATCGTTGGATACAATATGGCCAACTCAGTGGCTGGATCAGAACCTGGGCTTTGGTCGATGGGCGAACCGCTGGAACATAGCCCCTAATCGTTCAAAGAGTCAACACGATTGCTATAAGACCCGAACAAGTACATAGCTTGAGAGCGATTCCTAGAATCAAGAGTTCCATATACGAATAACGCCGTCTAATACAATACCTTGGCGTGTCTAAACCGCCCCTTGACCAAGAAAGTCCATATGACTCGGGCAGAAGCTACGGTTGCAGCTAATGGCATTGGAGCTCCATTGGCTTCTTAAGTCTCATAGCGGTGGATCTGGGCGATCCCGTTATGGGGTACGGCATGATTCACTGCCCTCAAGAAACTAGAGTCATCTACATACATAAGTGGGGCCCCTGGTATGAGTGGCATTATGCGCCCAAATTAATATGCACACCAGCAGGTATCATAACAAATTGGTGCACCACTCTAAAAGATTTGCCTATGATCTGGCCACACACAGCGTCCGACCTTTCTGTCTATGGAAAACATCCCTCTAGCGGCCTCATCAATTTGGCATAAGTGTGCCTTTGACACCATCCCCTACCAATCCTTGCACGCTGATGGTTCCCCAGCCAGATGACAGCTCATAAGCCTAGTACGGAGGGCGTTCGAATTTTCCTTCAGCTGTCAAACTTCATATAAAAAAAATTGCTTAAGGAATTTTTCCTTGCCTCATTCTGATGTTTGGTACGCAGAAAGCCAAGGAATACACACAAGGAATTTTGAGAGTTGCCATATCGATGAAGCGTGTGGACTGTATCAAACAGCTGATATTCCTTCCAGAGATATTGTGCAGTCATTTATTCCTTGTGTCAATTTTCAAAAGGCAAGGCAAAAGTACAAACATTTTAGTCATGACGACAAAAATGCATTAATTGATGCAGTAAAAAACAATGCATGATTGTGGGACATCACGAATGACAAGCAACTGGACACCGCACTTACAACAAGTGTTTGGGAAGCAGTTGCGCCAATGTTGGAATCTTGTCATGTTGGAGGGCACGTCCCAATGTATAAATTGAGCCATCTTTCGTTGCAGCGATATGTGCACCTAAGTGGGGTCCTCGCCCGGAATGATGTTCCAAATGGAAATAAAACAATTATAATTGGACTTATCCGGCCTCGTGCCATCTTGGCAACAGTCGAATCCAATTCTGAAATCTTGCTCACATTCTTCAGCTTAACAGCTGCCACTGCAATTGCAACTTTATCCATGTTGTGCAAAGTGCCTCATTTTATTTAAATCTTATAGTTAGGTCAAAACACATATCAGCTGGCCAATTTATTTATTTTCCGTTTTCGGTATATTTTTTAATGTTATCTGGTCACACTGCCTTTTACATTCCACAAAAAGGAATATCAGGCAAATTTCTGGAAGGAAAATTCGAACGCCCTCCGTACTAGGCTATAACAAAAAAATATAAAAGCATTTTCCCTAAAATTTTCGCTCGTGGCATCCAAAATAATTGTTGACAATATATTCCTGCGCTGTGTGTCAGCTGTTCTCACCATCCACACACGCTATCGGTATGCCAACTATCGATAACAAATTGTGGATTACGTTCATGTTTCTGGATACACAAGCAACTAAAACGCAAACTAAAAATTACTGCCGCAGTTTTTTTTATATGAAGTTTGACAGGAATTTTTAGTTTCCGCGGTGCTGGATACCCGGCGTAAAGGCCTGTTTTTTAGAAGCGCGGAAAATTTCGCACGCTAAATTGCACTTAATTTATTTAGCATCCACAATAAATTTTTAGTGTGCCCACATATAAGCCAATGCACACTGGTTTCGCTTGTATGGAAGTGTGGCCAAAAATACTTCTAGTGCAGGTAGAGGTCTAAAATTTTTACGAAGGCTTAATATTTATAACTTGAAACTCATATAAACAAACAATTTTTTTTTAAATGCAAGTTAACAATAAAATCATAAGAACAGATTCCAATAACGTAGATTTTTCCTTCTTTCCACGTTGTCTCTGCCCTGTTATGAATGGATCTGAACGAAAAAGTAGTGTTTTCATTATGCCGGTTTGTACGATTGCATTTTTTCCAAAACTCGGCCATCTTTTTGCAACAATAGCTAATGCACTTGCTTAAGCTAGTTGGATCCGGTTTGTAATCTTTTTTTTTTAGTAGATCCTTTTCGATTAATTTGGTTAATTGTTTGAATTTTTCGGGTTCTGTTCCGCTTATGCTAAACCAAAGTTCAAACAAATGCATACGAGAACACACGCAGTAAAATAAAGAGCCTAATAAAAGATAAATAAAATGAGCCCAACAAATTTAAGAAAACATACCAAAACAGACAAGACTCACAAGACAGTTCTACTTGCAACACAATAAGAACAACATGCGAACACAACGAAAAAACGTAGCTGTAATCAAGAGAGACTTTTTCCCGAAGCTTCTAAAACTAAGTGAGGCGGAAGGTGGCAGCCAAACTTAACTGTTTTAGAATCCAAATTGAACAACTAATACTATACAAAGGTCCCTTTGGAGGATTTTGGAGGGGTATCAACTAAAAGCTTACCTGAAAATCATTTTGATGAACGAGAAAACACAAGTAAAGGGGTTGACAAACAAGAATTTTACAAAATAAACACACAACACAAAAATTATCTAAACTAAAAATAAATAAAGTTATTACCTCTGTTTTCAATATTTATACTGCTTAAATAAATTATTTTGTCTTTTTTGCTATTTTTTGCCTTTTTTGCAACACATGCTGTGAAGCGTTTTACACAAAGAAATTTAACTGGTTCATTTAAGGCTTTTTAGACGCTATTTGGAAGTGGATCGATTGGAATGGAAAAAAATGAACTACACTATCAAATAGAAATAAATATTTCAAGAAATAAATCTCATCAATTTTATTTCGAAGTTTTGAATTTTATATTTTTGATTTTTGGCCTCTGACGGATCAACTGTGCAATGAGGCCAAATACAGAAACGGCCACACAGGTGGACAGCTGTTTTGTTTTGTTTACAAAATTAATTTAAATGGCGTATTTTCCCAGGAACACATATAAATTCCGTTATAAGGCGTTGAGCGAGGATCAAATTATTGCCCGTTTGAGACCAATTTGTGAGGTGCAGATTGAGGAGGAGGCCTACAATTGTACAGATATTGGGCGGTGATCCCCTTTGCAGTCCTGCTATCGTCTCAAGGGAGACCGAGCATGTCATCAACAAGGTCCATTTATTTGAGATGTCGGACATAGTCCCGGACTACCAATTGAAGGCTTCTTTGGATGTTTGCCGTTCAGGCAACTATAATCGTTTGCAGAAGTTTGTACAAGAGATTGGTTAACCGGCCTACAGTGTGGGTCAGATGGAGCAGTTTCTGGAGTTCATAGTGCATCACGCGGCCCAGACGGATGCCCAGATATGCGACAAGATGGGGGTGGGTGGTATCATTTTTAAGGCTTGATTCCAAGTTGGTTGACTGTTCATTCTTGGCAGGAATGCTGTTATCGTGTGCAGGAAGGTTGCTTGGAGTATCTGCAAATCATGAACTTGTGCTGTGAAACCGTTTTCCTCTCAACTGAAAAGCTACGCTAGAGATTGGCAAATATACTTTTAGTTTTCATCAACAATTTTAGTTTTATTTGTCGTAAATTCAAAATCCTCCTCCACGGAGCTGCTGTCCACCATACCGGGTTGGTATGGTTATCACCTTGTCCGCTCAATACGTTAACGACTCTCCAGGCACGCTAGGTCGACGCAATGCCGCGCAGAGAAGCTACGTAAACGACGCTCGTTCGCCCCAATGACATGCATGGTGAAACTTTATCGACACTCGTTCGACCCAATGCCATGCAGAGAAGCAACATAAGCGACGCTCGTTCGACCCAATGCCATGTATGGAGCGACATAAGGCACTCTCTTTAAAACCAATGTCATGCATGGAGCGACACAAGCGACGTTCCTTCAACCCAAGAGAGATGCTTCTCTCTTGACGCCAATGTATAATAGAAATATTTCACACGAACTCTTCATTATAAATTTTAATAATTAGTGCGCATTGCAATGGATTCTACTTGCATGTTGTGAAATATATTGGTGATAAGGTGTTTGAGGGTTGATATACATTTTTTTCAAATCCGTTCCTATTCTTTGCACACGCTCTCTCACGGAAAAAAATTAGAGCGTACGCCTCTCTCTGGGTTGACGTATATAGACCGACTGACCCCAGCCGTACTAAAGGGGAGCTACAGCTATTTCCTCAAATCAAATCAGCTGTTCTTTTAATCCACTCACGACCCACACCGCTATCGATACGTCAACTATCGATAGGCCAACTGGGCATTTATTTAGCGTGTTTCAGAACACGGAAAATAAATTGAGCCGCGGAAACTTTCCGCCACTGTTTTTATACCCGTTACTCGTAGAGTAAAAAGGGTATACTAAAGTCGTGCAAATGAATGTAAGAGGCAGAAGGAATCATTTCCGACAATATAAAGTATATATATTCTTGATCAGCATCAACAGCCGAGTCGATATAGCTATGTCCGTCTGTCCGTCCGTCCGCCTGTCCGTCTGTCTGTATGAACACCTAGATCTCAGAGATGGTAAGAGATAGAGGTTTGACATGTATGGGACAAATGCTTCTTTTTTCTGCACGCAGATCAAGTTTGTTTCAAATTTTGGCCACGCCCCCTCCCGCCCCCGTAATTTGGAAAAAACGTTATATCTCCTACATTTTTAAAGATAGACGATTTGTTTCTTCTAGAGCAAAATGAATCGATTTGCCAAAGAAATGATGAAGATCGGATGAACGGTTCTCAAGTTATAAGCAAAAAAAGTGAACCAAGCCCCACCGCTACCCACCCTAAAAAAATGTTGCATACTTTTCTGATGGTCACCCTAAGGTCATGAGTAACGGGTATATCGAAGTCGGTTAGAGCCGACTTTAACTTATGCTCTCGTTTTTATATGGAGTGCGTCATAAAAATTTATTTTCCGCGCTTCTGAGAACAGGCCTTAAGGGTGAACATCTGAAAAGTATGCAACACTTTTTTAACTCGGCTATATTTCACATTTTTGCTCATAACTAGAGAACCGCTCATCCGATCCTTATTATTTCTTCGGCAAATTTATTAATTTTGCTTATTACGTACTATCTCTAGAAGGTACGAATCGTCTATCTTTAAAACTGTAGAGATATAACGTTTTTTCCGAATTGCGGGGGCGGGAGGGGGCGTGGCCAAAATTTGAAATAAACTTGATCTGCGTGCAGATCATGTCAAACCTCTATCTCTTACCATCTCTGAGATCTAGGTGTTCATACAGACAGACGGACGGACGGACAGACGGACATGTCTATATCGACTTGGCTGTTGATGCTGATCAAGAATATATATTCTTTATATGGTCGGAAATGATTCCTTTTGCCTGTTACATACATTTGCACGACTTTAGTATACCCTTTTTACTCTACGAGTAACGGGTATAAAAAATTATGTTCGGTAACGTATCTGCCTAAAGGTATGCAACACGACAAGTTTAAGCTTCTCTCCTGTGGGTTTCAAAGAAAGTTCATAGAAGAAAACTACAAACTGAGTTCACGGAGAGTAAGTACAAGAGGGTAGCTTTCTCATTTCTTTTTTACCAGTCTTCGTTACTTAGCTGACACCCACGATATTTCTTTCGCTTTTTGGCAGTCCACCAGATTAGAAGTCTTTCTTCCAGTGCGGTCACAATTACATATAAAAAGTAAAAGAGTTGTTTGCAAAAATCTGAAAAGTAATTAAAGTGCAAGTGAGCAACAGAACTTAAGCTGCCGGCCCCTGTAGCGGCCTGCAATGGCGATTGTGCCAAAACCATAATTAAAGTGTGATACTCAACTGGGTAAGTTGGCCAGTTTGTCCCTGTCAAGATCGAGTTGATAGTTGTTTCCCCTAATCTTCTTTTCAGGTGTGGCACATATTACACCCATAAATAAAATGGCTGCTCCAGCATCTTAATTCAAGCCCAATAAACCGCCGTTTTTTTTAGTTGGCCTAGCTAAAACTATTTTATTTGGCGATTAAAACATCTGCCGCCAGCATAGATCTCCTTGCAAGATTGGCACAAGCCCACACTTAGCAAATTCTTATAAAATCAATTCATAGTAGCAGCGAAGAAAGATAGTTGGACTCAACCGAATACCGCATACACCGATTTTAAAATCAGCTGGCAAAGTCGGCGAATTCGCACTAGATGCCTTCTCCGCTTATTTTGATCAGCCCCCAGGAGAGAAAAATAGAGCAGCTCGTCAAAGTGCCGAAATCGAGTGAAAATTAGGTATAACCATATGTCTATGTGATAGGCATCAAGAATTAATTTTTATAATTTTTCTTGTATAGTATAGCTGACGGAAATCCTCTAACTGAACCCTCCCCGAGGGTGTCGGCTGGGCAATGGACACTGTATGTACCTCGGCTTAAAGCGAGCTATATACCTAGTGTCACTTGCGCGTCTTACACCCAGGAAATGCAGTGTCTAGCTAAGGTGACGGCCAGTTCTGTCCAGCTTTAGCTGGGCAGAGTTGAGCAAGAGCCATGGTTACGAGGTGCCTGGCAGTAGGCATAAAATGCTATGGGGTGGTACCCAAGAACAAAATGCAACCACCATGGTCATTTCCGAATGCACAACATAAAGGACCAAACTCGGGCTGGGATATCAGCCCAAACGTCGGTGGAAGGCGTGACTGCTACCACCGGCGGGCACGGTGGGGAGAAATCCCCTCTTCGTGTCGCCAGCGGTCACACCTCTGTCGCGGTTGGAGCAGGCCAAGACAGTTGTACAGCTACTGCCACAACGTCAAAAGCCAAAGTGTGGCGTGGTACCGCAGTCGATACAGACTCGGACTGCGAGTCGCACGGCGGCTCTATAAATACGGGAGGCCGAGGAAAAGCTGCTGCTTTCCCCAGTCCTGTCGGGTTCTAGCACCTCTTGTAAGGTAAGGCCCAAAAGGACGAAGGAAGGCATGCGAGCGAAGGCCCAATATAAGGCGGCCCTCAAGATCAAAGCGAGGCTCGATGGCAGCGGTAAGCTCACCTAGAGGAGAGCAACAAGCTGGCGTGGGCCGAGCAAAAGATCAAGGAGGGTCGCAAACACTTTGCGGAGAGACAGGCGATGCAAGCCACCTCCGCATTATACGCCAACAAAGTGGAGGAGAGCTTGGCTGTCAAGCGGCAGCGCTCAACTGAGCCAGCGAAGGCGGAGGCCCCAGCGAGCAAAGGCCACGCCCAAGACCGCAGAGCAAGGCTCCAACAAGCTCTACTCCAAAGGGAAAAACGCCGGGAAAGGAGTCAGCCAGTGACGTGGCGAAACGGCATCTGACCGTAGCCCTCGTCGACAAAAGCGACCCTTTCGGCAAAATGACCCTGGAACAGTGGAAGCTAGTGGAGGGGAAGCTGTTCGAGGAGATTTTTAAAAGGATGGACGACCCAGCAGCGCAACCTGTCACGTTCGACGGAGCAGGCTGGCTGTTTGGAGTCAAAATCCTTAAATGTGGGACGACCTCACCCTCAAGTGGGTCACCAGCGTCGTTGCAGACATGGGAAGCCCATGGGAGGGTGCCCAGCTGGAAGTAGTTGACAGAACTTGTATTCCGTCAGTGCCGAAAGCGAAAGTACTCTTCCCAAGGGTTGTACCAAAGGAGCAGGCGCTGAAACTATTAAGGTGGCAAAACCCAGACGTGCCAACAGCTGACTGGAAGGTACTGCATGTTGCTAAGCCCGACAAGAACGGGCAGCACATGGTCCTCCAGATCAACAAGGAGGCCGATGATTTGCTCTACCCTAGATTCGGGAAGATGGCGTGGGAGTAGGAAGCGTGCACCTACGACTCAAAAAGCGCCATCCCGAAGACAAGAACGAGCACACGCTAGAGGCTGGAGAGGTCGAGAAAGACCTGGGCATCGACGAGATGGTCGATAAAGCCAGCAGCCTCGATATAACGGAGGTAGAGACCGAAAGGGATGAGGAATCAGCCACAGCAGCTGACCCACCCAGTATGGAGGACGATGAGGATGTGGACGCAACCATGGTAGTTGACCCATCCAGGCCTGGGGACGCCGACAACGACCATGCAGTTGAAGGTCCTCCAGGTCAACTTGCATAAAAGCAAGCTTGCGTCGGCGGAGCTCCTATTAACCCTTGAGACAGGGCCCGCCGAAGTGGCCTTAGTTCAGGAACCTTGGATTGCGGCAGGGAACAAGGTCTCAGGGCTAAGGTCACAAAACTACAACGTTTTCTATCCCACCGCAGTAAGTAAGGCAAGGACGGCCATTCTGGTAAGAAAAGGCATCTATGCTTACTAGACTGGTCCAAATTTCAAAAATTCTGGAAATGCAAAAATGTCCCGACGGATTCTGAAAGTTTGACACAAAAAAATAATTTCCATATTTTTTTCGGAATTTTAGTTGTAGATAAACCCATGGCAAGAGGCCTCGGAAGTTCGAAAATTTGACTTAATTTTGGTGGCCACGGCTTAAACGGTAAAAAGCTGAAACTTTGCACACGTGTCTTTTTTATGCTCCGCTTTAACATAAATTTTTATTTTCCGCTTACCGCGCATTTTTCGACTAGCTCCCATAGAGACGATTGCTCTTAAAAAATAGAATTTTGGGATAACTTCTTTGTTTGTGGTGGAACCTAAGCCAAAAATTAATGGTATTGATATTTGACTGTCCTTTATAAAATATGTAAGATTCAGAAGAAACACATAACTAGTTGACATCAGCAACCAGTTGGATCAAAATTTCTTCTATTAAAATCTCTTACCCTTGGTAAGCTACAACCACCAAATTATATATTTATCAGTTCTAAATGTTTCCCCAAAATATACTTTAGTTTCAGCCCAACTGCTACATTTTATCAAGTAGCTGCCTTAGAAAGTGTTGCTCTTGAAATTGAATCTAGTGAGAAAAACTTCTGTGCTATTAAAGGTACCTTGATAAAAAATCATATTTATCGATTTTATGTGCTCCCCCACTATATATACAAAGGTTGGGATCATCGAACCTGTTAATAGTGTTTTTTCTTAAATATCACATATTAAATAATGAAAAAACAATTTATTTAATTATAAATTAGATTTATTGACACTTGGACAGAAAGTCATTTCGACTTGGACAGTCTGTTACAATGGAGGAGTACAACTTTAAAGTTGTGGAGGATTTCGTCTACCTCGGAACGACAATAACCAGCAAAAACAACATCAGTCTGGAAATCCGACGAAGAATCACTCTTGCAAACCGATGCTACTATGTGCTAAGTAGGGAGTTCAAGAGCAAAACCTCAAGCGAAGAACAAAAATAGCCCTTTACAAGTCGCTTATCATCCCAGTCCTGCAATATGGCGCAGAAGCATGGACAATGACAGCAGCGCATGAAGCGGCGATTGGCGTGTTTGAGCGAAAATTCCGCATTCGAAAATATGACGAACTGTATGAGCTCTATGGAGACACCAGTCTGGTCAAGCGCATAAAGCAGCAGCGGCTGCGCTGGCTAGGACATGTCGCCAGAATGAAGGAAGAAGCTCCAGCAAAAAAGGCGTATAAATCGAAGTCGGTTGACTATGGAGGCGGCAAGAAGGGAAGACCACCACTAAGATGCGGGAAGACATTGCCAAGCTTGGTGTGACCAACTGGCGGCAGCTCGCACAGAACAGAAGCGAATGGAGAGCGTTACTCGCAGAGGCCCAGACCGTCAAACGGTTGTAATGGCCAATAAAGAAGAAGAATTCAGGAGTACGCAATTGTTGATTCAGCAACTTCTTCTATAGTACTCAAGAAAATGAGCACTCACTTGTGGTATCTTTCAGAAGAAGCTGTAGCTCTGTCTTTTTTTGACGACAAAGTTCCCATCGATGAAAAACGATTGATGTGCCAAGCGCTGAAAGAACAATCTGAGCCTAATGAGAGTACTAGAGTTTTCCGTCTAGTTATACCTGCCAACAAGAATGTCAAATCTAAGAGAATGGAATTTACATAACTTCATCACTGAAAACACATCTGCTTTTTTTAAAAGATTTGATATCAGCCTTCAATTCATGGAAGAGGACCCTTCTTTTTGGTGTAACAACGAAACTTATAAAAAAAAATCAAAATATGCTTCCCAACTTGCAAGTTGTCAACGATCACGCCGAGTGGGCTGTTAAGCTGTTCACTGAATTCAATAAGTCAATTACGCGCGATGAAGACAGCAAGCAGTATCTCATGAAAGTTGTTGCTGAATACCGACAAAAAACCCAAGTGTCAATAAATCTAATTTATAATTAAATAAATTGTTTTTTCATTATTTAATATGAGATATTTAAGAAAAAACACTTTTAACAGGTTCGATGATCCCAACCCTTGTATATATAGTGGGGGAGCACATAAAATCGATAAATATGATTTTTTATCAAGGTACCTTTAATAGCAAAGAAGTTTTTCTCACTAGATTCAATTTCAAGAGCAACACTTTCTAAGGCAGCTACTTGATAAAATGTAGCAGTTGGGCTGAAACTAAAGTATATTTTGGGGAAACATTTAGAACTGATAAATATATAATTTGGTGGTTGTAGCTTACCAAGGGTAAGAGATTTTAATAGAAGAAATTTTGATCCAACTGGTTGCTGATGTCAAAAAGTTATGTGTTTCTTCTGAATCTTACATATTTTATAAAGGACAGTCAAATATCAATACCATTAATTTTTGGCTTAGGTTCCACCACAAACAAAGAAGTTATCCCAAAATTCTATTTTTTAAGAGCAATCGTCTCTATGGGAGCTAGTCGAAAAATGCGCGGTAAGCGGAAAATAAAAATTTATGTTAAAGCGGAGCATAAAAAAGACACGTGTGCAAAGTTTCAGCTTTTTACCGTTTAAGCCGTGGCCACCAAAATTAAGTCAAATTTTCGAACTTCCGAGGCCTCTTGCCATGGGTTTATCTACAACTAAAATTCCGAAAAAAATATGGAAATTATTTTTTTGTGTCAAACTTTCAGAATCCGTCGGGACATTTTTGCATTTCCAGAATTTTTGAAATTTGGACCAGTCTAATGCTTACCTTATGTCTAATTACAGCACGGATGACCTCACAGTTGTGGCTGTGAGCTTTTTATTCACACAGAATATTGAAACGTGCCGAACTCAGGTTAAAAAATGCTTAATAGTCATTAACTCTGCCAACATTTTGAAATTGTAAATTGTAAAAAATGTTAAGAGTCGGTCGATGATAGTAACATGCCAGCAAATATTGCAAATTACGCCATGGTAAATATTTTTGACTCAGGATGTTGAATGCTGATGTACTCAGTATGATTAGGCTATAAAATTAAACGCTATGGAAGACGACCTGATGAAGATATATAAATGGATTTCAAGTGGAGCACACTTATAGGGAAAGTTTAAGCAGCTGAGTATTAATGTTGCTGTGGTCGTTTTTCCCTCTTTTTCTTCAGAGTCTCCGAAGGAGTAACGCGCTACGTGTATGGGTTCCAGCAAATGGCACATCAGTACAGTGATTCTAAAAATATTCGCATGGACATGAGGCATGCAGTGGGAGACCAATGTTTCTCCATAGCGAGGTGTCCACACTTGTCAAATTCAATTTATTAGTGTAAATAAAATAAATTTAAAAAAAAATAAAAAGATAATGTTTTATAATTGTTATGCATTAATTTTAATGGCAGTTTGTAAAGAACTGAAATTATACTTAAAACTTGATATGAAATAATATTAAATTGATAAAAGCTAGTTTCAAAATGATACTACAAGTTTGATAATTGAAGTGTCAAATTAATAAGACCTAGTGTCATATTGATACTAATAAAGTAATACAAATAAGTGTCAACCAGATACACGGTAGTATCAATTTGAAATCCTCGAAATATCATGTTAATACTTTCGAAGATATCAATTTGATTCTTGGAGTATTAGAGAGAATTCGATACTCAATAGTTTCAAATTGATGTCTAAATTGCGTCATTTTGATGAAAACTTTTTTTTGGGTGTGGAACTAAAATACATACAAAACTCGAAGTTGGAGTAACACTAGTGCGAAGAGGTTAAGCAGAGTCAGCTGGTCCAGGAAAAAATTAAATATTTAAGCTTGGTATGGAGATACTTGCGAAAAGTGTTCGAAATCTCTGCACATTATTTTGTCGATAGCAAGTGCGAAATAAGTCGCTCATCTCTAGTTGCTTTGTTTTCAAATTTAATTTGGCGGGACAAATAGTTGCAGCAATAGCTTTATGTGATTTGTAAGAAGCTTTAGTGAAGACACCTAGGGTTCGGCAGTGTTTGTTTAATCCTTACATCCTGTGAAGATCCATGTGGAGGCAGTTGTATAACTTAAATAAATCTCAAAAAAAAATAAATCGTTTGTGGGTTCATCGTTACCTTTATTTGTAACTATTCAATCATTTGGTCCAATTGGCAATTGGTGCTCTTTGGACACGACTAGGGAAAGGCAGAATCGACTGTTGTGTCCATTTCATCTCGACGTCATGTGCTTATAATGCAATATCATAGATTATAAGATGTTGTCCACGACTTACGGCGACAAAGAAGTCCCAAGTCTGACCATTGAAAAGTTCTGCGGCTCATCCGGTCGTCATACGGAATCGCCGTCGTTCACAATTAAATCACTTTGTGCTGGACCAAGTTCCTCATCATCACCCCTTTCGTTCGAGGAGCGAAGGTTCTTGAAAAGAGAATGAGCACTTATTTGTTCATATGCATGGCACACATACCTTATGCCTACAATTTGGTCAAAAACGACACAAGTGGAGCTAACTGCCACTTCACATCGTTGCGATGGATACTCCACCACCGCTTTCATTCTTGGCGTGCTTAGGACGCCGCCAGCGAACGGTGGCGCTGTCCTTTAACGAAGCCCAAGCCGCGTTGCAATGATCTCCTAGCAAAAACAATCAATTGTGAATAGCATAATTCAACTCAATAAATATCTATACTTTTACTGATCATTTTTGTCAAGCCGCCATCACCTTTTCCTCCAATGAAAAGATGTTCAGCCTTTTTAGTGTTTTTGTACAGTTGTCCTACTTATTTAAAAAAGTCCGCGCCACAACACTTGTGTGTATATGAGTGTCTTCCGCCATGTAGAGTAACGAAAAATATGTTTTACATATATTTCACACCTTCGAAATCATTTCTCATCACGTGCCTATCGGGTGACTATCGCGTGACACGTTGACGTCGGCTGGCAACGCTGTGATATCGATATGCCAGTTTCGCGCGTGAACTCCATACCAACTCACGAAACAGCAACTTGCGAAATCCGTGCGAAATCATTTTTTATATATGGACTTTTTCATTTCGCGGGTATTTCGCGGGTATCTCCATACCAAGCTTTACCTTTAAACTGTTCAGATTGTGTTGTGCAGCTGTGAATTCCTTTTGGAGTTGCGTGCGGAACATCAACAAGTGAAGGCAACTCAAACGGCGGCAGATATATAAAACATTGCGCTTTGTTAAAAAATAATAAACAACAGCCGGCCGGCGGAGCACCAACTAATACATACAACCTGTGAGTAGGCGAGATCATTGTGGTAGAAAAGTGCAGTTTAAAACCAAACCCCAAAGCTCCAGGCTAAAAGCTCGTTAAAAGCTTAATATAAATATTGAAGCATACTTATCGGCTGCGGAGAAATATCCAACCACTAAAATGTTAAGGTCGCCAACTAGATACTCTACCCCAGCAAATAAAAATAGCACCAACCGTATGGGTCTTGAGAATATAGCGTCACCTAATCAGGTAACCCTAGCAGAGAAGAGGAAATGCTCGGACATGCTTGCAAGAAAACGCACTAGGCAAAATATTATAGCCAAGCAGCAAATGGGGAGATAAACCCAATCGGCAGATAAGTAGTCTCGCACACACGATGGCAACAAAAGAAGTCGTTGGTGAACTGAAGTTACAGATTGGGGGCGTTACTCAAAAAATTGAATCTCTGGAAAAAGAAAACAATGAGCTCAGAGATGAAATTATTCAAATGAAGGCTGATATGCGCGTAATATTGCAAAAAAATAATAAAGTAAATGTATGTGTGGAATTAGAAACAGAGGAAATGGCCAAGGAACTGCTAAAAAACTCAAGGAAACTTTCTGGAACGTCCATTTATATAGAGAAAAGGATCTCAGCATAGAAAGGCAAGATCATAAAGCTGTGCTATTACAGTTGAAGAGGCAACTCACAAATATAAGCACAAGCCATAAAGTGTTTAAAAAGTGACGCCATCAATATAAATGGAAAAATGGATGCATTTCGACAGCAAAAGAAATCTAATGTGTAGAGGCAACCAGCAGCCGCAGAACTGTTTGAGCTTTATGGCGTGCGTTTCGGAACTGGCAACCTAGCATACAGCGGAACTTTTTGGTTCAAGCAAAGAGGCCAAAAAACGAAGAAGTGTAATAGAAACACCGCAGAGCAACCCAAAAAACGTCACGCATTTATTAAGACTAGTCTTAAGATCCTAGCGTATAATATAGCAGGTCTAGGAAATAAGCAATACACTCCCACTTTGCGTCTTATATAAAAATCCAACGACTTGTTTTTCTTGTTTGAAACGTTTACTGAACATACCCTTGAGATATATGAACCATACTTGAGACTCACATACTAATGAACCAGCAACCAGATCATCAAGTAGAGTAGAAGCCAGTGGTGGAGCGTTGTACAGAATTCGCAGAGATCTCAACGCAGATGTAAAAATGCCTTCGCCCAAGCATTAAATTTCACAAAAGTAGACATTATTTGTAGCGACGACTGTCAGCACCTACCTTAATTGCAATCACTGGCAGTTGGACTATGAAAAGCTGTTTGATGGCATACAACAATTGGATCTGCCAGATATAATGATTATTGGTGACTTGAACGCGCATAGCAAAAGAACAAGTGATAACTGAGGATACACAGTCAGATAACCGATTTACAGACGTCAATAGAGCTGCTAAGGACACGATCATTGATTGGAAAGGTAGAAAATTAATAGAACTGTGCGAGACATTTAATATGACGGTCCTGAATGGTAGAACCAAGCAGCGACAGATGAAGGGGTTTCATTCATAAGAGCACAAACTACTTCAACAATAGACTATTGTCTGATTACCGGCGCATGGCATCAATATTTAATTGACATGGAAGTTAAAAGCGGGGTATGCTCAGATCATGCCAATAAGCGTAGATATTGAGATTGGGGTCCACAGGCAATCGCAGGAAAAGAATGAAAACGAAGCTTCTGCCTAAGTTAAGATGGTGAATGAGGGTGCCGCAGGTACGCGGAAATTTGGAAAATATTGTAAGCAGAGCATACAAGGCCCGGAACTATACCCGCAATTGAAATCGCACAGAGTGCATTTGTCAAGGCAGCTGATTGTGCAAAAGCCGAACAGACCGTCTACACACAAAAACACAGCCTTGGTACAACAGCGATTGTGAGGCAGCAAGGTGTAAATCGGCGCACGCAGGCAGCATACTATAGGCAGCACAGATAGGTAGAGTTGAACAACGTAAGGGCCCATAGCTCTCTGGAATCTTATAAGAGAGATTAACGGAACAAATAAAAGGAAACCAATAATAAAAGTGAGCGCGCCAAGGCTATCACATTTTCAAAGTCTACTCTATGCTGAAATTCCCTCGCCCAACACCTTTTTGCTTTCCCATTTACGACAATGCCGTATTAGATCCGTCGATTCAAGCAGCAAGAAGAGTCCCAAGCCCTCGCACGTAGCAAAAATAAAAAAGCACCGAGGTGTAGTTAGAGTTCCTGCCGGGTACCAAAAAGTGCACCGCCCTTGTTTTTAATCAGCTCGCTACCGCATTTGAGTATATCTTCAAAAAAGGAGTTGCCCTGACAGTTTTAGAAAAAATGAAATCTTCCCGATCTATTTAAAAGGCAACGAGAAATGGAACCAGCGAATTGCTAGAGGAATATTCTTTTCTTAATGCGATGATGAAGGTGTTTACGTATGTTATGCTAGCGCGCAACAAACTGGGTTAAGATGCACGATATTCTGGGAGAATACCAGCTGGATT